>CM067532.1:5042141-5422141 GCA_034509925.1 Hirudinaria manillensis | reverse complement strand
TATGTTTGTCCCTCCGTAACCGTCCTTCTTTGAAATGAGTTTTTCCAGCTCCATGACGAGGAAGGATCCTAAAAAACTTTCTCGCAGCTATTTTCAACTCAACGTGAGACTTTAAGCGTTCATTCATCAACTTGGAGCATAGAATTGAGACGGGCACAGGTTTTTAAACGGTCGACGCATGGGCGATAATGATTTTAATAATAACGAGCGATAATAAGAATATTTCTCAGTTGCTCAAACGTATTTCATAGACATTAACTTCCTGTTTACGAATTACGGTTGAAATATTCTTGCAACTCGTCTTGAAATATTTCCGTAATTTGTTTAAAACAAAGAACAGTTTACAAGAACAACAATCAATGAAACTAAAGCGACGCTCCGACGGTCGAGAAATAAATGAGTGTTCTTCGTTATCAGTCCACTGATAGGACGATCGTATGCAGGCCCCTCGTCGATGCTTTTACGACTCTCCTGTTGCGAGCGGTGAACCAATCAATCGATTGATCAACCAATCAATCGATTGATCAACCAATCAATCGATTGATCAACCAATCAATCGATTGATCAACCAATCGATCAATCGATCACGTGAATTTCAATCGAAACTCTCACCTGCAACACGTCATCAATTTGGGAAACTTGAGATCTTTCTCCGTTGACCCCAGATGACTTCCCGCCTGACCCCAGGCATAAAGTTCGCCTGCGTGTGAACGACAGAAGTTCACGGATGCTAAAATCGGCGAAGAGTGTCAATCGATGAACCTTGACAGGAGACTGCGTACGACACGTCGAGTCCTGCACAGATGGACGAACAGGGAACTCCAGAAAGGGTCGAGACTTGGTAGAACTTGTCACAAACGTCTGCTTCTCCACGTCCGAGTTGACCGTAGTGACCCTTGCCGATGGAAAATATTCTGCCTGGTGGAATCATGATGCAACGATTCCAGCAGTCGTGACACGACGGTGATGAAGACGACGACGATGACGACCATGATTAAAAGATTCAAGACGTGACATGGGATTTAATTATTTTAATGTATTTTCCCACAAGTACGAAAGTGTGAGAACCAACAAATTTTTTTTTCTGTAATGAACGTCATCTACAAAGTTCTTGTTGAACCACGGCTATTGCAACAATTACCTGCTTTATGGAAAGGCCACGTCTCCCCATTATTTTGAAATCCAAACAAAACAACAAAAAGCCAAAGCTGCTCCAAGATTCTCCGGTCGAACCGTGGTCCATGTTCCAACGTGCAATGCGTACCATTCCCCAAGCCCCAATAAAGCATCTTGATTTTCCCCTGACCACAATCATCCTCATCATCGTCATCATCACCTTTTTTGTCCAGCACGAGTGTGTGGTGATCACCTCCGCTGATTTCCAGCACGTCCACTTTTACACCTTCGAATCTCCATGGAAACGGAAAGAATTTCGTTTTGATGTCCTTGAAACCTGTCGACGTGTGACCTGGTGTGTGACACGGCGTCCTTGGGATGAACTTGAAATAGAATTTACCAAGTTGATGATAATTGTTGAGTCCCCATGCAAATATTTCTCCAGCTGTTGACCTGGCGAACGAGTTGTAACTTCCTGCCCACATGCTTTCAATATCTTCGGTTTCGGGAGCAAATATCACGGAATCGGGCCAAAACATGAGGGTTTTTGCCCTACCACCTGCAGTCGAAAAACTCCATGGCGTCATCGTCGCCGTCGTCATCATCATCAACATCACCATCATCATTATCATCATCATCATCGAATGTTTACTCTGGGCGCAGCATTTAAGCCAACAGATATGACGTAAGAATTATTGATTTCCTTAAATCCGAAACGACGAGGTTGAGATATGAGTTGCTGGTGCAAATGAATTCAGAGATTAATCTATCTTGGACGATAAATTGTTCTACACAGGCTATCGATAATGAGACCTATCATTTCAATCGTCATTATCACCATACTCCTCGTTGTCGTCAGCGTCATCGTTATCATCATCGTCATCATCATAATCATCATCATCATCATCATCATCCTCGACAAATTCGTTGTAATATTAATATTTGCAATTTCAATTGAAAATGGCTTTAAAATCTTATTAAAAAATTAACCACATCTTTCGATCAGATACTCAGGAATTCTTCCGAGTTGTCCCCTTTCTCCAGCACCTGGAATAATGGATTGCATTCAATCATATGTCAGTTTATCCGTATATCCATCCATCCGTCCGCCCATCCGTCCACCCATCCATCCATCGATGTCAATTGTCATCTATGTGACCATTTGGTCGGCCATGTTTTGCTTGAACCACTTCATTGATCCATCCATCCATCCGTCCATCCGTCCATTCGTACATTCGTCCATTCTCTCAGCTGCAGTTAATTAATTATTAATTACTTATGGCAAACAAATTTATTCTTTGCAATGTCGAAGGCAAATAATTTATTATTTTAAATCCATAAATTCAACATGAATGGCAAAAGTCAGGTCATTGATTTCATTGAATCCCTTGATAAATGTTATACCTATAATATATATTATAATATATATTATAATATATATTATTATTATAATATGTAATATATATACCTATAATATATATTATAATATATATTATAATATATATTATTATTATTATTATTATTATTATTATTATTATTTATAATAATATTCATTACTCCTTTGAAATGTTAAGAAATTGTTTTGCATTACAATAAAATATAAACAATGATAAGGTCAGGTTTATAACAAAGAACATGCAGACTGACATGAGTCATGGTGAGGTGACATCATCTGGATGGATGGATGGATGGATGGATGGATGGATGGATGGATGGATGGATGGATGGATGGATGGATGGATGGATGGATGGATGGATGGATGGATGGATGGATGGATGGATGGATGGATGGATGGATGGATGGATGGATGGATGGATGGATGGATGGATGGATGGATGGATGGATGGATGGATGGATGGATGGATGGATGGATGGATGGATGGATGGATGGATGGATGGATGGATGGATGGATGGATGGATGGATGGATGGATGGATGGATGGATGGATGGATGGACAAACAGCAACACCTTTACTTTACCCTTGCTTTAAAAATCAAACAATTTAAAACCATATTTTAGTAAATGTAAATAATAATAATAATAATTTAAATAATAAACACAATAATATTGCATTTTAATTCAAACCCCTTTACAAAAAGTGTTGTTAAATTTCATTTGTTCCTCGTTTATCAACTCGTGACAACAAAACTTTTGCAACTTTTCAAGCGATGAGAAACAGAACAGGACTTTGAAGCATCGGGTTTAAAAAATACGAACAGGTCCAATATTTTGATTGATGATGATAATGTTGACGTTGATAATGATGATAATAGTAGTAATAATTTATTAATTATTGTGGTGTTATTATTATTATTATTATTGTTATTATTATTATTATTATTATTATTACTATTGCTATTACTATTATTATTATTATTATTATTATTATTATTATTATTCTTATATGGCCTTTGAAAGATACTGAAGGTTGGTATTCATTGGAGATTTTGAAGGAAACAATGAAACATGAAACAACAAACGCTTCCTCAAAATCATGTGACTCCTTTGAACGGAATTCATTTTTAAACAATTATTCGAATAAAACCACTAAAATTATTTCGAAATTAATATATTAATTATTAAATCCCACTTATCATCTCCATAAAGTCGGGGTCAGGAGGGCATGACCCCTTACCAGCCAAACCCGAGTGATTCAAAAAGAAATAAATTTTTTAAACTTCGTGACGGGCAAATTGAACCTTTAAAATTCAATGTTTTCAAACATTTTATAAAGATCATTCGAACCTCAAGTTGTCAAATATTTCTTCATTATCCTTTATTTTTAAAGAAATAAATAAATAAATTAATTAATTAATTAAAAAATATACCTATGGAAAGAAGTTGTTTTGATTCCGTGAGAAGGAGGAGGTGATGGTTGCCACTGGATACCTGGATTATTTTCTCAGGTAAGAAGCACTCGACCGGAACCGATGACGACGACAACGGACCAAGGAGGTGCGATTCTCCACTTTCGAGCTTTTTGGAATTAAAATATAATTTTATCAACAATTATGAATTAAATATTTAATAAATACATGAATATTATATTTTAATGAATCGTGATAACGTAACATTACTAGCGGATATTTTAAAAATTGTTTTGAAAGTGATAACAAAAGCTATGAGTAACAGGTTGTTGTTGTTGTCGTCTTTGATGGGCCTTCACAAAACATGATTGTAAATAACAAAAAAATAAAAGATAATAAATAATCACAACAACAATAATAACAGTAATAATAATAATAATAATAATAATAGTATTAATAATAATAATAATAATAATAATAATAATAATAATAATAATAATAATAATAATAATAATAATAATAATAATAATAATAATAATAATAATAATAATAATAATAATAATAATAACAATAATAATAATAATAATAATAGTATTAATAATAATAATAATAAAAGTTTCCGTTACTCGAAAAGCTCCCCAAATGAAGAGCCTGCCCGTGTTGGTGATGGCAGACGAGTGACTGTCACCGCAGGAGACGCTGATGACGTCATATCCTTGCAACTTGTTGACGATTGAAGGATTGAACCAATCATCCTCGTCGGTTGTTACACGACCCAAGGCTCCCTGGTCGTTGCAGCCAAAGGAAAATACCTTCGGAAGGGATGATGATGATGATGATGATGTTGACGACGATGTCGATGATAATAACATCGCTGCAATAGCATGAATGTCCCACTCAATGTGTATTTTTTAAAATGTAAACAAAACACGACAGGAAAGGCCCAGATTTAAAATAGCAACTCGAGCTTATATGTTAAAAGCAAGCAGAAAGAAAATTTCATTTCTTTCCCCAGCGATTAAAAAATATATTTAATGAACAAATAAAAATATATTCAATAAACAAATAAAAAATATGTTCAATGAACAAATAAATAATGTATTTAATGTAACAATTAAAACGTATATTCAATAAACAAATGGAAAATATATATATGATAAATAATTAAAAAATATATTTAATAAACAAATATAAAATATATTCAATGAACAAATAGAATAAAATCGTGGCTTCGTTGGAATGAATGAATGAAGTCCTTGTTGATTAAAATGAATATCAAGTTTCAATTGTTGATAAGCAAAAGATTTATTTGCTTTCGATAGAAATGCATGTTGTTGTCGTCGTCGTCGTTGTTGCTGTTGTTGTTGTTGTTGTTGCTGTTGTTGTTGCAGTTACTTGTGATTATAAATCTATATTTATAACAAGATATATATAAATATGAATGACATCACATAATAAAAGATTGATTCATAATTACAATAAATTATTCGCAATCGGTCAAAAAACGCGACAAAATATGTAATTAAACAATAATTAACAAATTAAGTACGATGTTGACAACAACAACAACAACAACATCAACAACAACATCAACAACAACAACATCAACAACAACATCAACAACAACAACAACAACATCAACATCAACAACAACAACAACAACAACAACATCAACAAAACTATTTAAAAACGAAAGGAGAAAACACGACAATTCTGCCCAAGAAAAGTAAACATGAAATTCTAAAGACAAATTGGATCACAATCGAATGGAAAACCTTTGAATTGGGGCACCCGTGAATAGGGTAAAAACCTGTCCTTAGGGCCGTATTTTAAGGAACGTATTTTATTTTAGTCGAAGGTGGATAACCGATGAAATGGACAACCTGCCATCTAGTGACATCTTTTTGCAAAACCTAACTATAGTACAGGTTTCACTATTTGCAAGAAATATAATTCACGATATAATGCAATTACGATATAATATTGCATAATTTGTTAATTAGTAGATTAATTGAATAAAGAAATATTCTCGATGATATTTTGTAAAGAATATAATGTATTATATGGTTGTTATAGGGTTGCCTCCTTACCGGGACCAATTACTTTCGGGGATCCGTGGTTGAATTTTTTTCTTTTTCCAATTTTGTGATATTGTTTTATTTTGGTGACTCCAAAAAGATGGATAAATAAATAAATAAACAAATAAATAAATAAATAAATCAATCAATGAACGTATTCCATTGTACAACCCACTCGTCCACTGTCGTTGAGACACAAGGTGTGCATGCCCCCACCTGACACCTGGATTACATTTTCATTCACCAGACCTGAAACTGATGTCAGGTGATCGACTTCATCGATTTTCAACCCAAGTTGACCTGAAAGTCCTTCGCCGATGACGTAAACCTCTCTACGTTCTGAATTAATAATAATTAACTTATTATTGTTACAATATAATAATAATTATTATTATTACATTATTATTTTTTTATTATTATTATTAATATTATTATTATTACAATGAATGTGTTAATAAATTACGATTCTAATAACTGTTTAATTATGAAATCAATGAAAGCTTTTTTAAAAAGATTTAAATGTTCAATAAACATTGTCCTTGTTCAATGAATCACTTATTAATAATAATAATTATTATTATCAATTATCATTTCGGTGTATAAGTGGTAATAATAATAATAATAATAATAATAATAATAATAATAATAATAATAATAACATCAGTGATAGTTTAAGTATTATTAACAACAGCAACAACTGTGTTATTGGCGCAAAAGGCCATCTTTCGACTCGTTAGGAAAGTTAAACTTGGTCTTACGTTCGAATAAAAATGGAAATGAAGATAAATTTGCATAAATTATTAAATAAATCACATATTTAGCATATTTTCCATAAATTAGCATGGCATATGAATAAATTATTGTTGGCTGCCAACAATTTCATGTGCAGCTCCAATGATCCCAATTAATAATAATCTGAAAGTCGAAGCAAAATACATGTTGTTTGTATATTAATGAGGGCATAATTTAAACCAATTTGTTTGTATTATATTTTATAATATAATATATAAAATAAATATATTATATTTATTTATTATTTTTATATTTATATATTATAATATATAAAATATATTTTGTAAAATATATGACTTGAAATAAATGCATTTAAAACCATTTCAATAATACGATGCAGTTCGTGTTGCTGGATGTTGAATGAAAACTGATTGATTGAATGATTGAATGGTTGATGAGAATTGATTGATCGATTGAATGGTTGATGAGAACTGATTGATGAAGAAATTGTGGAAGGAATTCATTACGACGACTCCTTTTATCAACAGCAACAACGTAAACAAACATGATAACGAGTCAACCAATAGCTTATCAAAAGAATTAATGACCACGCTCATGATGATGAAGATGATGACGACGACGATGATGATGATGATGACGACGACAATGATGATGATGATGGCAGAAAACAAATTGTTTTAAAATAAATTTATTTATAGTCAGAATTTATAAAATATTCGTGCAAAAATATTTAATATTCATTAACGATCGTAAGTCACGGGAGAAGTAAATTTTCAACGTTTCCTAATTATTACCAACAAGCAGTTACGTCACAAATGATCTTTGATTTTAACTTTTAATGACCTCAATCAATGAATATTCATAAACCGATGTATCATAGTTAACTATTTGGAGATAAAATATAATTGTATAATTAAATTAATTATGTTGTGGATTTATTTTTAAATTTTAATTTTAAAACACTCAACATGTCTTATCAATTTACAGGCTGTACATTTCTTTAATCAGATGCATACTAAAGACATCCAATAGGCATCCAATATTCAATCCCGGCAGAAAGAAATGATTTTATAATGAAATAATTAAAATAAATTCCTCTATTTCACAGATTTAAGAATACCTTTTATCTCTAAAATCATTTTAAAAAAAACTTTGGCAGTTTAAGTTAATAAAAAGCAGATTGGTCGTTGTAAACAAGTCAACGCAGTGATTCTCACGACTAGTGACGTGCAATACTTAACGAATATTACGTAACATCAGAACAACAGCTTGTTTACTTTCAAAATGCTTCCAACCTCGATTCATTTGAATACTTTTTTCCTTCTTCGAATGAAGAAGTTTTTTCCTCTTCGCCCTGGAATTCGATGAACACGACGTTCGTTTCCCTTCCATGTTTGTTGATCAACATCAACGACAACATCATCAACATCAACAACAACAACAACAATAATGTTGACGCGTAAGCAGGGATGTGCTCATGTAAATGAGAATTTCTTCAAATGATACGATTCCGAGATGCAAAGCAATGCAAAAGATAAGGACCTTTGAACGTCCGATACGGAGAGCTAATGGCTGGGACATTTAATGTGCCGAGGAATGCTTATCTACAAAGGGCTCGTTAGGGCTCATTTCACGGGGGTCCATGCATCGTCATCGACCTTACCTCCTGGGTACCACTAAGAAACAATGAAATGATTTTGTTTACCCAACAGAACGTCGTCCGACGCCTGCCTTGGAATATCAAAGGAACTCGAGTCGAATCAATTTCATGAGCCCTCTTGAACCACCTGCCAAGAAAAACCATTTACTAATTAGAAAACAAGTGTGGATGGATGGACGGACGGATTGTTATTTTGGATGGATGGATGGATGGATGGATGGATGGAAGAGCAGTCGATGAGAGTTTCACGTAATATCTGGACAATCAAATGCCAAAATACTCAGTTATTTCATTTAAAACTGGAAGCTTTATATTTATGTGAAAAAAAGATAAAACTGGTAATAACATCAACAATAACAATAATAATGGTAATAATACTGATCGTAATAACACTACTAGTAACAATAATAATAATAACATTTATAGTAATAATAATATAATAATAATAATAATAATAATAATAATAACAATAATAATAATAATAATAATAATAATAATATCAACAATAACAATAATAATGTTAATAATACTGATCGTAATAACACTACTAGTAACAATAATAATAATAATAATAATAATATCAACAATAACAATAATAATGTTAATAATACTGATCGTAATAACACTACTAGTAACAATAATAATAATAATAATAATAATAATAATAATAATAATAATAATAATAATAATACCACTTATAGTATTAACAATATGAACAGCTTCCAACGAGGAATGAAATTGAAAACATGGAAATGTATTCATCTTCTCACAGAAATCTCTAAAAGTTGTGACCGTTGAAATAAAATGAGTGGAAGACGACTGCATAATGAGAACACGAATCTAATTAACATCCCCTAATGATCGCTAATCGACGTTTGACCTCAACGTTTGTCCTTCCAAAATACATTTACATCCAAAATAAGACTGAGGTGATGATGGCTCTGGTGGTTTAGACGATGACGACGACGACGACGATGATGACACGAGTTAAACAGCTGTTGTTGTTTCCGTCGTCGTCGTTGTTGTCTTACGTAAGACTCCAGTAAAAAAAAATGGTTAACTGAAAGTCGTAAAAGTGGACACCTTCTCTTGTGAGAAGTTTTACGCAAGAAGGACGTCATGCGATGTCATGCGATGTCATGCAATGTCATGTGGGTTCACTAGTCGAACTGATTAAAATGCAGCATCACGATCCAAGCTTTGAACCCGATCCTCGTCTTCCACTCTCCAATCTACGTCATCATCTCTCCTTCCAGAACTTTCCATCGTTTGTCTTCTGTTGATCCTGATCGGATGCAATTGTTTTCCTGTTAATGAACTCCGATGGAATTCGTAAACCACATCGTTTGTCTCGAATCGACACGAATCTGCTCGTATGACTTTTGCTGTCGTCGGACGCAATCCGATTGGCCAGGCGACCGATCGCAGGCCCCTCCCACCGGTTAGGCATGAATTTAAATGATATCTAATTGTAATATTGGCTGGCTTGTATCGAATTGGTTTGTAAAGGTTCATAAGCAACTCGAGAGGGAAAATTGTTCGATTCATTTCGCTTCGAACATGGATTACCGAAAAATAGACAAAGAAGCGTTACAAAAGGGTTAGTCCGCTTATTCCAACATGGCTTCAAATAGGATCTAGAGTTTCAATTTTTCCATTATATTATAAGCCGTTCCTTAATTTCCTCTTCTACTGATGGCGTAACAAATGGAATTTAAAAAGAAATACATAATCGATGGATTCGATGACAATCCATGAACAGGTCAGGGAAGAGTGAACCAATTGGGTGGTTTGTTCATCAACGGTAGACCCCTACCACAGCCGGTGAGACTGAAAATCGTGGAAATGGCAGCTCAGGGCATCAAGCCCTGCGTCATCAGCAGGACGTTGTGCGTCTCTCACGGCTGCGTTAGCAAGATCCTCCAGCGTTACCAGGAAACGGGGAGCATTCGACCCGGAGCGATAGGGGGCAGTAAGCCCAGAGTGGCCACGGAGGACGTCGAGAAAAAGGTAGGTATCGATATCTGAACTCATTTCTCATTCTCCAGTCGGATGAACTTTTTAACGTCGACGAAAGATGATTCATAAGATCGAAGAGTACAAGAGAGACAATCCATCGATATTCAGTTGGGAGATCAAGGAACGTCTCATCAAGGACGGCATCTGCGACGAACACAGCGTTCCGAGCATAAGTTCCATCAGTAGGATGCAGAGACCGAGAAACTCTAAACACGAAGGAAGCAAAGATGAAGGTTGGTGGTCTTTGATGGCAATTTCGTCTGAAATTCAACCTGCAAACATTTCTCATTTCTTATCAATAATTGCTTAAATAAACGGCAACAATTGGCGTCAAGTTTCTTGCTTCGAACATCAGAAAGTGGAGTGAATTTAGAATCCTTGTTGCAAGGCCAACCCGCTGATTTCATCCACAGCGTGGAATGAATATGACCAGGAGTCGTGTAATAATAAACCAATTCATCGGCTAATTAATGCACGCTCGTGTCGACACCGGTCTCATGAATAATAAGCAGTTCGCCTGATAAACGTTACTGGAGTTTCAAAATTCAAACTCTTCCGTCAGCTTCGGACGTGGACTCCGAGCCAGGATTCCAGTTGACGAGGAAACAGAGACGCAGTAGGACGACATTCGATGCCGAACAAACGTCACAACTGGAAAAGGCCTTCGCCGAAACTCAGTATCCGGACATTTACACGAGGGAACAACTGGCCCAGACGTCCGGCCTGACGGAAGCTCGGATTCAGGTGCCGCTTTTGATGACGATTCGATCCTATCCCGGGAAGAAACTGAGCGAATCCTTTTCCAATCCAGGTGTGGTTCAGTAACAGGAGGGCCAGGTGGAGAAAGCAGAACGGAATCAATCAACCGACGTCTCAGGGATACGAAACCCTCCTCAAGGTTGGTTCCCTGACCCCGTCCACCCAGACGACGACCGCTCAAAGTCCCCCTGTTTACAATTCGACGAGCAACAACAACAACAACTATTACCAAAACAGCCACGTACATAGTAAGTGAGGTTTATTAACTTATGATGTTTTAATGAAAGCCCCCTCTACTTCCAACATTTATCATTGGTGTTGTAATCATTATTATTAATGGTAGTATTTTAATCATTTACGTCAATATTAATTAATATTTTCGTGCTCCCAATCAGTAATTACGTGGATATCCAATAATTTCTAAAATAAAACGAATTACTCGAAAAATAATTTTAAATCAAAGTGTTTTTATTGAAAAATTGCTCAACATGTCTGTTTTAAATGTTAAGATTCTTTATTCAATTTATTCGTTTGAAGCATTCCTATTATTATTATTATTAATATTTTATGATTATGATTATTATTATTATTATTATTATTTCTAAACAATCATAAATACTTGAAATTATTTTTTAAGTGCTAAGTGGTATGCAGAAACTCGTCAACGTGTAATGTAATTCTAACAAAATGAGGTCATGAAGGCGGTGCCAATTGCCCTCATTAACATTCAACCCAATTTGATTCGTTGTATTAAATAGGCATCGTGTACAATATGTTGTTATTAATATGAATATTAATATAGATTTATATAAATATTATTGTATAATTAAGTAATCGCAAATATTTAGAATAATTGATAATATTTTTATTAATAATTTTGAACAAAAATCAATAAGTACTTTACAAAGTAGCACGAAAATGCACCTAAATGTGATCTTGAACAGTCAATGTGTCAACAAATCTCACGAATAAATAACATAACGCCATTGGTGGACACTAGGGTTGATTCGCCGTTGCTCCGCCCCTTGAATTTATTAATGAGACTATTTTTCACTGAAATTTTGGAAGGTTTTCCTCACTAAAACAACTGCACGGACATAATTAAGATATTATAATTGTTTCAAATATAATTTATTATAATTATCACAAATTAATTTTCAAGGTTTCCATCTTTAAATATATGCTGAATAAGATGATGTTCACAAGTTAATCAATATTAATAAGTTAATCAATATTCACAAGTTAATTAATATTTACGCTCAGATCCGCTTTACACGTGTTCTCTGAACGGCATGTACCCACAACATGGCGAATGTGCTTCAATTTATCCTCCATTCAGCGATAACTTCAGACTGCCACAAGTTCAGGTGACTTTGTCTTCCGATTTAAATGTCTAATTAATTCAAATTTAGTGATTAATCAAAATAATAATTAAAATAATTTTAAAATGTTATTTTAAACATTTAAAAATATTTCAAGCAACCTGTAATGCGTAATTAAATGTAAATTAATAATGTCGTTTTTTAATAAATAAATAAATAAATTAATTAATTAATTAATTTCAGTCGAACAACATGTTTCTGGATCAGCCCACTTACAGCAACAAAGGAGGATGGGATGTCACCCCGGCATCCAACTACGTGTTTCGACCGAGTCCGTCGTATTCTTGCACACCTGGTTTTCACAGTTCGTTTTCTTACCAGGACCAGATGAACCACGGTTGGCATTCCTTTCAATCAATTGATTTCAATCAACGAAATGCAATCAAATCTTTTCAACCCTCTCCACAGACCGGTATTTCAGCAACAACTTCGTTCCACCGGCGAGTGGTAACCTGGCATCAACTCTGAACGAAACCTCTCTTCAACCATCCTTCTACAGATCAACGCTCGTTCCTGGTTTCTGATTGATTGAATCAATCAATCGATCGATCAATCAATTCTCACACAAACTGCAGACCTACCTGGCTCACCGGAAATACATTCAACGGCTGGATTCAATATGATTTAATTTCAATTATTATCTGCTGAACTTAAAAAGTTAATAGGAGTTAAAATCTGTTAATAAATTTTTTTTATTAAGCGTTATGTCGGAATTTGAGTCCATTTTATAAATTTCAATCGAGGAGCCATTAATTGACTGAGATTATATGAAACAGAATTTAAAAAAAAAAAGAAATTAAAGTAGAAATCTCTGGAAAACATTTTCTTGACAAACTTGGAAAATCTTTTATGAAGTCGTTGACTTGGCTTCCGTTCTTTTAATTAAAAGTAAATTTCCAATTAAAATTAATGTCAAAGTTGACTCAGGAATCAATCACAGCAATCGACATTGATTGATTGATTGGTTGATTGATTGATTGGTTGATTGATTGGTTGTGCAATCACATTTTGTCCTTCATTTGCAATCGGTTTGAATATCTTTTCATTTATCAGCTGAACACAAATTCAATCAACCCTAAGTTGTTTTCAGAAAGTTGTGCTTTCATGATTGCAGTTGGGCGTTTTATATGTATAATAAAATAAAATAAAATCAATATATAAAATAATAATAAAAATAACAAATAATAATAATAATAAATACAACACGATTGTGACAAAGAAATTGCATTGGTTACTAAAAAGCAGACGTAATTAACATTAAATTAATTTAATTCCAACAAAGATTCTTCATTCCATGAAGATGTGCTTTAATTTTAGTACCAAAGAGATTTTAAATTATTAAAAGAGGATTTAAATTAAAAAGAAATATCTATTTTTTAAATTAATGGGCAAAACAAAAAAAAATAATTTTCACAAAAGACATTGAATTGATTTTAAATGATTTTTAATTATTTTAAAATTATTCTGAATCACGCTCGGCACTGAATTCTGCGAATAACTTTCCGTCATACGCTGATGGGAACATTCCCAAACAGTTTCCATTTGAAATTGTCGACACGATGATACTACCTCATTATCATAATTAATTATTCTGACGAAATTATGTCGTCGAAATATATTATAATTATGCAAACATTATTTAATTATTCAACCGTCGAATAATACAAAACGTCTTCAGTCAACCGAACGTTTATTAAGCGCTTTGTTTCTTTACCGAGAATAAAAAGTTGTAAACATGGTAAATTAAAAATTACTGAGAAGGAAATAAAATTATTTATTATCTTTTGAAATGAAATTGTGGAATAAAACATGAAATTCGCATTAAATTTCACGCCAACCACGAACAATTGTCGACATTAGAAACGCATAAAAACTGAAAACTGGATTAAGTTGTACGTGGGAAACGAGGTCAACTAAAATTGCTTAAATGTATGAGATACATGGAATTAATAAGCTCTATAAAATATAAGGGATATAAATGTATAAAGAGGTATAAAAGGTATATATAAAAGATATGAATCATATAAGAAGTATGAAAGGTATATATAAAAGATATGAATCATATAAGAGCTATGAAAGGTGGTAAGGTTTCAACCATAACAAACATCAACAAAAATAACTCATTTTAACCACCAACCCCCCCAGAAGCGGAAATGCGTACTTTGCCACCATACCAATAATACCTTTTTGTGACTATCTAATGAATTGATTGATTAAAATTGAAATTAAAATCATCTCCTCCCATCTCCTTGTCTGCTAAAATCCGTTTCGTTGTATTCAGAATTTGTCTCAAACGCGTTAAGCTACTCAAAATAAAAGTCCCGATGTTAATTTAGCAAATACAAGAATATTTCATTTTTTCTGTTTTAATTTATTGTCTTTTTACATCTCCACAGCAACTTATTTTCCTTATCAAAGCAATGGAAAAGAGGAACAAACCTCTCAAAAAAATCATCCACTCCCGAATATAATTTAAAACCTCTATTTTGGCTCGTAATCTCCACGGGACTATGAAAATAAGGACTTAACTAAATAACCACAACTAAAAGAACTTAATGATTCTTTATTAAGCCAAACTCATTGTTTGTGTTCATTTCGTATTATGCTTTGAAATGTTTTATGGCCTTGTCTTGGGTCTCACGATCCAGATTTTATTTTCCAAATTTCTTCAATTTAAACGGAAACACAATGTTATTGGTGAGGCATTATGATGCCATATGATAACTTTAGTTAGTTATGTATTGTTATACGATAACTATAGTTAAGATGTCATCAAGTTGCATGTTCGGCAGTCTTAAAACTTTGATTTAAAAGTGTATTACGAACAATTTTTGTTATGGTAACTATAGTTATCATACTTGGGACCAGGAATTTCCTTGCCCACACGGAAGGGCAGAGCACACTTGCTAACTTGGTTTTATAAAAAGTACTGAGTTTCAATATAATTAAGTAAAAGTACAATCAAGGAAGATGGCATGTGACTGCAGTTAGTTTAAAAGTGAAATTGCTGAAATTGCTTTAGCAATGGTCATTTCGTACGCAATTTAAACGTACACCACTCCAATTTCAAACGTTGCTGTCCGAAATATGAGATATAATGTACAAACCATTAAAACCACAAATTACTTTATTTTAAAATATTAAAACTACAAACTTTTTAGTTTTAATATGAATAATTACGAAAGTGGCTTTCTTCAATCGTTCCATTTGCCTTCAAATAAGTTTGTTGTAAGAGTTAAGATAAACATAATTCAATTATTGAAATATTCCAATAATATGTTGATATAAATTTATATTCTAATATTTCATTTAAAAAATCTGCTAGTATTTCAGATTTATTTTCGTCTTCCCAACATTTGGCAATTACCTGCTGGCCTAAATTACAATGATCATAAAAAATATACCAGCGTTATAATTAAAAACGTTATATTTCAACTAATCATTCATTTATTAACTTTATTTTATTAACATTGTCTTCTGAAAGATCTGCTCAATATGTAAACAAATAATTGTATCGATCGATTGTTGGCCGGTATTACGTTTTTATGCTATATGGTTTTATTTTATCTGATGTCATCTCATAAAACGCATAAAAGTTGAATTAATTTGATTTGTTTGTTTTAAAGTCGAATTTTGCATCACTTTCATTACCACCTCGTCAACATCCAATGGAAACGAAAGTTATTAAAAGCATCACCACCGACCCTTTTAAAGGGGAAAAAGAAGGCAAATTAAGAGAAGTGGGAAACCAAGCAGTTTGGTCCCTTTCTTCTTGCAAACCAGGTTTGTTGGATTGGATTTTTGAAATGTGGCAGCTTAACCTGGGTAATAAATGTACCACATTCTGCATATTTTTACTGGCTGTAATAAAAAATGTAGCAACATAAAAGTAGATTTTATTAAAGTTACTAAGCAAATTCTGATCGAAATGTTAAACAATTAAACTGGTTCTTTGGTTTCCTTAATTAACAAAGTTTTGACATGGTTACCAAAATTTCCTACCGGTAGATCTATGTTTCCAGCCTGTGCATATTTGTTTTAAATGACATAATCAGTCAAACACCAAAACTTCAAGCCATCATAAGATTTATAATTTTCAAAATATTCTGAAGACGAGTTAAGAGGCACTATTTTGTTCATCATGGAATTCATTTTCTTATTTGAGCATTTTGGTTATTTAGGAATTTATGATTTGTTCATTTAGACATTTGTGACTTATTATTTGTTTATTTAGGCATTCATGAACTTCTAGTAAATTTCCACTTTCATTGTTGCAGGGTTTGGCGTGGAGCAGTTGAGAGACAGTTCCCTGGAGACGTATTGGCAGTCGGACGGGCCTCAGCCCCACATGGTGAACGTACACTTCAGGAGGAAGATGACCATATCAGACATTTGCATCTACGCAGACTTCAAGGCAGACGAAAGTTACACTCCGAGCAGGTGCTTAACGAGAACTTTTCAACTTTTTTTCACTCGTTCCACTCATAAAAATATGCCAGAAATGTGCATATTCAATTATTTTCTTGCAGAGCAATTTGGTTTTTTAAGTTGAGAACACGAATAGTTTGAGATTTTGGCTCAGGTTTTGACAAGTTTTTAGACGTTCGAGTGGATTTCCAGGTTGTCCATAAGAGTCGGAAATCACGTCAACGACCTGAGAGAACTCGACCTGGTGGAGTTGGTGGAACCGACTGGGTGGGTGATGGTCCCTCTGAAGAATCCCGACGACAAACCCGTGCGCACCTTCATGATCCAAATCGCGGTCATTTCCAACCACCAGAACGGCAGGGACACCCACATGAGGCACATCAAGATCCACTCCCCCGTGCAAGACCTGGCCTCCGTCAAAAAGACTTGTTGGACGAGTCTCGAGATGCAACAATGGAGTAACATTCGCTGATTTTTTAAAAAGTTTTTGTTTTATGTTTTCCTGTATATAATCTCGATTTCTCACATCCATGTTTGAAAAGAGCCAAAAAATAAACCCCAACAATTCTTAAATGATTTTTAAGCACCAAAAATATGTTTTCATTCAAACAGCTATTTAATATCTTCACCCAAACTCTAAACTAAGCTTCTTCTGGGAAGCGTCGACTTCCTTTCGACGCGACACGATCTTCACGTCGAGGGAAGTCGACATCTTAGGAGTCATTAACCAGGAGGCCACGACATTTGCCTTCCCCCGAGGACGTGAACGTGCAGGTGGTAAACCTCCTGCCCTCCATTCTTTCCATCGTTTATCACCACCCTGAACCCGCTTTCCGACAGACTGAGATCTTTTGCGACTTTCCTTGCCACTACGAGCAGATGCCCCAGGAGCTGTAGGATAAAAACCATGAATAAGTATTAAATAATTAATTTAAACATGATTGTAATCAAATGCTACATTAACAGATTGATTTATGCATTGAATTTAATGAATCAAACGGTTAAATAATTGGAATCCAAATTAAAGACTCGCATCTAAATAAGGTCGAGGCCCAAGACCGACTAGGAATAAAAACGTTTGCAATTAGGAATTAAATGGCCACACCCAAGCTAAAGCCACGACTGCTTGGCTCGAGCTGATGGATACACTTTCAAACTTAGTTAACTCTGGTTTGGTTACTAAGGATTGTTGGCACAGAGTGTTGCTCCAAGGTGTTATGAAAATATATAAATTCTGCTCAATTGGAACCAAAGGCTAACAACAAGACCAACTTTAAAGTCCAACAAAGTTCTTTACAAATACTAATGCAAATAATGAAAAAATAAATGAATTAAGCATCCAAATCAGAAATCACATAACTCCAAGATTGCATAAGTCAGGGTATTACATAATATAGGATTATAAGCCTTACATATAAGAAAACATAGTAGAGTATTTATACTTTAGTGGCCTTATTATCACTGGTATAAGCTGCTGGTACATTGGATGATTTAGAGATAGGCCATCAGCACAATTTTATCAAAAGATTTCTGACTCCTGCTTTGGAATGTGTTGTGTATCCTAATAGGATTAGGAAGCACTTCTTAATTTACCATATGTATACTTGCATACCACTTGTGTAACATTTGTATACTTGTATAACTAATACCTTGGAACCCAACTTGCCCCTATCCAAGAGCTCCCTCTTGCCACAACGAGCAGGTTGCAGATACGATGCACATCAAATGTGACAAGAGCACAGCATCAATATACAAACAATAAATAGCATAATGACAATAAACACATAATTACAATTAATAATTTAGTATTGTAACAAACAATCATGTCCTTAAACAGCCAGCCAACCTTCTCATCTTGGTCTTCAGATTTTGAGAGTTGAGTTATTTGCTTCCTGGGTATCACGAGGAAGTGGGTGGGTGCCTTTGGGTTGATGTCATGAAAGGCGACGCACTGAAATTCATAAAACTTTGACTTCATATTTGTTTAGGGAGCTGTTTACTAATAATAATAATAGTAACAATAATAATAAAAATAGTAACAATAATAATAATAGTAATAATAATAATGATGATGATAATAATTCATGTAAAAGAAATACAGAGATCCACATTTATGTCATTATACTTAAATGAAAACCTTAGTTTTTTTTCCTTTTCTCAATTCTTTGATAATTTAATATTTCACTCCATTAAACTCCATTATGTTCGTAATTGCAAATCTGGGAAATTCCCATAATTAATGATATTTCTTTCATCTGGAAAGTTTAATTTTCCTTTTTCATAATTTTTTTTTTTTGATGCACGCTTACTTCAAGCATTTGTGTGAACCCGTGCAATGTTTCCATTTGGAAGAAAATACAAAAATACAATTAAAAACATCTCAGAAATAGATTAACGATTAACAAAACCTGGTCATCTTCGTGTATGAACTTCGTTGGTATTTCACCTCGGAGTATCTTCCCGAAGACGGTATCGGACGACATGACAGAAGAAATTGTTTTCGTGTCGATCGTCGGACAACTTCCTTCCAGTTTCGGCAACAAAACATTGTTTGTAAATTCTTGTCTATAAATATAAAATTAATTAGAATGCAATTAACATAATTTATTATACGAGGTATACATGCATCACAATTAAACTTCACTAATTAGTTTCATTCTCTCACGACATGTGAACTCGAGCTGTTGCGAATACCCGGATCAAATTCCACCAATTTCCATGCCTTTCACGTGGATTTTGAAACGTTTTCGTAAATCCTTTCAGGGTCCAAGCAGTTAAAAGTATGTTTTTCAAGGACTTTTTCCAAAATGAGAGTCTGAAATGAAAGATCGAAATGATTTAAAAATAAAACGATCGTTAACTTTCTTGTTGACGTCGTTTTCATGAAATTATTATTTGCCCCTTTAATTATGAAATTATTCAAATGAAATTCATGGTTAAAACTGCTAATTGCGATGTTTTGTTTTTAGAAAATGATTATGTCTTAAATGCATTTCATTAATTGGCTCGTATTAAGCTGTCATTAAAGTCCATCGTATTTTATTCAACTTTTGGTCTCCCAAGGAGGGGATTCTGTGTAGCATCACTTCACGGAGTCCTACTTTCCAGCCTCAGAAAATCTGGAACTGTCATTATTAAAGTCATCATCAACGCCATCGTCGACATCATCATCACTACCACCATCATCGTTATCATCATCATCATCATCATCGTCGTCGTCGTCGTCGTCATCACCGTCATCATCGTCGTCATCGATTTTTCACTAGATCGACATTAACTTTAATAATTCCTTCCATAGAATTCTCACTCAGCACCGTCATTAAAACAATTATCGTGGTGTTTATTTGACTTCAATTAGGACAATTATGGATCCATAATGAAGTGTTGAAATAACCCGTCCAACCACGAATTACAATTTATTCTTTCTTATCCTATTATAATGCTATGATAATTATGCTCATCATCGTCGTCGTCGTTGTGATTGCAACTGTTAAATGTCATTGTTACCATGGTTACAATTAATGCCGTAGTTTCATTTTGTAAACAAATGGAATGAGCCAATTGCTTGGTTCTGATTGATTTGGATCCTCAATCAGATCACAACAAGTCTAATTTCATAGGTCGATTGGGTCGTATAAACGACCAGAAAATGACATGCAAATTCATGACATTAATTATTCAAGTCATTTGCATAAATCATCGTCCAACTGCTTCAGCAAGAATCGTTAATATCGATGCCATTTGAAATAATTAATTAATATTAATTAATGTTAATTGACTTGTTGAGTCCAAGCAATAACGCAGCCAATAGAATATTGTAATTGATTTAAAACCAACCAATCAGATGAAATGATAACCTAATTACTCGAACTAATAACTTCTGATGAATGTAATTAATTACGTCGATAATTTGCAATTAAAAACCAATTATTTCCCCTTCATAATAATAATAATAATTTATTATTATTTATAATAATATATTATATATATTAATAAATAATATATATAATATTAATATATATAATAATAATATATTATTATTATTAATTAGTCGATAATTAAGGAAAACACCGCTGCATTGTCCGCTGTAAGCACAAAGGAGGTTTGAATGGGAGCCTTGGCAGCCCAGAAAGCATTTCATGACCTCATTATGATTTATTATGATTCATAGTAATAATAATAGTAACAATAATAGTAATAATAATAATAATAAACTTTTTTCTAATATTTCTTGATCATTATTATAAATATTTGTTGTCTTCTTTTTATGAATTTAAGAAGAATTGTTGGTAAAATAATGAAATTACCTGTGTTTGTAATGAGACTGCGATTGGATGGTTGACAGTTTTCCGGGTCACGCACAACAAACTGGAATCTCTCTTCAATCAATACCTGTTGATGATGGTGATGATAACGATGTTGTTGGTGGTGGTGATAATGATGATGTTGTTCTGATGTTGTTGTTGTTGTTCTGTGGTCCTAGCAACAGGAGTACAAATGATTGTTTTTTGAATGATGGACAGAAGATGGAATGAGATGTACTCAGTCCACTGACATATCCTTGTGTTGGTTTATCTTTCTATATTTATTTATACCTATAATTATATATGTATGTATGTATCCCTATATTTATTCCTGCGCATAATTATATTTATTTATTTATACGTGTATCTGAAGAGACTCATCATGCATCATCCGTTGCAACAAAGACCCTTCTTGCTTGTCAGCTCGTGGAGGCGTGGATAACTCCGTGGGGTCCAAATTGGTTGGTGGGTGGATGCTGACACCCATAATCCCGGGACATGGTAGGATCCACTCGGTCATCTTTTCACGTTCGGCTTTGCTGTGTGTTGTAGCTAGGATGCCTCGCGAATCAAGATATTCATTTGTTAAGTATTACTTGATCCATCCATTACTTGTTGGTCACTTGTTGACTTGTTGCAAAAGCCAAAAAACCAAACCGGCAGCCATTGGTGTCTTAAACCCTTAAAGGTAAAAATAAATTTTAACCCTCGTGCAATTGACGTCCGCTTTCAGTTCGTATTTCCTGTCGGTTCACCATTCACCCATGATTCACCCCATCGAAGCATCATTCAATTCCTCGATGAATTCTTCCTCGAAAACAATTCACGTCGATGCATCAATTCATCAAAGGAGTGCATTAATTCATCAAGCACTCGGAGTTGTCACTCTTCCGACGTGGGCCACTCCGAATGACGTCACGGCCCGAAACAAAACACAGTGGAAAACGTTGCAGCAATGAAACTTTCACCACTTGCCATTCCATCCGTCAATCCATCCGCCAGACCAGTTCCCGGCATCGCCTCGTGTCCTCGGTTTCCATGGCAGCAGGTGCGTCTTTTCCGAGTGGACGGTCCTTCTGGATCAACTGGAAAACGTTCTCCTATCGATTTTCGATCGTGTGTTTGATATCATTCAATGGATGAGGCTGCTAGAGAACAAGTCACCGTCTCGTGATTGATAATTATTTATTACGGGGAGGCGGAGCTAAACTCGAACATATTTAATGAGCGTCGGTGATCGGCTAAGAGTTCCATTGGGCTAAAACAGGAAGAGGGCGCGGCCTGTGATTATGCAGATGCCAATCAGAGGGACATATCTATTTCGTGCATGTAGAAGCTTAAATACAAGGCCTTGTCTGCATTCTTTCCTCTGTTCTCCACGTTCGTTCGGCCCCGTACTCGTCTGCTTCTCTTCCCTCCTTCGGACTACTGCAGATTTGGCTCGAGATTTCTTGTTGGCGGCGTTGTAGGAAAGAAGCCAACGTGGCCGTTCATTGTCGAGAGTTTGTTACGCGATCATGTCGGACCTAAAAACCGGGAGCACCATCGTCGTCGTCGTCGTCGTCTGATTGCATCACCTTTCAACCGGGAACCAACCGATCAACCGACCAATCGTATCGATTTCCACGATTGAACTTCACCGGAGACTGACGTCATCACATGTTTCCGAACAGGATTCAGGTTCGTGGCTTCAATATTCACGTTCAGGTGTTCAACTGCTTTGAACATTTGCTAGAAACCCTCTCTGAACCAGTGGGGGGTGAGGCAGTGATTTGCTTTTGAATCGATTTTCAGTTGTTCGAGAAAGACGAGGTGAAGTTGAATTGTGATTTGGTTGGTTGCTTTGAGGGTGGTTGACAAGGATTTGAATTTTGTTTCCCAAATGAGTGATTCATTTCTTGATCGCATAAGTCATCGCTATGTTTGTATCTACGTTTGTTTGTTTGTTTGTTTGTTTGTTTGCTTCCTTCATCATTCTGATGATGACGACTACGACGACGTCTTGTGGCCAACTTTGCTGAAATATTTCTGCAATTTGGTGAAGTGGTTAGCATTGTTTACATGGCTTAATGCCTCCGTATTTCATGCGATGCCACGTTGCGAATTACATCGTCGATATAATTTAATTTCCTATAAAAATATTTAATTCCACTTTTATTCGCTGGAACAAACTGCGCAGAAGTACGCGATCACAAAGGGCCTTGATAACCGAGAGAATAACAAACGACCTGATAAAACTGCCTAGCGTGGCGTCCGTTGGCGAAACGTTGATGAATATTAATGAGATATGTTAATGAGTTCAACGATAAACACGACCAGGGGCCCCACCAGGCCAACCAACCGTTCAAGTTCACAGTGACTGAGTCCTGCGATCGAATCAAAGAGGAGTTCAGTTACTTACAGGCACAGCATCACAAGTACGTAACCACCTCCACCTTTGTTCCCTCCACGGCTATGAATTGCCTTAGTCATCGCCATAGTCGTCGTCGTCGTCGTCACCGTTTTCATCATCATCATCTCCAACTCCAGAACCACCATCGTCGTTAACATCACTAATTATCATAACAACGACGTTAATAATAGCCATCGTCGTAATCATCATCACCATCATCATAATCACCATCATCATCGCAATCATCATCATCATCATCATCATCTTGTCAGTGTCAAGGTCGAATTCGACAAACTCACCCAGGAGAAGACAGAACTTCATCGCTTGTATATCATGGTATTCCTACATTTCATTCATTTTCCTCTTCTTCCGTCGATCAGTTCCAGTTTTCATTTCCAGTATTACGAGATGTCCTACGGACTCAACGTGGAGATGCACAAACAGGTTCTTCTGCACTTTCCTATAATGCTCATCATCATCATCACCACCACCATCATCATCATCGTCAACGTCATCGTCATCACCACCATCATTATCATCATCGTCAACGTCATCATCATCATTGTCACCATTTCAAATATCATTATCATCATCGTAGATTGGCTTCCAAACAGATTCCATATTTTCGCATAAATTTTAAAATCTCTTCCTGCTGCAAAAGGACTGATTTAAAATAATTTTATTTAATTTTATTGCAAATCCAATTTAAATTAGCCACGATTAATCATAAATCATGTTAATCATATTTAAGCAACGTCATGAATAAATTATCATTAATTAACAGACAATCATCTTACTATTATTTAATTAAATAAATAAATAATAAATAAATAAATAAATAAATAAATAAATAACGATTACCTTTTTCAGACTGAAATAGCGAAGCGCTTGAACGCCATTTGTGCCCAAATCATTCCCTTCCTTTCTCAAGAAGTTGGTAAAAGTTGTTGACCATCATTCATTCATTCATTCATTCATTCATTCATTCATTCATCTTTTCTCTCATTCAGTCATAAATTTTATTCGTTCACCCATTCAATCCATCAATCCGGCCATCCATCCATCCATCCATCTGTCACTTATTTATTCATTTCGTTCTTTCTCTCATTCACCCATTTGTACACCCCCCACCCCCAGTAGACACGTTGGTCCCACGTATCTTTTGTTTTTCAGCATCCATCCATCCATCATCATCCAGTCATTCATCCGCGACTCCATCCATCCATCCATCCGCGTGTCATTCATTCATTCGTTCATTTATTCATTCACTCATTCATTCACTCACTCGCTCGTTCGCTCAATCACCCCCGGCCCTTCGTTTTCTAGCATGCTGTGCCTTCAGGCGATGATAAGAACGATGGACGGAATGATGTTGTAGTGTGTTGTTGTTGCTGTGTTGTTGTGTTGTTGTGTTGTTGTGTTGTTGTGTTGTTGTGTTGTTGTGTTGTTGTTGGGTATCGTGCTACGGTATAGCTGCTCGGATACTAAGTTGGTACTGCAGAGTATGTTGACACTCGCGTTGGTAGCGTTGGAAGCACCCTTTTTACCCTCTTTTGCTCCCTTTTTGCCCCACTTTTTACCCCTTTTTTTTACCATTTGAAGATCTCACGTTTGTTTACGCTCGGCAAACATTTCCAATGTGCAATATGCCAGCATCGGTCTCAAACAAATACCATGTTGCACTTAAATGCTGACAATGCCCTCTCCAATCCAACTCTCCATCTCTCTCGCCCTACGCGGCTGGAGTGAACCTGGCTCCGCATTATCTATCTTTGTTCCATCCATCACTCACTCACTCATCCATCCGTCCGACCGACCGTCGGTCCATCCATCCATCATCCACCCATCCATCAGTCCGTCCGTCCATCCATCCATCGCCTTATTAAAGCACTTATGATGATGATGATGATGATGATGATAGATGCGATTGCTATATCCCAGTGAGTTTATAATTATCAGTTAATTTGCTAAACCTGCAACAGTTGTTGAATAAAACTGCAACATTTGCTGAACGATTGCTCAACAAATCAACATTTATACAGCAACAACAACAGGTGGCAGCAGCCGTTGAAAGGGCCAAACAAGTGACCATGCAGGAACTGAACGTCATCATAGGGGTTTCATTTCCTTGTTCTTTGGAGGATGAATTGATTCACCTGACTGTGGATGATTGATTGATTGATTGATTGATTGATTGATTGATTGATTGATTGATTGATTGATTGATTGATTGATTGATTGAATTGATGAAATCTGATTGAGTAAGTGATTGATTGATTTGAATATGAATGATTGATTGATTGAATTGATGAAATCTGATTGATTGATTGTTTGGTTTGAATACGAATGGTTGATTGAATTGATAAAATATGATTGATTGATTGATTGATTATTTGAATATGAATGGTTGATTGAATTGATGAAATCTGATTGAGTAAGTGATTGATTGATTGACGGTTTAAACTTATTCCCGATGGTCTCCCACAGAACGCTGACTTCAAGCAGATGTACGCACAAACTGAACTTTTCAATCAGATTAAGGTCTGAATTTTTTGTTTATCTTTTTAAAGATAGCAATGAGTGAAGGGTGGTGGTGATAAAGGATATGCTGGTGATGATGACGAGTCTGGAGGTAATGGAAATTTTAGAAAAAAGGTGATGATGACGACGACGATGACGATGATGACGACGACGACGATGGTGATACACGCCTTATATCAAGAATGATTAACAAATCCATTTTAATATTAAAAGTTTTAAAAGGGAATGATGATGACAACAGCTGTGATGGCAATTTCGATGATGATGATGGTGATGATGGTGACGATGATGATAATGATGACGACGATGACGTTGTGTATCTTACAGAATTCAGATGTCAGGCAAATGTACATAAACGCCCACACTGAATGGTTGAACCACATCAAGGTTTGTCTCTTTGTTCTGACGACGACGACGATGACGACGACGACGACGATGATGACGACGACGGCGGCGATTATGATAGTGATGCCTCTCACGAAACGTCAGCGTCCCTGTAATCGTGTAGTGCAGTTTGAGAGGGACGGACAACAAGTTGTGCAAATATTGATTCATTGCTTTGCAAAATCAACAAACGGACAAATATTTGGCCTCAAATGAACGTTCAAACAACTCTGCCATGATTCAGTTTCTCTTTTCCAGCAACAAATGCAGCAGGCACAGCAGCACATGTCCATGGCAGCAGGGTACGTGCCACCCAGCCTTTCCATGCCACCCCATCCTGGGGTGCTCAGCGGACCCGCGGGTCTCCTCGGTTCGGTCGGGGGTTCCGTTGGGGGATTGTTGGGACTCCATGCGGCCGGATTGGGTGGAAGTTCTCACGGATTGTGTAGCAATTCTGCCAAGGAGGAGAAAGGTTGTCATCGACGTTCTTTGAAATTCTTTCGATTTCGGTGTCTTAATGGATGCTCAGTCGGTGTTTTTGGCAACATTTCGTTGACATTACTTTATCATCGCTGCCATGATGGTGATTAATAACAATAATTATTGAAATTATGACTATTGTTATTATAATAAGGCGACCAAATTTCATCCGTGTACTTGTTGTTATTAACTATGTTATCAATCACAACAAGTGATTATAACAAATAATAATAATAATAATAATAATAATAATAATAATAATAATAATAATAATAATAACAATAATAATAATAATAATAATAATAATAATAATAATAATATAATAATAATAATAACGGTAATAATAATAATAATAATAATAATAATAATAATAATAATAATAATAATAATAATAATAATAATAATAATAATAATAATAATATATAATAATAATAATAATAATAATAATGAGAGTAATAATAATAATAATAATAATAATAATAATAATAATAATAAAAATAATAATAATAATAATAATAATAATAATAATAATAATAATAATAATAATAATAATAATAATAATAATAATAATAATAATAATAATAATAATAATAATAATAATAATAATAATAATAATAATAATAATAACGGTAATAGTAATAATAATAATAATAATAATAATAATAATAATAATAATAATAAGAGGGGGAAGAAGAATAAACATTTTCGCTTGTTATGCTTGAAGTGTTTTATTATTAATTTATAACTCCATATAGACTTTTTCAAAGTGACAATTGCTTTGTTTTTTTTCATACGTTGACACCTTGGCCGACAGAAGAAATTCAGGTAAATATTTTATATTATGGTGTTAATTTATAATTAATTACAATTTAAAATGCTGGATGATATTTTGTGCAAAATATTGTGCGAGAGCAATAAATTGCAATCCACTGCAATGCATTGCACGAATAGATTGAAGTGATTGGTTCAACCATTGACTGAAAATCCGTCACAGTATCCATGGCAACATTACCGTGAAGCCATGTATATTTTTATGAAAATATCATTTTTTTTTGTGCCGATAAGAAATCATTGCCACGTAAGAATTTGATTCGAAAACGGCAGAATATTTTCTTCTACCGGGTTTTATATTCTTTTATATTCTGCCACGTTTGGTAGTCACATTAATGCCGATAATGATTTTATGTTGTCATGGATTTACATCGAACATAACATTACAATAACGTAATTAGCTCCGCATCTCTCCTTAAATTGGTCAAATAAGGAAACCATCTTGGAAGTTTTCGTCGCATAAAGTGATCTAATTGATCGGAACATAAATGCAATTGACTTGCTGGGCGGTCGATTGATTGATTGATTGATCGATTGTTATCGATTGATGTTGACTGGTTGTTAGGGATTGGCTCGAATAAATTATGGTCATATTTTTCTGCAGAGAAGTTCTCCTTCCCCTGACCGCAAATACGAGAGAAGCAGACATCGCGCCATCGATAACGCGTCCCACGAAGCTAAAAGAAGAAAACACGACGACAGAGCCGGAGTTTGTTTACTCAGACATTTGAAACATTAAAAAAGAAAAGAAATTAAATAAATAATGCTAATTAATAAATAGCAATTAAAAAAAAATAATTGATTGCGACCGAGCAAATTGTAACGTTTGCGCGACCACGTATTTGCTCGTTCTATTGTTTACCAAACCCTTTCGGATTGTTTGTCATTTCAAAGTTTTCGTTGGAGTTTAAAAGCGTCCACGTTCGTTTGCAGGAAAGCGATGGAGAGAAGAGCGAACAGGACTTGGTAGTCGATGACGACAGACAGGTTTCTCCGCTTTTTTTCAGTATCTTTTCCAGGCGAGCGAATGACCAAAGAAATGTTTTTTTTTCCAGTCGGCAACTCCGGTGAACGGAGCGAGATCGCCATCGAGAGATGCCGGTTACGCGGAGAAAATCTCGTCTTCGAGGAAGGAAGTCGTCGCTTCGAGTCCGAGAAGCGAGTCTTCGTCCCACTGTAGCACTTCGTCGAAGCACAACAAAGAAGTAATTTCAACATCTTCGGAGAATTTTATTTTTTCACTCGTCATCGACCTTTCATCATCGTTTATTCTTTCCAGCAGACGGTTTCAGGATCGAAGGGACCCTCGTCTCCGGGAGCGGTTTGTCCGCCCAACTCGGTTTCTCCTCCCGACGTCAAAATTAAGCCTCCTCAACTTGGTTCGTGACCTTCTTTGAAGCTTTGAGAACTTCTATATGTGTTTACCTTCTTGAGGGACACGTAAAATTCATATTTATTCGCTACTTTCTTCTAGTAATATTACTATAGTAGTAGTAGTATTGTTGTAGTATAGTAGGTAGTATAGTCTTGTAGATATGGTAGTAGTAGTAGTAGTAGTAGTAGTAGTAGTATTGTTGATTGTGTTGTCACAATTGATAATTTAAAAAAATTCTAGTATTATGCAATTGTTTAGTTTCAAGTGATAGGAATTCATATAAAAGTGCATTTCCAATAAACGAATGTTTACAGATTATTAAAAAATAAATTATTAATTATTAACTTTCAATTACTTAATTAATCCTTAATCATTATTTCTTTGAAATGTTTTTAAGGATAAATGAACGAAATGGTGGCTAAAACGTCTGGCTTCTCTTCCTCGCAGGTTCCTATGGTCCGTGTCTTCCGTACGGCCTCCCCGATTCCCTCGGGAGACTCGACCCCTCCTCTGCACCCCCTCCCGGTCTGCTTCCCCCCTCCGCCATCGCGGCCATGAACGGACTCTCCCCAGGATCACTTCCTTATCTCAGACCTCAAATGGTTACTTCCGAACCTTCTTTTTTGCCGACCTTTGGAGTGCCTCGCGTATCCTAATGAGATGCGAAGGCACTTCGATCGATCCGCTTTTCGCTTATCGCTCCCGTCTTCGGCAATGCGAGCCGGATTACGACGACCTCGCGTTTACGTTTACCTCGGCACGGGGCGATGCTGCCCTCTTGGGGCCGATCGGGGGTGACTCGCTTGCATCGATATTATTTTAATGCTTTAATTTGAATTTGTAATTAATAATTTTACAGCCGGGATTTGATCCGCACAGTCACCTGAGGAATTCGTTGGCAGGAATCCAAGGAGGAAAGCCGTGAGTCTCTGGAAGAACTTTATTGACTTCTTTATCGACTTCATTTTAGCTCCGATCGCACGCTTCCAGGGCCTACTCGTTCCACGTGAGCGCAGACGGACAGATGCAGCCCGTCAACTTCCCACCCGATGCCCTCGTCGGACCGGGGATACCGAGGCACGCCAGGCAGGTCAACGCCCTGAACCACGGCGACGTCGTTTGTGCCGTCACCGTTAGCAACCCTTGCAGGCAGATCTACACGGGAGGGAAGGTTGGCATTGACACTTGTTGCATTGAAGACATAGTTTTTGTGAAACTAACTTGTAATGATGAGGTGTGGATGATGATGATGATGATGATGATGGTTGTGATTGGTTGAGAGTTGTTTAGGAAATAAAATATCGTTGTTATTGTTTTTGTTATCAATTTAAATTATTTATTAAAATTATTAGTTTTTATTGAATTCGTGTTTGGCCGTACACCGAGTGACTGAGAGAATGACAAAACAAAACAAAACACTTTGGCTTCTCAGTTGTGAAATTGTTAGGAGTAGAGTGCTGATGGACTTAGGAAGTCGGAAGCGAATGAATAAATAAACCTTAATTAAAAAATTGAGTATGACCTTCTTTGACCTTGGATGACCTTGATGTTCAAAGGGCTGCGTAAAGATTTGGGACATCAACCACTTGTCGAGCAACAACAAAACCCCGATTTCAACCTTGGATTGTTTGGTTGGTTTTCGTCTTCGGTTTTTGGTAAACTTTGGTTTCAAAAGCACTCGTTATTTTGAAGTGTCTCTGCAGAGGTTAAATTGACGGGAAAAAAAGTCAATTAAAACTTTAATTAATAAAATTAAAATCTAACGAGTTAATTATGAATTTTTTTTTTAAATTTAATTCAAATATATCGTCCCACCAGCAAAGAGACAACTACATCCGTTCCGTCAAGTTGCTCCAGGACTGCAGGACTTTGGTCGTGGGAGGAGAAGCGAGCACCATCTCCATCTGGGACCTCGCATCCGTCAGTTACGAGTTCAAATTCGTATTCGTTTTGTTTTTATTTAGCGACTTTGCGTCCGTCTGTTTTTGTATTTGCATTACGCGCGCCGTGCGTTCTTATTCTCGAACTTACTTTTGTACTTCTCTCGTGGGCCGGTTAAAGCAGTACAGAGGCGAACGAGCCGAGTACACCCGATTTTGTTTAGTTGTTTATAGAGGTCGTTTAACGTTATTTTCAAGCTATTTTTGTAGCTTAAAGTTTCGAATCGATTTATCCCGACGACGTTTATGCAAAAAAGTTTGTTAACCAAGTGATCCAAATTCAGCCCACGCCTCGGATAAAGGCAGAATTGAATTCCAGTGCGCCGGCCTGCTACGCCCTGGCCATCAGTCCCGACGGAAAGATTTGCTTCAGCTGCTGTAGCGACGGGAACATCACCGTCTGGGACCTTCACAACCAGATCCTCGTCAGGTCGGTCCGTCGGCCTTCGATCGGACGTTCGAGCGAAAACTTCGTCCCCTGAATTTTTCTTCTTCCTTTCAGGCAGTTTCAAGGTCACACGGACGGAGCGAGCTGCATAGACATCTCCCCCGAGGGAAATAAATTGTGGACCGGCGGACTCGACAATTCCGTGAGATCGTGGGATCTGAGGGAGGGCAGGCAACTTCAGCAGCACGACTTTGCCTCCCAGATCTTCTCCCTCGGATACTGCCCCACGGGAGAGTGGCTGGCCGTTGGGTCGGAAAGAAATCTCTTCTTATTTTATTTTTTAAAATGTTTTTTTTCTCATGAACCGCTAAACTGCAATAATTTACGACGGAAACTTACGGTTTTCGATCGCAGAGTCGTCTTGTAACAGCTCGGTGCAAGTTTTACGAACAATAATGATTTCCACTCACGATTTGAGAACATAAAATAATTTATAATTTAAATCACGATAAATAAAAATATTCGCAGCATGGAGAGCAGTAACGTGGAGGTGTTGCACCACACAAAACCTGACAAGTACCAGCTCCACCTGCACGAAAGCTGCGTTCTTTCCCTCAAGTTCGCCTACTGCGGAAAGTGGTTCGCGAGCACCGGGAAGGACAACCTGCTGAATGCCTGGAGGACTCCCTTCGGGGCCAGCATCTTTCAGGTACGTTTAACGGAAATTTAACAGAAATTAAATTATTTGCTTCTGCATATTTAAAAAAAAATAAATTAAAAATAAACAAAACCGTGCCAAAAGCTTCTGTGAGACTCGTGCAAACTTTTAAATGATGCTTTGTTGTTGATTCCATTCAATGGGATGGAAGAAAGTGTTAGAGGTCTGTTTTAGCAATAACCTTTGCGATGAATCAATTATCATAATTTATTTTAATAAGCATGTTATTAATAATAATAATAATAACAACAACGATACAATAATTATTTTTTTATATCAGAGTTAGCATTGAGGTCATGTCATGGTTTGTGGATTCTGTAATAAATTTGAAGTCATTGATTCAGGTTTCAGGTCTAATCTGAATACAGCAATCGCATTATTATTATTATCGTTATTATTATTATCATTATCGTTATTATTATTATTATCGTTATTATTATTATCGTTATTATTATCATTATCGTTATTATTACACCCCGTCATAAGAAATAACTGCATCCGAGATCATTATGCATAATTATGGCATTCTTATTAAAATAATTTCCAGCATTTAAAACAGAGACGTTCTCGATGGCCGAACGATTTGTTATCTTAAAATAAGTGCTCGGGGCATTTCTTCTGAGAAGTATGACACCGCACGGAACGAGGTAATCGCGACCTAATTCGACCCTGCTTCGGTTAGCGTGCATGCGTGTGGAGGGTAAATCGCACGTCGTAATAACTTTTATTGCATCCATTATGTTGCAATTATTGCCTAAAAAGCTAAATATTAGCCCGAAAGCAATTATCAGTTGTTTATTCAAAATTAGTCATCACAGGTCGTCCGTGGTTTGCTCTCTCGGACGTCGGATTCGGTTATGCAAAGGAAGAGCACTCTGATCAACTCCTTATTTTAAGATACCTTTAAATATTTATCCATCCATCCATCCATCTACCCATCCACTCAACTACCCATCCATCCATCCAAGAATGAGATGCCAACTTTTTGCGGCCACCGTTTTGAACGACCTTGAGGGTCACTCTGCATTCTTTGCAACTTCTTGACATTATTTATTTATTTATTTATTTATTTTCAATAAACTTGAAAAACTTTCAAAAAGCACTCGAATGCTTATCGAGTGGAGCTTCTTCACCTTCTTCTTCGTCGACTTCTGTTCGGTCCATCTTCAAACATTTTAACTTTTAACCATTTTCTTCTTTTATTAATTTAAAAAAAAATTCTTCCTTCTATCGAACGAGGTTTGCCAGAGTTTTATGCTCTTGACTTGTTTACAAATCAATCGTAAACGTTTATTGAAGTCGAGTCGAATAACTTGAAATGCGATTTTGAAATGTTTCTTAAAAGTCCAAAAACGGAACATTAAAACCTGGTTGTCACGAATACTTGGATTTGCATCTTAACAGCAATTAAGTACAATTAAGTACAATTTAATGTCTGCTTATCTCATCACTCGAGTGATTTCTTCTCATCGAGTGACTGCCAACATTTCAGAGGAAACGTCTTTCGTAAAAACCGACAGACTTTCTTTCATTCTTCGGACGTATTTTCTCGTATTTTGAAACGCAACCTTCTAAAAACCTGCGCGACTTTTGTCCACGGATTATTTAATTTCTTTATCTTTTTTAAACTAATTTAAACTAATTTAGCATTAATTTAAAATAATTTAGCGTTGATTTAAACTAGTTTAGCATTAATTTAACACTGTATTTCTTCAGTCGACAGTTATACCATTGTAAATAGTTACTCGTTTGCAAAAAAAGTCAATTATCAACGTAGTTGTGAAAGTCAACCACAATCAATTAACGAGATCGCAATCATAAAATCGTCTCATAAATTGGATGACATGATTTCCTCTATTTAATTGATAACGGATTAATAGTAATAATAATAATGATAATATAATAATAATAAATGAATGACAATTTCAGTCCAAGGAATCTTCGTCTGTCCTATGTTGTGACATCTCAATGGATGACAAGTACATAGTCACGGGATCGGGAGACAAAAAAGCCACCCTTTACGAAGTCATCTTCTGAGATTCTATCGGTTCCGAGCGACCTCTTCTCGGAGGGCGGAACTTTCGAGGGGTGCGGTCTCCTCCTCCTCCTCCTCCTCCTCTTCTTCTTCTTCGTGCGAACTTTTTTTCTTCAATGACAGATGTGTGTTTTTGGTTTAATTTTCATTTTACGACTTTTGTCTTCGATTTAATAAATTTCATGACATTCACTCGTCGACCTTTCCTTGCTCGACTTCAGGGTCGTGCGATCGTGCGAGTCAAAGGATCGGAAGGTTTCGATGGTTTTATTGAATTAAATTAAATTAATAATTTATTAAATTAAAACATTAAATGATGTTACGTAGAAGTTGGGGTCACTTGTGGAAGGTGATGCTGATTGGTTAACTTTAACAATTAGTGACATTGAGGTCGCTTGAATCTAACTTAATTTGTTGCCAACCCTGATGACAGGCGTAAATTAATTTAAACATTAATTATTAAGTTTGGAAATTGATTGAAATTAGCAGAGAAAGTGAGAGGTCAGTCAGAACGGCCTAAGTTGTTCTAACATCTGTGAAGTTTGCTGAGACAGATTGTTGTCAATTCCAGTTATAACCAAGATGCAATCACGCAACCTTGTTTGCATTTTTAATGAGTTTTGTATCCCTTTAAAGTATTCTTTAAGTCGTTTCTGCTGAAACTACTTCAGTTACTTGTGGTCATAAGATCAGTCTTTTAGTGATGGGCTGAGGATGTTAACTACTGAAGTATGAGGTACTAATGGGTTACGTCACTACTAAGCAGATAATATTATAAATTTATGTTTATTAAATAGCACTACTGCTATTAAATTGTATTTATGCAAGTTGTTCGGGCGGTTGTTACTCACGTTGTTACTTACGAAACATTAAATTATTATAACGTTTGTTATATTAAACGTATGTTATTATTAGATGTATTACTTTATATCTATTACAAATTATATTAAGTAGGGGACTTTAGTGAAAGCGAAATGAAAAAAAACTTCGCCAAAATATTTCCATGTTTTGGATTTTTTTTTAATTTATAAACATTTTTAAATATAACAATAAAAAATAGACTTTGAAATTCATTTGTTGTGAACTAGTGGAACAAAGCGAGTGAAAACGTCCGAGAAATTGTAAACAAATCTCACAGAAAGCCGCAACTGTTTTGATGGAACTTTGAAAGTGTTGTGCGCTCAACAAATTTTAAAAATTTCTCGCAACTTTTAATCCATGGATTCATTTGTTTCTGTTTTTAATTCTTCCACATTCTGGACAGAATTTTATTAACTTGCAATTGAAAAGTACTTTTAGTTTAGCAATAAATAAAACAATTTCAGTCAAAAGTTCGCATTTTTTTTTCAAAATTGCATCTGAGGGTCGCTTAATCGAAAACCTTGAAAATATTTTCGGTAATTTCAAATAAAAGAAAATTTTAATTTATTTTCTAAAAATTTAACTGCGTAACATTAGAAAAGTTTTCTAATTTATTATATATTGGTACAAATTTGATGTCAAACAATGAAAAACTCAAGCTTCAATTTTACAAATGTAAGTCATTTTAGATTTAAAATGAATTTTAATGTAATAGTAAGAATAAAATACGTTTTTTTAAATAATTTCCATGTACCAGCTGTGAGATGGTGTTGTGCCACACTCATCCAGTATCTCATTTGGAAGGTGTTATTTGCTTGATTAAACTCATCGTCTTAGGATTTATCTCCTAAGTGCAGAACATAATTACGCCTCATTCAACGAGAATCTATTCCACGTCAAGATTTATATGTGTATGTATATATTTATATTTCCTCGATCTTTGTAATCATATATTTAAAGTTGAAGAAATTATTTTGAATAATTAATCATGAGAATAAAATTGTCGAAAATTTACGACTTTCATTCAAACATTTGAGCTGCTTTGAAAATTAAGCAGCAGGTATGTAGTGTAGTTGATTAATTAGGTCCTCACGTAACGAATGGAGTTCCAAGTTAACAGGCGTCTGATGAAATCCTGGTAGTTATAAATATATTTCCACAGTAGAAAACGATTTTAAAAGTTTCGACATGAAATGGAAGAGAATTTTCTTCTGCCCTTCGATACCAGAAGCTGCCAATGCAGGATTTGTAAATCAAATGTTTTGGCTTCTCTGTTTGACAGTCCTGCCAAGCGTCGTCGTGGTCATCTATGCCTGTTCAAGAATCTACTCGTATTCGTCGGAGGTTCTCTCCTTGAAAGAGCTACTCACGATTTTTGAGCCTTTCGAGAATTCTAAGGTCGCTATAGAAGCCATGCTGGACGAAATGTCTGGGGTGATCACTTGTCTGGCAACGTTTTCATCGCCTGGAGGAGGTTATCCGAAGGTGAAGGAAGTCTACGAAAAGACGGATGCAAGGATTGAGGATTTGAAAGCTATTTCGATGAGCAAGGAAGGTTATCAGTGGACCGAAACGAAAGAGGAATTGATACACGAGTTGCAACGATTTAGACTCCAGGAAGCGGATCTGAAAAGAACAAACCTGATGTTCGTCTTAGGAATTTACCAGGAACTCATAAATGGCTTGATTTTCTCACCAACTCAGTTCATCATGTCCAAGTACTCTTCCAGCATTCCCCTGCACACCGTTGCGGCAGAAAACCTCTTGAACAGCCTCATTTGTTTCGGCGTGGTAGAAAGTTTGGGACTGTCGTACTTCTTGAAAGGCCATTTGTCCGACGAAGAACAAATAAACTTTATGGAAAAACTGCAGATAGCCGACAACGAATTGAAGGAGTCCACGTACTTGAACCCATCGACGAAACGTCTTTGGAACTACAAACAGAATCAGTTGGAAATGTTTTGGGAGGCGATTCAAAATGATGAAAATGAAATCTTGAAGGGCGCAGGCGCTGGCAGTTTTGGATCTGCCAGAGCGGCTAATTGGCTGGAAAGAAGTGACCTGAGGTCAAACATCCTCGATGAACTCCTGGAGAAGTTGGAGGAAGAAATGATCGCGTATCTGGAAAGCAAGCACGCAGAGGTTTACGTTCTTCTCGTAATCCACGTTGCATCGCTATGCATCACTGCTCTTGCCTTCCTGCCTCTGAGTTTCCTCGGCTCCATTTCGACGGCCAAAAGCCTGCGTAGTTACATCAAACTTGTGGAGAAAAAAGGCCTGGAAATCAGGAAGGAAAAGCGAAAGACAGAGCGTCTATTGCACGAGATGCTCCCAAAGTCATTGGCTTTTCGACTTCAGAAAGGAGATCCGATTTATGCCGAACAGTTTCAATCCGTCACCGTTTTTTTCAGCGACATCGCAGATTTTACGGAAATTTCGACGAGAAGCGTTCCAATCGACATCGTCAGTTTCCTCAATGACGTCTACAACTTCATCGATTCTCTTATCGTCAAATATGACGTCTACAAAGTCAACCGACTCTTCAACTATTCTTAGATAATACTTTGTTTACACCTTGAAATATTATTTAAGACGATGGCTTTAATCATTCATTGTATTCAGTTTAAGTATTAAGCATTTATTATCATTTATTTTAAAAACTATAAAACGGTGGAATATTCCAGGTGGAAACGATCAACTGCGTGTACATGGTTTCCAGTGGGATTCCGAGCAGGAACGGGGACCGACATTGCGTTGAAATTGCCAGGTTGTCCATCGACCTCATCAAGGCCTGCGAAGACTTCGTCATTCCCCATCTCAAGAACCACAAACTTCAGCTGCGCATCGGAGTGCATACAGGTGACTTCCTCTGTAACTATTAATTATTATATTAATTATTAATAAACAGATAATAAATAAAGTAATATTAATATTAATTATTTATTATACTATTTAATAATTACTTATTAACTTCAATTCATTCTATCCAGTATCCAAATCGGCCAATTTCTTTGTTGTTCTGACACACGAAGGAAATCTGCGTGTTGTTCTGGAATTGCGATAGGAAACGCTAAATTTGTTTACAGTGACACATAAAAATATATAATAAGAAGAATTTATTGATTAGTCGTAAATAATAATAATAATAATAATAATAATAATAATAATAATAATAATAATAATAATAATAATAATAATAATAATAATAATAATAATAATAATAATAATAATAATAATAATAATAATAATAGAATAGCATCATTAATCACAGCAAACTATAGACAGAAATAATATTAAAATCCTTAAAAAAGATGAAAAATGTTTCATTCAACCAAGGATCGATTGAAATCATTGGAGCGTGAAAGATTAAAACGTATTAGATGATTAATTTGCTAAAATCGAATAATAAATAGTTTTCTCGGCAAATACCGTCGGATATGCGCGGTTTAATTAAATTAAAAATTTAATATATTCCTTTAAAAGCGATTTGTCGAAATACATCGAAATGTATGCGTGCATGGCACCTGTCAGGTCGTGGCTCCAATTGGAGGATAACGACTTGTAGGTTTACTTTCCAAAGAACGCAACTTGATCGGTTCTTTTGATCCTCGCCATCCTTTGTTAATTCCTCTTCTTTTTTAAGGATTTTTCAGATTTTTTTTTTAAAATCCTACTTTCGGACCTGAAATGAAATCTTAAAAGTTTCCTTACAAAGGTTTCACTTTCGTTCAACCGCTTCTTTCGTTGCTACTGCAATCCTGGATTATCTGGTGAGGGTCGACCCGTCACCTGAAGACTGGTTATGAATATTTCAAGGGTTCAAATTAATGGTAATATTATTTTCAATGCTAATTTACAATAAAATCCATTTCAGGAAAGTATGTTTACATCAATTAAAATTAGATAATAATAACAACAACAATAATAAAAAAAATAATAATAATAATAATAATAATAATAAAAATAAAAATGAGATATAATAGTCATAAAGATTATAATAGTAACAATTCATTGTGCATCAGTGCTAATGATATTAAATGTGTTTTATATTTTAAAATAACGTATTATGTTAAATCAGGGCCAGTCGTGGGAGGAATTGTGGGCAACAAGATGCCCAGGTACTGTTTGTTTGGGGACACCGTGAACACAGCTTCCAGGATGCAGGCCAATGGTTTGCGTAGGTTCATCGTTTCCATTACTTTCCACTTGTTCTCTTTCAAAGCCTTCTGACCAAAAGATCGGCCATTCCAATCCGTTTCTGCTGATTTAAGTTCAATTGATTTTTATTAAATTCATTTAAACTTAATTAAAATCTGTCGAATTCTTTTTCAGCTCACAAAATCCACATCACTGAAGAGACGAACGAATCATTGAACATCAACGGAGGATTCAGAACTGAACTCAGAGGAACGATTGAAGTCAAGGTGGAGGAATAGTCAATTCTTGTGTTATTTGTATATAAATATTTGTATTTGTATTTAAATACCCACGAAATTATAAATAAATAATTAATTTTGTGTTTCTCTACTATCCTGTATTTCTCTAGTTTCATGTGTTTTCTCTAGTACCATGTGTTTCTCTAGTGTATTTGAAATAATTAATTTTTTATTAAATAATAAGCAGAGTTGAATGACAAATATTTTATAATATTTATCATCCTTTGTTGGATATTTCTTAGGTCTTTGTTGTAACTCAATGAAACATTATGGAAATTAATAAATTAACTTTAGGGATACATTAATATAATATAATATAATATAATATAATATAATATAATATAATATAATATAATATAATATAATATAATATAATATAATATAATATAATATAATATAATATAATATAATATAATATAATATAATATAATATAATATAATAACGTTTGTGAAATTATTTTCCAGGGCAAAGGATCCATGGTTACGTATTGGTTGCTGGGCCGTGATTAAAACTTAATGAAATTAATATTCATGAAGCTAATTTGCATGCGGACAATGTTAACAACGAAACGCACAAAACACGTTTTTCGAAATATTTCTCTTTTTGTTTTGAAAATGTTTTTGAAAAAGAAATGATTAAAGGAAAGAATGAAAAATGTATGAAGAATCAGGTGCCATCTGTCGAGGCTTTCCAGCTCTTAGGGACTGCCGTGGCATTAGCACCTTTCCTTGTTATTAATTCTCATCCATCCATCAATCGCCCCTAGGAATGTCTTAAAAATAAATTTAAAAATAATTTAAAAAATAATTTAAAAAAAAATTATTAAAACTTTCGAATCGAAACTTCACTTTCACGTGGGATTTTGAATGGAATTTCAGCGGAATTTTTTGATTTCAGTACTGAAATAGAAAGAGAAAAACATTGAAATATCGATAAATAATGCATTTCATGAATATTAATCGACCTTCAGTTGTCATTGTAAGGCATCGTGAAGGCAGAAATGGTTTGCATGATTTATGTTAATTTATGTTGGCAAGTAAGCCAAGTGTAATGTTTAACGCATCGACGTGGATTATATTATTGCAATAATTACATATAATATATATAATATATATATAATTATAATAACATTGTATAGCAATTGCAATAGTTGTTAAGTTATGTTTAGGGTTAGGGTTAGATTTTAGGTTTAGGGTTAGGGCTACATACAATTGTACGACGAATAAACATAAGAGGTCAACGACAAAAGTTCAAGGGTCGTGTGAAGTTTGGCAGAATAAAAAGTTTATTGAATGGCTGGAAAGCGATAAACATTTGCAAACGCGTGTGCGTGTGCGTGCGTGTGTGCGTGTGCTTGGAACACTCACAAGTAATGAGGGATTGAATTTTAGCACGATGTGATGAATCACTTGATATATTCATGAGGTTATGCATTATTAATCTTTCACGCTTCATGAATATTTATATTATTCACATGTCACAAAATATTAAAACCTTTTTGCTTATTTTCATATTATTCACACGTCATAACGTTAATTGTTTCACTTATTTGAAATTAATAACATAAAATGATAAATGGCTTTTCCAGAATTTCCATATTTTAGAACCACTTAATATAATTATGAAATGTTTATTTTCAAATTTCAAAATTATTCTCAAATGTTGAATAAATAATGAATAAAATTATTATTTACAAAAAACAATTTCTCTAAATAAAAAATTAAAAAAAGTAAAACGTAATTTAATAAAGTTTATAATAACAGAAAACTTTGGCACGATTCGCAACACAGGGGCGATCTCTCGGATATGGGCGCCACATAAATAGGGTATCGATTGGAAAAACCATCCTCGTATATCAAAGACATATTCTCAGGCACGAGGCACTCCAAAGATCCTCCAAACGCAATACAATGCAGTTTGATTTAATGCGCAACGCACTAACAACAACAACAACGACGACAACAACGACAACGACGACGACGACAACAACAACAACGATGACAACCGCAACATCATTAGAAGAAACAACAGCAACAACAACAGCAGCAGAAGCAACAACGACGACGACGACGACGATGACAACAACAGCCTTAGCAGAAACAATATCAACAACAACAACAATAACGACACAAATAGGACGATGTAATGATAGGACAACTGCGGATTCCTAGAATTCCAGGCACTTTGTGAATCTTCTGGAATCTTCCATCGAAAGTCAGACTTTGTTTCGCTTTTTCTGGATTTTCCTGATTAAGTAACTTTAAAAAAAAAAACATTAGAATTTGAACAACATTTACTCGTCTTTGTACAACTGATTGTTGAATTTCAAATCATTTCTGTGAAGGGGATGGAGTCGTGTTTGCATGTCCTATGAATATTAATCGATGTTAATAATAATAATAATAAATATAATAAGTATTAGGTTAATAAATATAAATTTAATAAATATTAATAAATAATAATAAACTTAATAATAATTAATTTAATCGACATTAATAAATAAAATAAGTATTAAGTTAATAAATATAAATTTAATAAATATTAATAAATATGGCAAATATTAACTTAATCGTTATTAGGTAACACAGGCTCAACCACCTCACAAGTGAATTGTAATAGAATCGTGATTGCATGAGTCATGCACGGACTGAAGAGAGTTGATGTGAGTAACAAATATTAACAAATATTAACAAATATTTAACAATAATTACACGATTAATTATTAAAAATAAAATTAATATTAGAGTAAATATTAATAAATTAATTATTAAAAAGAAAATTGTTATTAAAATAAATATTAATTAATTATTAAAAAATAATATGGATAAGAATGAATATTATCATTAGGTAATAACCATAGAGTTGATATGAGTGACCTTGATTCTGTCAGCATGGGTGGCATCTTAATATTCATGTGTCCTCGTTTCGACAACGTGGTTGGCGGATGATTAATGACGTCACGAGTGATGTGCAAGTATTTTCAAAATAATTAGATTTCATAATTTTAGCTGAACATAAATGAATAAATATGTAAATAAATAAATAAATAAATAAATAAATAAATAAATAAATAAATAAATAAATAAATAAATAAATAAATAAATAAATAAATAAATAAATAAATAAATAAATAAATAAATAAATAAATAAATAAATAAATAAATAAATGAAAATTTAAAAACAATTTTCCATTCAAAGAATGTAGGATAATCGGATGGAGATACCGTAGATTAATAACAATAAATAAAGATTTATATTTTATATTATATATTATAATTTATTTTATTTTATATATTATTTTATATTATATGTTATAATTTATTATATATTATATTTTATTCTATATTTTGTTAGTGTTTTGAAATTAAAAAAAATTTTAAACAGCTGAAATTACGTTCCAATTTGTTTCACACAAGATGTCGTATTCTCCTCAAGAGAGGGATTCTCTTCTGTTTGCAAAAAAAAAATACATTTTAGTGGCTTTCAGGAATAAATAAATGCAGTTCATCATCAATGATTATTCTCCATGCGGCGGTTCGAATGACAGTAATAATAATAATAATAATAATAATAATAATAATAACAATAATAATAATAATAATCATCATCATCATAATCATAATATTAATTACCATTATAATAATAATGTAATAGGTGTAACGATATCAATGATAGACTAAAAGCAACAGTGGGCAAAGATAATAACTTAATATTAATAATAAAAACTCAATATTAAACATCCTTGAAATCTGAGTGTGAAACATACGAAAGAATGGATGCGATGATGGGACTTGAACGAATCAGTGTTTAATGACATGAATTATCAACAATGCTCTCGTAGATGATAATAATAAATAGTTATTTGCCCACAAACAAGAGTTCCACGGAGTCTATGGCAACGCCATGGCAACACCAACCATGGCAACGAAAAAGCAACTCATCCTCGAGAGTACATAAAAGGTGCGGCGGATGCGAGGAGTAAACACAGAGTCACGTCAGATGTTGGAGACGATGGTGATTGCCTTCATTAAAATTTATTAATATTCATCAGCCCTCATTAATATTCATTTGGTCGGCTGTAAATGTATTTATGTTTATTTTTCGAATTGTCAGATCGAATTAAATTATTAATAATTCATATTCATGAAGGTAAGTTCTGATAAATTATTATAAATTATTTTTATTTGCCGCTGCATTTGATAATTTTCTCGTTTAATTAATGCAAATCATTCATAAATGTATAAATGAATATTCATAAAGCATTCTTTAACACCGTTCGTCGTCTGAGAGGATAATAAGACTCGTAAGTTATGCGTTTCTGCTTCGTCTGTGATTCTCGTATCGTAAATTATTCTCGCGAAATGCATAAATTATGCGATTATCATGAATTATTCTCTTATGTGGTCTTATTATTATTATGCGATTACCATAAAATATTCTTTTATCGTTTGTGATTCATTTTTCTCCCCGGCAATAGGTGGATGGAAGTTGAAAGTGAATCATCAACGAATGGAATTTCCGTGCAAACTGCTTAATGAGATTTTGTGCGACCACGTAAGGAGAGTATGAAATCATTTCATATGCAAACGTTGTGAGTTGATGAAAAAAAAAAAAATATTAAATCAAACAAACAATCATCAAACAAATCATTGAATATTTAACTAATTAAATTACTTAATTGTTAAAATATTTAAAATGTGGAAGACGGGGGAGGGTTTCGACCCAATATCCACCAAGTATCCACCGATACTCCATCGAAAATAGCACTTGAATTTTCTCCACAAATTAAAAAGTTCAAATATCGCCCAGAAAACCCCAAAATTCCCAAAAGAAATTCCTGAAATGCGCCGGGAAATTGGCTTTCAAAAGTTTCTGATAAAGAATCAAATGAAAACAATTTCGTGAGTTAATTGGACGATGAGTTAATCGTGTGTCACGGAAGCATATCTTATTTTTCAACAAGATGGCAGGATTTTCGAAAAAAGCATATTTTTACATGATATAGTTGTGGCATATATATGAAACCTATATACAAACACTCCCCTGATCGAGCACTATGTTGTGTCAAAATTTCAGAGTAATTGGTTAAGTACTTTCAGAGAACATTTACATGATACAAACAAACATTGCATTTTTATTTATTTAGATTTAACAATTCGTGAAAATAAAGCCACAGATTTCTGTAAACAAGGAGGAGAAATGCATGAAAAATAAAAAATTAATAAAAGAGAAATGTCATCTTTTAAAAATATTATTGATTAAAAATATTCAAATGTTTAAAAATCACACATTTACTTTTAAATCAATCACACCGTGTTTCTCCTGTCCTGTCACATTTTAATCCATATTTCGTAAGATTTATTCATTCATTTATTTATTTATTTAATTAATTTCATTTCTTTAAAACCTATTTATATCTTTGTAATATAATTTATGAAAATTTCCAAAGGAATTAAATTGGAATTAAACTATTAACAGAAAATGAAAGATTTCTAACTTCCACGAATCACGATGAACAATCAGACCGTGGGATTTCCCCACGGATTTCCCGAGGAGTCGACAACCTCTCACTTGTTGAAAGCCACCAACGACAGCCTATCGTTGGGCATCCAGGTCTGGTCACGTGACGTGGTCCTGAGGGTGTCCGCCCTCGGGGTTCTGATCGTGGTGACGTTGGTGGGCAACGTGTGCCTGATAATGATCATCATGTGCTGTGCCAGTCTGAGACACAAACGGGTGAGCATCTTCTTGCTCAACTTGGCAGCTGCCGACCTCATGGTCTGCTGCTTCACGATGACCTCTGAAATCCTGTTCGTGGCTTTCGGGGAGTGGATCCTCGGGCGGGTTGCCTGCAAAGTCATCGTTTACATTCAAATCGTGACACTCGCTTCAACGACCTTCATATTGACGGCCATGAGCATCGATAGATATCAGGTTTGTGTCGATGGCCATACAGTCTGGGAACGATGATGATGGTGATGATGATTTCACATATTTTGAAATACAACAACAACAACAACAATAACAATAATAATAATAATAATAATAATAATAATAATAATAATAATAATAATAATAATAATAATAATAATAATAATAATAATAATAATAACAACAACAACAACAATAATAATAATAATAATAATAATAATAATAATAATAATAATAATAATAATAATAATAATAATAATAATAATAATAATAATAATAATAATAATAATAATAATAATAATAATAATAATAATAATGGTGATGATGATGTTGTTGTTGACGGCGACGATGGTGATGAATGAGGTCTGAGTATAATGGTCCTGTTTGTTTGTCCACTTTAGTTGATCTAAGTAAGATGACCTCAGTATTTTCCAGGACGTCGACTATTACTTTTTATTTATTTATATACTTGTTTATATACTTTATTAATTTATTTGTTCAATTATTTATTTAATATTATTAACAGCAGGGGGCGCCCCTCGTCAGTTCACAAAAAACAATTTTAAAACCGAGAAACAAATTTTAACTTAAAAAATATGAGAAAAAAATGTTATTGTTGCTCTTGTTTTTATTATTGTTGTTCTTGTTAATTGGGCTGATGATGATGACGACGACGACGACGATGACGACGACGATGACGACGACGATGACAACGATGACGACGACGATGACGATGATGATGAAAAAATTAATGGAAGGTCCTTCCATTTGTTGCCTCGAAGCAGGAACAGAAGAAAAGGTTTTTGATTTCAATTGGACGAACAAAATGCTTTTCTGTTGCTCTGGGGACATTACTTTTTGTACTATCATTATCATTATTAATTATTATTATTATTGTTATTATTATTATTATTATTATTATCATTATTTATTATTATTATTATTATTATTATTATTATTGTTATTATTATTATTATTATTATTATTATTATTATTATATTATTTTTTTGCAATTAAACAAATTGTTATTTGTCTGGAATAATTGATAAATGTCATTCATTGATTTCACAACAAGGAAATAATCAGAGAACAATTGTTTTTATTGATGTATTATCGCTCTGAGTTGTGCTTAACTTTAAATTATATGGAAATATTTTTGCCAGAAATATAAATGCCAAAATATTAAGCAAATGCTATTCAAAAAAAGTTCACAAAATGAACGTAAAAACAAAATAAGTTTTAATTTTCAATTTATTGTAAATTTATTCATAATTTTCAATTTATTGTAAATTTATTCATAATTTTTCAATTTATTGGAAGAGATCAAGATCTTCTGAGAAGAAATGCATTGTTAAATATTTTCAATCGATCCACTTCAAGGACACGTGATGATGACGACGACGATGATGGTCTGAAATGCAGTGTTGTTTGTGCGTGTTGTTGGGAACAGACTTTTGTTGTTGTCGACAGCAAAATAGGTCGTTGTTGACAGCAACAACAAAAGTGGATTGAAAATTGACGTCCACAGAAAGTAAATTTCGGAATTTCCGGCTCTGACGTAAATTCCATGACGTAACAAGAACCTGTTCAGGTGCTGTCAGGAAATGGATTTTTATAATTGATAAACATTATTATTATTACTATTACTTTCGAACATTTTATTCAGCCCTGAACAATCCATAAGATCACATCAACCATCTACCTCATCTAATATTTTAGGTCCTCCATTGGGTCAGGGATCACCCTAGGACCATCGCAATAATAAAATTATTAATAAATAATAATTTAATAAAATTGTCCGAGAGAAAAAGAAATTCTAAGAGTTAGAAAATGAGCTATTGTCTTTTAGTCCGTTTGCGGTTCCATCCTCGTTTCCTCCATGACTCCGACATTGTCTTGATTGACAACCACATGAGAAGTCGCCTTGAGACACCATGCTGTCTCCAAATCTTCCACGATTCCGCCGAGATGGCTCCTCTCCAGTTCGCCACGAAAGCTGTGATCAGTCCCTCCTGTTCTCCAGTGCCGCCAGATGGATTGTTTTGCTTCATCCACTGGTTGATGTCTGGCGTGTTATACTTGTCGACCTTGAACCTATGGAAGTAGTTCAGGTCGAACGTGTCAGCAATCACCGCCACATCGCAAACCATATATCGCGCCCCGTGCCACGCACAGAGGTCGGGAATTCTTGTCCCATTCCGCGTTGGAATTCGTGGCTCTAACTTCACGATGTAGCCTCTTCTTTCGAGGTGGGCTGCCAGCATACGGACGAGGGCATCGTGTCTGAGGTGGCGAGGGCCATTCGTTCTATGACAGTTTTGAATGATGTGGCCCAGTGATTCTGTCAAACCGCAACCGGCAGGATGTGTCGGCAACTGGGCATCTCCTTGCCGAACGCAGCTTGTTCTGTAAGACGCCGGCGCGGACCTTCACACATTGCAGAAATTGTTTATTTTGCATTCTGTTGACACCATCGACCAGCCACTCGCTAGGAACCACACCGTCGACAAAGGACCTCAATCCGTAACCATCCACCGTTTTGTACAACTGTTCGGCAGTTGCCAGGCGCCGTGATTTCGACGATTCCGTTCCAGTGTCCTTCAACTGCGGCCGTCCAAATCTTCTGACTTCTCCCATAACTGCTGTGTTTTGGCGCAGCATGTCCATGATGAAGCCGTCGTTATCCAGCTTGGCCTGCTGTAAGACTTTTGTCAGTCTTCGGATTCTTATCTCGGGTATCCAGTGTCGTAGCTGGAGAACCCCCAGTCCACCGAACCTGACAGGGGCGTGCAGATACGCATTTGTTGCGTCTTTCGGCAATCGTAGCCAACCCCGCACCGACTTTCTGATTGCGATGTCGGCCGCGTTGAGGGCTCTGAGGGAAACTTTCTCGAATGTTAGGTGATGTACCAAACTTGGTAACAAGTGGGTTTTTAGGATGTAGAGCCTTTGGCAGTGAGTAAGCGGAGCACGTGATATTGAGTGGAGGCCCTTCTGAATCCTGTCCCCGAGTGTTGTGTATTTCATCCTAGGGTCCTATCTGCACTCCGATTACTATTACTATTATTATTATTATTATTATTACTATTATTATTATTAGATATATTATAAATATAATTTTTTTAGCATTCCAGCATCATAATTATACATAATTATAATATATATATTATTTATGATGATGATGTTTTTGACGGCGACGATGATGATGAATGAAGATTATTTATTATAAACGTTTGATTTATTTATAGCTTCAACGTCACGTGACGATATGATGTGCAATAAAAACAATAACAACTGCACAAACGAATGAATTACACACGCGCGCGCGCACACACACACACACACACAATGTCACCCCTGTTACCATGGAAACTTCAAGTTCATTAAAAAAAATACAAGAAACGTGCTTGAGCGGTACAGGTGTTTAGCGCGGTTGTCATGACAACGTCTGAGCATTCATTTATTTAATTATTCATCCATCCGTCCGTCCGTCCGTCCCTCCATCCCTCCATCCATCCGTCCGTCCGTCCATCCATCCGTCCATCCTTTGCAATTGTTGGTAAAAATTCAATGCCGAAATGCATCAGCTCTGCATTTTCACGGCACAAAAAGCATCGTTTGAAAGTCTTTATTTCAATTAAAATGTAATTTAAATAAAGCACCAATTTAAGGCATTAAACATTTAAAAGTGTTAAATCACCTGTCCCAGGTAATCACTCGAAGTCCTTCAACACTTAAGATCGTGCTGGATGAAACTTATTTTCAAGGAAACACGTTCAATCCCTGGTCTGGGATTCCCCAACTTTTCTGTTTTGTTTCATTTTTGAGACTTCAATTCTTTGAAATGAAACTTCTTTGGTTTCGAAGAGAAAAAGACTTTTGTGCGATTGATTTAAAGAATATTTTCGATTAAAAAAATAATAAAATAATTAGTAAATGTTGTTCATCAATTTCCGATTAATTCATGCTTCCTGCTTCAACAACCACCTTGTTAGTAGCATTGAGGCCATTTTATAAAAACAACAACAACAAGAAGCGGAAGTTGATAAGAGTTACAACAACAGCAACAACAACGACGACGACGACAAGAAGCGGAAGTTGATAAGAGTTACCTCTTCAACCCCTCCATCGATTGAATCAATCGATTGTAATTGTCCGTTGTTAAACTGAAGATCAGATGATTGTTTGAGAAATGTGGTTGCCACATATATATATATATATATATATATATATATATATATATATATATATATATATATATATATATATATATATATATATATATATATATATATATATATATATATATATATATATATAACATGAATTGTTTATACTAATATAAATACATATTGGTTATACTAATATTAAGTACTAGTGGTGCCCAGCCACGCGTTGCTGTGGCTCAATCTGCTTATAATTTTATAGGAAAGAAATTTTCAATTTCACTAATTTGCTTGAGGGTTACAATAGTTTAAGTTTTTTAATGTCTCTCTAAAGTTTATTTACATAGATCAGGCCGTGACGTTATCGTGGCAAGCTGGCAGGATTTTCGAAAAAAGCGTATTTTTACACGATATAGTTGTGGCACATATATGAAACCTATATACAAACACTCCCCTGATCGAGCACTATGTTGTGTCAAAATTTCAGAGTAATTGGTTAAGTACTTTCAGAGAACATTTGCATGTTACAAACACACATTGCATTTTTATTTATATAGAAGATTATATAGATGAACAACTTCAACACTTCGGTCCTTTGTTTGTTATTGAAGACATTACATCCGTTACGATTATTCCTTGTAATATATAGATGATATAATTTATTTAAAAATACAAAAACATTAATTAAAAGTTATTTTGAAATTGTTCAGAAGTTGAAATAAAACATCCCGTGATTGTTGTTGCTGTCGTCGTTGTTGTTGTTGTTGTTGTTGTTGTTGTTGTGAGATAACGTTGCATGTCATCGCTTGAATCTTCTGATTCTCATAAAAACATCATCCATTCATTCATTCGTTCATTCATTCCCTTTGTGAAATATTCTCGGAATTGCAGAGCTGTTTACTTGGGATTATTCTTTGCTTTTAAATCCAATACCAGATTTCCATCAATTTCTTCAGAATTTGTAAAAATAATTAAATCCTTAAATAATTAAATAATTAAACTTCTCAACGAGAAGGATGGAAGTTAATGGAGGTTTTAAAGATGACGACGAGAACGACGATGATGACGATGATGATGATGACGATGATGACAGGGGATGTTAACGAAGGGAAGGAGTTCAAATGACAGACGATGTCAATGCATCCTGTTCGTAGCAACAGCAAATGTCGACGGGAAAATCTTTTAATCGAAAAAAACAAAAACAAAAACAAAACAAAAACAAAAACAAAACCTGTGCAGCTTTGATGCATTCAACGATGGAGTTGCAGGAAATTAATGCTTTTTCTGGAAATGTTTACAAGTTCCTAAAATGGTGCTATTAATGTTTTTATTGTTTCCAATTTATTTATTTATTATTTCTTGTTTATCACTCCCATCGTCGTCGTCGTCATCATCATCATTATCAACGTCATCGTTAAGACATCATTACTATGATGCGAGATGATGGTGATGGTAAGACATGTTTTTGATGATGATATAATTTATATTGTATGTACAAAGATGCTGGAAACTCCTCCTCGGAGCTTTCCGACAGGGATCCTCAGAGAAGGTCCCCCATCTTCGAACGTTTCGGCCCTTTGAAACCCCTGACGTTCTCCGGGGGTGGGCCGCATCCGGTGATCAGCCGGATGTCCCTGTCGGTTTCCATTGTGCGGACTCGAAGCTTAGGCTTTGGAAGGCTCTCATTGGCCTCTTTATGCCATCACGTGCCAGACTGGAGCGACTACTGAAAGCTCTCGTTGGCTTCTTTCGTCGCTGCACTCAGTCGCTGAAGCGACGCCACCTAGCCCCAATGACTCTCAGTGGCCTTCTTTCCGTCATCCCTGCCGCCCAACAGTATCGACTTGGGCTTTAAATTTCCTTTGCAGCGGCGCGCGGTAACAGACATTTCCGTCACCGGCTCCGCGCCTCTCGGGCGATGAACTACTTTGGTGGATTTATTCTGACCGGAGATCGGCGGCTTTCTCCGGTCCTTTCGCTATGGCATCCGAAGATGTTTCCTTGCCTCTCATTTGCCAGATCCAGAACGAAGCTGCCTCCGCCGCTTTCGACATCTTTGTCATCGTCTTCGTTCTTTCTCGGCTAGATAGGCCTATTTTCGTGAGGAAAGCGTAAGTCGACTTGCCGACTACGCCCCTTGCGCCAACTTCTATTGGGAAGAGGTCAACTCTGAACCCTTTCGCTTCCAGGTCCACCGCCAGATCTGCATACTTTTCCGCTTTCAGCGCATTGCTATATTGCATTCTGTCCTCCCATGGGACCGTCAACTCCACCAAAATGATGGCATCTGACGACGGTGACATCAACACCATATCGGGCCTCTTGCCACTCTCAATCAGCACCTGGGGATAGTGCCTCATTCCTTCTAAGTCGGCTGCGACTGTCCAATCGTTTGCCTCTGCAAGGATGTCCTTTCTTGGCGTTTTACATCGCTTTCTGCAGAGGTGTGCGTGGCCCTCGCGCAGGAAGTAAATCTTCCGCTGCTTGGAGATTGCGCGCGAGTTTGCTTTGGTTACTGCTGCTTTGGTGGCCTCACACACTTCTCGAAGGACCTGATTGTGTCGCCATGTATACCGACCATGGGCAAGGGCGTATGTGCAGTTGCTGAGCACATGATGCAGTGTCTCGGCTCCGTCGCAGAGTCCACATTTGCCGTCTTCTACTAACCCCCACCTCCTTAAATTGTCCTTGGAAGGCAACTGATCATAAATCGATCTTACCGCAAAGGCCAGCCGGAGCGGAGACAACTTCCATAAGTCGCTCCAGGTAAGGGACCGTTGGATCACATCCTCCCAAGCTGTCCACTTACCCTGTTGTGCTAGCTGTACGGCCTTTGTGACTCGATCTTGTTCCTCTTTCCGCCTCCTCTCCTGGCCAATCATCGCACCCCTGGTCGATGAGCTGGCCTGGGACCATTTTTGGAAGTGGTTCCATCCCACTGCGTGACGGTCTGTCTGGATAGGACCCCTCACTTCTTCGAACATCAGTACATTTACTGACTCGTCGATCTCTTTCTGCGCTCGGAACTTCTTTCCAGATCTGAGCAGTGGATTAACTTCACGGATCCTGTTGTCCGCGGAGTTATTGAGCATCCACTGCGTTCGGATTTTGGAGAGTTTGTACTCCTCCACGATGGACCTAAGTGGCAGTCTAAGGCTCGCGCTCCTGCTGTAGAGGGCAACCGACGACAATGCTGGAGGTAAACCCAGCCATGTCCTGGTGTGCCGATTGATTTTCCTCTCTAACCCCTCGACCGCCGATAGACCAATCTCATAGATGGTCAAAGGCCAAAGGAGTCTGGGCAGGAGCACAAACTGCAAAAGCCACACTTTGAAACGACCCTGGAGCGGCGCCGCCTCGATCGCTTGCAGCCCCTTACTGGTTTGCGTGACTATGGCGTTCTTCATGCTCTTGTCGGTGAGCGAGTCGTCAAACATCCTTCCTAGGCTCTTCACAGGCTCCTCGGATACTGTGGGGATTCGTTGTCCCGCCACCTCGAAGAACGCGTCCCTGCAAATTTTCCCTCTAACCAAAGAGAGACTCCTGGACTTCGCAGGTTTGAAGGCCATACGACACCATCCTAGCAAGTCGTCCAGCTTGTCCAGGGTTTCCTGAACGACTCGCTTCCTATTCATAATCAGGGTGGTGTCGTCCATGAATGCCTTTATTGGAGGCATATACACACCCTTACCAATGTGCGCCTCTGGAATGTCGGACCCAACTGCCTTCAGTAGGATCTGCATCGCCAGTACGAACAGGGTCGGAGAGATCGCACACCCCATGGCTATCCCGACCTGCAGAGGAACCCATTTCGTCGTGTACGCTTGGGTGGAGAAACGCATCATGAACCCGTTAAAATATTCCTGGAGGATACGGATAACGGGCTGAGGCACATGGTGTGCCTCCAACGTCTTCCACAAGAGTTGATGCGGCACCGACCCATATGCGTTTGCTAGGTCCAGCCACACTACGTACAGACTCAACCGGCCCCTCCTGGCCCTCTGGATCGCCTCCCATATCATGGAGGTGTGTTCGATGCAACCAGGTACACCTGGAACTCCTCCCTTTTGGACAGATATGTCAACGTACTGGTTAGCCATCACAAACTCTGTGAGCCTCGATGCCATTATGGAGAAGAATATCTTCCCCTCTACATTCAGCAGTGATATGGGTCTGAATTGATTCAGATCCCTGGAGTCTTTCTCCTTTGGAATATAGACGCCCTCTGCCTTTTTCCACTCATCGTGGATCGTGGCGGAAGACCACGCCCCCTCGACGAGGGAATACAGCAGATATAGTGTCTTGGGGCATCTTTTGTACAGGAGATATGGAACTCCATTGGGTCCTGGCGCTGAGCGGTTTCTCGCTTTTCTAACGACTCTTCTCACCTCCTCGAGCGAAGGAGACGCCATACAAAAGGGGCTGGCTGGCAGCGGCACCGCCGGAATGTCCAGCCTTTCCTGAAGAGCCTCGTGCTGGAGGAGGTCACTATAGGTTCTGACTAAGTGTTCCTCCAGTTTTTCTTGCTCTACAGTAAGCACACCCGATTTTGGAGGATCTAACAGCGATCTCCCATACTTATAGGGATCGCTGAAGAAGCTTCTCATAGCTTTCCTCCTCTCGTATTTCCTCTTCCGCGCTCTTTCAGCTCCGCGCAAGTCCCTCACACGTCTTTTAACGTCCTCCCATAGGACGGAGAGTCCTTCTCTCTCATCTTCGTTAGCCATTTTCCACCGTCGGCGAAGCGCCTTTTTCTCGCCCTTTAGACGGTTAATGTCGCGCTGTCGCCTGGATTCATGCACCTTCTGAGGTTCCTTTGCAGGGATGACCCCAAACTTTCCGACACATTTGTCGTAAATGAAGTCGCTGAAGGACTTCACTGATCCATCCTTCAGGACTTTCTTCAGCCCTCGCTTCAGCTCCTCATCCAGTCCTGACCAGCTTTCCTTATCGCTTCCTCGAGGGAACCTGATCCTAGCTCTCGGGGGGTCTTGTCCTGGGCATGAGACTCGGACACACGCGGAACTGTGGTGTGACTCCGGTCCGGTGTCGTCCGGCGTTTTATCTACCCGCACCTTCGCGGTAGTACGCTGTCTCTGTGCCTTGCACCCGCAATTTGTCTTGGATCGGTGGATCTTGAGTCCCCTTTCGGTCGCGAACGCTCTTCCGCACACGCATCTGCTACCAGACATGCCATTGTCCGGGGCGTTAGTCGTACTCGGAAGTCTGTTGGTAGCCAGGTCAAGCCTTGAGTCCATTGATGGTCCGTCATTCTCCCCCTCCTTTCGGCTGGGACCATGGGGGCATATTTCGTAGTCCGGTGAAGTAGCGGTCGTTTTATCGCGCGGGTCGCTAGCCCAATCGCGACCTCGTCTTTCCGAGACGTCACCTGTCTTTCCAGGTCGCCACCAGGCTCTCCTGGTTGTCCCTCGGTCTATTCCCGAGTGCCAAATGGCCATTGCCGTGGTATAGATGCTGGAAACTCCTCCTCGGAGCTTTCCGACAGGGATCCTCAGAGAAGGTCCCCCATCTTCGTACGTTTCGGCCCTTTGAAACCCCTGACGTTCTCCGGGGGTGGGCCGCATCCGGTGATCAGCCGGATGTCCCTGTCGGTTTCCATTGTGCGGACTCGAAGCTTAGGCTTTGGAAGGCTCTCATTGGCCTCTTTATGCCATCACGTACCAGACTGGAGCGACTACTGAAAGCTCTCGTTGGCTTCTTTCGTCGCTGCACTCAGTCGCTGAAGCGACGCCACCTAGCCCCAATGACTCTCAGTGGCCTTCTTTCCGTCATCCCTGCCGCCCAACAGTATCGACTTGGGCTTTAAATTTCCTTTGCAGCGGCGCGCGGTAACAGACATTTCCGTCACCGGCTCCGCGCCTCTCGGGCGATGAACTACTTTGGTGGATTTATTCTGACCGGAGATCGGCGGCTTTCTCCGGTCCTTTCGCTATGGCATCCGAAGATGTTTCCTTGCCTCTCATTTGCCAGATCCAGAACGAAGCTGCCTCCGCCGCTTTCGACATCTTTGTCATCGTCTTCGTTCTTTCTCGGCTAGATAGGCCTATTTTCGTGAGGAAAGCGTAAGTCGACTTGCCGACTACGCCCCTTGCGCCAACTTCTATTGGGAAGAGGTCAACTCTGAACCCTTTCGCTTCCAGGTCCACCGCCAGATCTGCATACTTTTCCGCTTTCAGCGCATTGCTATATTGCATTCTGTCCTCCCATGGGACCGTCAACTCCACCAAAATGATGGCATCTGACGACGGTGACATCAACACCATATCGGGCCTCTTGCCACTCTCAATCAGCACCTGGGGATAGTGCCTCATTCCTTCTAAGTCGGCTGCGACTGTCCAATCGTTTGCCTCTGCAAGGATGTCCTTTCTTGGCGTTTTACATCGCTTTCTGCAGAGGTGTGCGTGGCCCTCGCGCAGGAAGTAAATCTTCCGCTGCTTGGAGATTGCGCGCGAGTTTGCTTTGGTTACTGCTGCTTTGGTGGCCTCACACACTTCTCGAAGGACCTGATTGTGTCGCCATGTATACCGACCATGGGCAAGGGCGTATGTGCAGTTGCTGAGCACATGATGCAGTGTCTCGGCTCCGTCGCAGAGTCCACATTTGCCGTCTTCTACTAACCCCCACCTCCTTAAATTGTCCTTGGAAGGCAACTGATCATAAATCGATCTTACCGCAAAGGCCAGCCGGAGCGGAGACAACTTCCATAAGTCGCTCCAGGTAAGGGACCGTTGGATCACATCCTCCCAAGCTGTCCACTTACCCTGTTGTGCTAGCTGTACGGCCTTTGTGACTCGATCTTGTTCCTCTTTCCGCCTCCTCTCCTGGCCAATCATCGCACCCCTGGTCGATGAGCTGGCCTGGGACCATTTTTGGAAGTGGTTCCATCCCACTGCGTGACGGTCTGTCTGGATAGGACCCCTCACTTCTTCGAACATCAGTACATTTACTGACTCGTCGATCTCTTTCTGCGCTCGGAACTTCTTTCCAGATCTGAGCAGTGGATTAACTTCACGGATCCTGTTGTCCGCGGAGTTATTGAGCATCCACTGCGTTCGGATTTTGGAGAGTTTGTACTCCTCCACGATGGACCTAAGTGGCAGTCTAAGGCTCGCGCTCCTGCTGTAGAGGGCAACCGACGACAATGCTGGAGGTAAACCCAGCCATGTCCTGGTGTGCCGATTGATTTTCCTCTCTAACCCCTCGACCGCCGATAGACCAATCTCATAGATGGTCAAAGGCCAAAGGAGTCTGGGCAGGAGCACAAACTGCAAAAGCCACACTTTGAAACGACCCTGGAGCGGCGCCGCCTCGATCGCTTGCAGCCCCTTACTGGTTTGCGTGACTATGGCGTTCTTCATGCTCTTGTCGGTGAGCGAGTCGTCAAACATCCTTCCTAGGCTCTTCACAGGCTCCTCGGATACTGTGGGGATTCGTTGTCCCGCCACCTCGAAGAACGCGTCCCTGCAAATTTTCCCTCTAACCAAAGAGAGACTCCTGGACTTCGCAGGTTTGAAGGCCATACGACACCATCCTAGCAAGTCGTCCAGCTTGTCCAGGGTTTCCTGAACGACTCGCTTCCTATTGTAATAACCCGGGGGTCCTCAAACTAATTATAGAAGGTCAGGTTTATTGAAAGTTGCCAGATGACAAGGAAGATGCACGATGCTTAATTGATTAAGTCTTGAAATCTGCTGTTCTCTAATTCTCGCTCTACTTTCCGAGGTAAATCCATTTGTCAAGGTACATAACCAAAGAGTCTGAATAGCACCAATTTAATTCTCAAATTATATTGCCACTAAATTTAATTAATTATTTAAATTAATTAATCGGCAATATAATTTTAATTATTATTCAATTTATTGGATCTAGGGATCCAACACTGCCCCCTCCTTAAATCTGTTCGTCCCGAACAGACATCTATTCCCATTTTCATTTTTACTCTAGGAATAGGATCCGACCTTCCAACAATCTCATGGCTGCAAATCCCAGATCCATTTGCTTTGCCATCTTCTGGGATTTCTGTTTCCTCCCTTTTGCTTCTGTGTCCCGCAAGTTTCAGTCGCGGAACATCGCCATTTCTATGCTCAACCTCCTGCTCCACCATGGCGCCAGATCTCAGACTCTCTACAGGATCACCTGCTCCACTCTCAATGCTAGGCATTGTCTCGAAATCCCGAGCACTCCCTTCTGTGATCTCCAATGGAGCCGAAACATCTGCAGGCTCCACTGACTTAGCTGATTCGATGGGCTCCGCTGGTAGATCCGCGGACACCCCCGAAGACTCCACAGTTCCAATTGATCTCAAGGGCTTCGCCGGCAAATCCACGTGACTCATCAGTAACTCCTCGGGCTGCACCAACAACTCCACATGATCCACCGGCAATCCCACAGGCTCCTCCGAAAGTTCCACTTGCTCCACTAAAACCTCCGTGAGCTCTCTGGGCCCTGCTGACGACTCGACCTGATCTGGTAACTCTATGGGCTCCAACGTCGAGTTCTCTAAGTCTGCCATCAAGCACAGAGTTTCTGGAGACACGCACGCACTGTGGTTGGATGTGCCTTCTAATGACTCCATCCCAATGCTGCCAGAAACGGTACTTGGAACATCAGAACTCTTCTCAGTAGAGTCTCCACCAGAAACCAAAGAGGCATCCTGACGCGGAACCGCTGTGCCTTTCAAATCGCCCCTAATACTCCTAATACACTCCCTCAAATCCTCTGCTAATTCTCTCAGCAACTTACGATATTCAGACTCGAATTCGTATTCCTCCGGGTCATGGCCATTCTCTGTCAGCCATGCCCCAAGTCGTTCTCGTATCTCAGCTCTCGTGCCTTTGCAGTCCAGGCCACGATCTCTCAATTCTTGTCTCAATCGAGGCACGTACAATTCATCCAAGTACTTCGGCATCCTTCACTTTTCAACTAAACAAGCTTCTACCTTAGTTACTTTTGGACACCCTTTAACTCTAAATCTCACTCCTGACACCAATGTAATAACCCGGGGGTCCTCAAACTAATTATAGAAGGTCAGGTTTATTGAAAGTTGCCAGATGACTTGGAAGATGCACGATGCTTAATTGATTAAGTCTTGAAATCTGCTGTTCTCTAATTCTCGCTCTACTTTCCGAGGTAAATCCATTTGTCAAGGTACATAACCAAAGAGTCTGAATAGCACCAATTTAATTCTCAAATTATATTGCCACTAAATTTAATTAATTATTTAAATTAATTAATCGGCAATATAATTTTAATTATTATTCAATTTATTGGATCTAGGGATCCAACACTATTCATAATCAGGGTGGTGTCGTCCATGAATGCCTTTATTGGAGGCATATACACACCCTTACCAATGTGCGCCTCTGGAATGTCGGACCCAACTGCCTTCAGTAGGATCTGCATCGCCAGTACGAACAGGGTCGGAGAGATCGCACACCCCATGGCTATCCCGACCTGCAGAGGAACCCATTTCGTCGTGTACGCTTGGGTGGAGAAACGCATCATGAACCCGTTAAAATATACAATGTATAGAATGTATTTTATATAATGTATTGTATACATTATATATCATAAATTGTATATCATATATTGTATACACAATGTCATATACATGATAAGCTAATTTTAATAATATTTGTTTCTAAATAATGTCATACATTTCAAGCATCCTATGCGTATTTAATTTTAAGACATTCTCTACAATTTCAGGTGAACCCCCACAATTAAGTCATCATCATCATCATCGTCATCGTCATAGGCGTCGTCGTCATCATCGTTATCATCACCATCATCATCATCATCATCATCATCGTCATAGGCGTCGTCGTCTTCGTCAGCCTAATGTCATGATGAATGTGTCAAAGATAATTGTTAATAATTATGAGAACAAAAATAAAATGCGCTTCGACCTTTCAAATTATTGTTTTTAATAAAATTATTTTAGTAATTAATTCTAAATTAATTTTAAATTATGTCGAGAATTGTTTGTAATTATATCATTATCTTTTGAAATTACTTAAATCGAGGGGATTGAAGAGGAGGAATAATTCAGTTTTTAATTCGATTTTATTTTTAATTCACGTTAAATTGTTTTTAATTTTATCCTCCGATGATGTTTGCAGAAGTGATGCACTTGGTCACTTGATGCACGTGGGGTCAGGTAAGGTCACGTGAGAAGGTGAAAGTTCGTTGACCTTCTTAAAATGATTGCTTTTAAAGTGAAAAACTTTTTTTTATTTTTAAATCGAACAAAATTCCATGACTTTACCCAATGACGATGATACGATGATGACGATGACGATGATGATGATGATGATGATGATGATGATGATGATGATGATGATTATGATGATGATGATATGATGATGATTATGATGATGATGATTATGATTATGATGATGATGATATGATGATGATTATGATGATGATATGATGATGATTATGATTATGATGATGATATGATGATGATTATGATTATGATGATGACGATGACGATGATACAGCCCGTTGCGATGATGACGACCTGTTAAAAAGATGACACGATGAAAAGATTGATGATCAAGACCAGACGTTAATTTCGTCTTGAGGCATCACATAAAAAATAATTATCGGTCGATCAAGATAATGAGTGTGATGATGGTGACGATGATGATGACGACGTTGATGATGATGATGATGGTGACGACGACGACGACGATGACGTGGATGCAATGTTTGATTACGCTGATGACAAGCTGAGGCTCTGTTATGTTAAGTGATTGCTATCCTTTTTGAAGGGTGACATGACGTAATGGGTGATTATATTTAAAATAACTATAATAAGTCGATAATGAAATGAAAATATTTCAAATAATTTAATTATTATAATTATTAATTTTATTAATTTTATAAAATTCTTATAAATTTTCAATTTCCTTTTCAACGAGCATTAATTTTCCTTTTTTTCCTGAAACTAACTTTTCAAGAACTTCCTTCAAATGCCGTGGACTTCATTAATTATGCACAGCTCATTACATATTCATGAGGTGAAATATATATATGAATATAGTTCAGTATTATTACAACAGTTATTGTAATATTACGCAATGTTTTATTATTATAACGTATTATAATTAATATTATATGAATAACATATAATATAACATATAATATTAACATATTATAATAATTTTTTTATAAGCACAGTATAAATATATAATATTATATTATGACTTTAATATTAACTGTGTATAAAATTGTTATTATTAATATTCTTCTTCTTATTATTATTATTATTATTATTATTATTATTATTATCATTATTATTACTGTTATTATTGTTATTATTATTATTACCCATTGAATATATTTCCCATAAAAGCATTCCTTGCATCCAGTAAATGGACATAAAAGCTTGGATATGAAATTCTTCGATTAAATATGGCGTCCATATTCAATCTTCCAAGTCAACATCGTCGTTCAATAAAAAGTAATTATTAAATTTTCAAATATTTATTTATTTATTTATTTAAATGTTATTTATCGTTTCAGCTCTCATTAATCGATCAAATTATCGATTTATGCGTGCATATTTGATGATGATGATGATGGTGTGATACGCATGAAGTGTTTGCGATGAACGTGATGCTTACGACATGTGTGTGTGTGTGTGTGTGTGTTCAATGTACGCGACGTAACCGCGTGCACGTGTGACAATGTCCAATGTGGACGACGGATGATGGAAACAGTAGCGGTTTGTTTGCTTCCGGCGACCACCAACGTTGCATCTTCGAATGAGGAAACGAAGGAAGTTCTTGTTTCAGGGCGGACAAACATTCAAACTATTCGCAACGTTTAAATGCTTTTCACGGTGATTTCATCATGATGATGATGATGATGATGATGGTGATGATGATGATGATGGCGACAGCGTCAGACGTTACGACGATGATGGTGATAATGATGGTAAGGATATTGATGACGATATTGATGATTGTAGTGATGGTGATGATTGTAGTGATGATGATGGTGATGATAGGTGATGGTGATAATGGTGGTGAGGATGATGTTGATTTGTACAAGATACAATTTTCATTCACTTCTTCAACAACAATTATTGAAGGGATGGAGGTGATGATGATGACGACGATGATGGGGGAGGAGGTGATGATGATGATAAATTGTTGGTGATGTGTCGGACAAAGCCAAATCAATGAGTTACAGTGATTGTCATATCTTCAATGATATTCAGGTTGCATCTGAGTTGTGTGTGTGTGATGCCTATCAATTGTATTTAAGGATAATAATATTATTATTTACTGGATGGATGGATGGATGGATGGATGGATGGATGAGTGAGCGGGTGGAAGGAAGGATGAGTTCAAGCGTAATGGAACAGAATCATGTTCTCCATGGCAACCTCCAGCATTCCTTAAAAACAACAAAAACACATCCTTTGTACTCCTTTCTTTTAAATTTTTCACTTAATTCTTTATAGACATTCTCAGCAATATTTTGATTAATTATTCGAATAACAATAAATTTTGTTATTATTATTATTATTATTATTATTATTATTATTATTATTATTATTTTCCATGTCCACTTCAGACGTAAGAATGCAGACGTTTCTTGAACAACACGTATGAATATATATATATATAAACAACAAAAGTGTTGTTGACGATGAATCAATGAAATAATTGAACACGTGATAAAGGAGATAAGCGTGGATGGGAGACTCTGGATTTTAAAGCCGGAATCTTATCTTGACATGGAAGAAACAAGAATGAGTGCACGAAATACCGTTGAAACATTTAAATACCAAATACGGTATAGGAAAATTCATCGCTGGAAAATTCATCGCCGGAAAATTCATCGATCGGAAAATTCACCGAACATTTTAAACGGTTACTAATTTAGGTTTACTAAACGAGGACGACCATTTTGAACAGAAAAAGACAACATACACATTTAAAGATTTTATTTAATAATTAAAATTATAAGCTAAGCCCCTCAAATAGTCGATGATGTTCCTTTTCTCGTAGTCTTTTATTACATTTTGTAGTCTGAGAGAGGTATCTCGATAACATTTCTTCGGTACTGTTGCGTTGGTCCCTGCTATATGTTGCTCGAACTTGCCCTCATTAAGGACCTGTTCCTTCCTCAGGACTTCGATAAATTTCCATATGGATGGATGACTTGCTCCAACAGGCTCGTTGAAGGCCCTGGGCCAACCCTCACAGGAATTGTTAGTTTTAGGCGAAGCTGTCAAACCATCCTCATAGCAATTCCAGAGATGATGTGGAAATCGGGGTGGTTTTCGGCTACGCCGGTGAGGTCGTCCAATAACAAATATTAACAGTAGCAAATGAAGAATTTTGTTTCAGAAGAGACCTACTGTATATATACCAGAAAGCGTGATTTGAAGATCACAAGAAAGTAATTAGATAGTATTCAATAAAATTTGGATTTTAAAATTTTAACAATCGTTTATAGAATAAAATTGAACGCGCGATGAATTTTCCTGCGATGATTTTTCCGTACGGTGAATTTTCCGATCGATGAATTGATGAATTTTCCGTTCTATGCATTTTCCGTTCTATGAATTTTCCGGGCTGAATTTTCCGGCGATGAATTTTCCAGCGATGAATTTTCCTAGAACCTTTAAATACCAGATCATTAGGATAGGAACAACATTAAAACAGGCATCAATGACGTGTCGTAACTTACAGATTTGCATTGCATTTTCCTCTTGAGACTTTACATCCACACGGACTCACTTTCCAAACCTGGTCTTGTTAACCACCCCAGCTCCGAAAAGATCATTATCAAATCATCGAATGTCTCCCAAGCTGCCATTAAACAAGAGACTCGGCATTCGTTGGAATTGCCTTGGGACCTGCCCAATGCATTCCCATTTCCCCCCAAATACGACTAAAGGGGTCTCGGAATTCATCAACTTCGGAAATGGAATCCGAATATAAAAATTCGTTGCAGGTTTTAAAACAGTTGACCTGATAGAATCAAATTCATCAAAACGAACGGAGACCAATTCGTGCTGGACGTCCTTAAATTTGGCTCCAGAAATCAGAAAATAAGAAGCCGCGAATGTGTACCCAATGGATCTAATAATACCTAGTAATACAACCTATCAACGATGATGCGAACAGCTGTACAAGAGTTTCATCGGGTATGAACTCGAGTGCCTCTGAAAGGTCACTGGACCGAACCAATGCCCGATTGATGGGTTCGACACGCTGACCTCAGACCAATGAATCAAATTTTTGAAGGTCAAGAGCCCCAACACGTCTTAAACGACAAACTGAGAGAATCGAGGTCCAAGTTATTTTCGACCACCTTCTGGTATGAGGAGTCACTGGTTCATGTTGCATAGCGTTGCCCCATTATTGATTATGATGATGATGATGATGATGATTATTATTATTATTATTATTATTACTATTATTATTATTATATTGATTATTGTAAGTGTATTATTTATTATAATTGTATTGATTATTATAATTATATTGTTTATTGTAATTATATTAATTATATGGATCATTATAATTATATTGATTATTATAATTATTGGTCCTCGACATATCAATCACGACTCAGAATCCCGACCGTTGAAGGAAGAAAAATTTCATGACTTGTAAAAATCCGCCAAACAGACACACGTCGTGTGTAATGCGGCATCGGATGCTGCAGACTTGAATAGAATGCACGTCATAAAAAGAAAAGCCTCAAAATGTGACATTCCATGGATCCACCCTTGGGGAGAGTGGGTGGGGAGAGGGGTATAAATATAATCCGATGACTGATCAACAGATTGAAGAAAAATCATAATCACTACTTTCACCTTAAAATGGAGGGAAGAAATCGTAAAAGAGGACAGGAGAGTTTGGATGAGATTTGGAATCTCAAGGAAGTTCCTTCAAAAAACCGTTCATTGGACGTGAAGGATATTTTTAAAAAGTGGCGCCTGGAAAAACCGAACTGAGTGACGTTTGAAGAATCAACAAACGATTTTTAGGACTTAAACTTACTTTTTTTACTACGATTTGATAAGATTTACTAAAGATTTTGTCTACAGACTGAAAAAATATTTTTTTAAAATTATTATTATTATTATTATTACTTTATTATTATTATTATTATCTATTCTCGACTGACTGCTTCGAAGATTTTGGCTGAACTAATCAACAACAAATTCTGCTGTCTGTACGTCTATTTTCCGTTATAAATCTAAATGTTTTTTTTAAAGTCAATAATTTATTTATTTTCAATTTAATAAACGAATAAATAAAATATTTCAACTTTAAATGCATTATTATTTTTAGTTATTTCAAAACAATTTTAATGATTTTTCGAACTTTGCTTTAAAATCAAAGAACTTGACATTTTAATGAATACCGGAATAAACGCCTTGTTTGATGACTTAACGAACCGTCACCACCATCGCCATCATCGTCGTCATCGTCATCATCATCATCATTACCATCAATGTTCTTATCGTGGTGTGATTAACCTAACTTGTTCTCTAAAGATCATGCGGTGGATGTCTTATAATTATTATTATTATTTTATTATTATCGTAGTTACTGATGTTGTGTCGTTTGTTGTTGTTGTTGTTGTTGTTGTTTGCGCTGTTGTACGACTTTCTGACGCAACGAGAACAACGATCGTAAAAAGAGGACGGCTGTGATTTCGATGATTTCGATGAACAGGTGCTCGTACAGCCCTTTCAGTCGCTGAAAGGAACGAGTTTGGTTCGCAGGAAGATCACCATCGCCTGGTTCTTGGCTCTCAGTTTCGCCATTCCGCAGCTGTTCATCTTCATGCAGAAGGACGTGGAAGTCGACGGCATCCGCGTCAAAGGCTGCGTCAGCGCCGGATACACGGAGGAGTGGATGAGGAAACTTTACTTCTCCTTCCTCACTTCGTACATCCTCGTCGTGCCGGCCGTCATCATGTCCTTCTGCTACATCAGCATCATCAGAGTCGTCTTCGCTCGAACCAAAGACGGCTCTTGCCTCGACGCGCCGAAATTGCACTTCGTGACTTCGAGAAAGTCGGGTGGAACTTCGGCAGGAAGTAGTCGCAATCCGTCGGCGCCGGAGATGAGAAGTTTGAACAGGAAGCAATTTGCCTCCATGGCCGTTTTCAACTCTTTGGAAGGACACCACGGTTCGACTCTACGCAGTCAGGCCATGGCTTCGAAACGGAACGTCGTCAAGATGACTTTGTCGGTCATCATTTGCTTCCTGGTCTGCTGGACTCCCTACTTCGTCATCAGTCTCATTCGAATCTATTCAGAATACAAGATCAAACTGACGTCTGCCCTTTCTGCCAGTGAAATTCTCGGCCTCGTGCATAGCGCTCTCAACCCGATCCTGTACATGATTTTCAGTCAGAAGACGCTCAAAGTACTCAGATTGAGGGTCAAATGTTTCTCGGCCTTTCCCGGTCTTTGCAGATTTAGAGGAAATGTTCCGACCGAGAACAAGAAGAATAAAATGAAGGTGGAGAAAAGGAAAGAAGACGTTGAGGTGGAAGAAGATAAGGAACGAAAGCAGAGAAACCAACCGACCAAGAAAACTAACCCGGATTCGCCAAGAAGGGCCAAGCAGAAAGCCGAGAAGAAAAGTCCCGCGGAACTCGTGTGCAAGTGCTCCTTCTCGCTCCTCGACCAACCGAAGATCTCCAATCCGTCTGTTGTTCCAGTTTTCCAATCAAACGAGACCCCTTCCAATTCCAGGGTCACGAGAAGCAACAAAGGAAGCAGTTCCCGTTAAAGTTTTAATCTTGTTTCTTCTGGCAGGAGTTTTTTTTTTCTGTCGTCTGAGTTCGTTTCATGTTGTGATTGTAATTTTAAGATTCTCTCGTTTTAATTCTCTCCTTCCATCGATCAGAGGTTCAATCAAATGTCGGTCTCTGTTCAAGAAGACAAATCGAAATGTTCTCCTCTTTCATCACTAACGATGACGTCATCGTGGCACACAGACTTTTACTGTCTCCTCACTCGTTCGTGACCAATTGTTGACCAGTTTCTTGATTGACTTGATTGATTGATTTCGTTCATTTGATTGAATTTGATTGAAAAAGTGGTTCGATACTTTCCTTACACACGGTAGCCTTTGTTATCATTCAGCCGCTTAAATCAATCGCTGTCCTAAGGTCGGTGGTCATGGTAATGATCGATGATTGCGATTGTAATGAGGTGACGATGATGACTACGACGACGACGTCGATGAAAATACAAGCAGCTGTAAACTTGCTCGGAGAATATTGATCTCTTATTGTCTTTACAAACACCAGCTTTGCAGCGTCAGCATTTTGAAAGGGAGTGTTATTTTTAGCCTTCAAGATGTCTCTCGAACTTCTTCGACGATGATGATGACGATGACGAGGATGACGATGACGATGACGACGACGATGACGACGACGATGACGACGGAGACGACGTCAACGACGACGATGATGATGATGATGATGTTGCTGATAAAAATAAGAAGAACTAATTTCATCGGATATCGGATAATACCGGATGTCCATTTACCAAATGGCGGATCAGTATTTAAAGATCATTGCAGCCAGAAACGAAATTTAAAGCATTTTAAATGAATTTGTAAGAAAAAGCAAATAAAGTAAAGAATGTTTATAATTGAGAAAAGCCACGTGGAACAATAAAATAATAAATATAATAAAATAGATATATATATTAGAAAATATATATTTTCTATGCCAAAATTCGCTCAATTGTTTAATTTGCGAGCATCATTGATCTAAATGAAAAGAAATTTTGCAGGATGTCCATAAACTACGAGCTACATAATCGCTGTAAGTTTCAGCAAGATATGTTTATTTATTTATAAGGAAGTTATGTAATAAAAATGGGTAGGCCATAACATTTTTTCCTACCACTGTACGTAGTACACTGCAGCAAAGAATCTTTGAAAAGAGATTTTTTCAAAAATTGATGAAAATAAGAATTTAAAAAAAAGTTACTTATAAATGGCTGATAATGGGCTACGAAGTACCGGAAGCGGATAGTTCCGGATAGGAGTTCATTCAATTGCAAGCCATAATCTGGAGCAATGGATTCCAGAACTGATGATCCACATCGACACATCAGCACATCAGCACATAGAAATTCCTCTTCAATTCAGGATGATCTCGGAAATAGTTGAAAAAAAACTGTCATTTGCGTCCACTATCCAGAACTTATTCATTCATTTTCAGGCATTCCTTTGTTTAAATGTTATTTATAAATTATTTTATTTTATTTTTCATTTGTATTTATAAAAAATATTTAACTTTAAATGCCTCTCAAAGGTTGCCAGTTCTTCAAGGACAGATTACTAAAAATTAATTTTTAATAATAATTTTTTAAAATTTTGTAACCAAAAAAAAAAATGCACTCGATATATGAATTGTTTTAATTGCGTGTTTACAACCATTGTATCTTTAAATTTCGATACAATTCTGGGCCTTGTTTTCAACTGCGTCTCTAAAAATAGGTAGCAGGAACAGAGGTCACGTGACCTCATGCCACAGTGACGTCATTCGTGCCTTCATAAGTGACTCGAAACGAGAATTCTGTTGGAAAATCTGTAAATATTAACATAAAATTTTAATTAATAAACAATTTAAATTTAAAATTAATCATCTTTGGCGATTAAGTTTTTAAAATTTTATTAAAATAAAGTAATAAATTAAAATAAAATATAAAATAATAAATTAAAATATTCAAGTCCGTGAATTCGTACTCGATACTTTGGTTTATGTTTGCTTTAATGAAATTAAATTAATAACGTAAAGTTTAATAAATTATTAATATATTATTTATTGTTTATAATTGTGTATTTAAGGAAAGGAATTTACTCAATAAATATTTTAAATTCAGAAATGCAAATGTTCTCCGATATCGTCATTGTTTGATAAATATCTTATTAATCCACATTTCCGTTCATAAATATTTATGAATATTTATAAATTATAAATATGTTTTATTTCTTTTAGCATTATTTTAAAAATTTAGTTCTCAAATAAATTACTAAATCTTTATTTTTTTTATAAATTCGAAAACAAAATATTTATATTCTTTGGATTCGATAGAGCTGTTTACAGTCTTGGTAATTGTTAATCACAACATCATTTACAAAACTTTATTCGGATTATTAACGTATTAAGACAAATTAAGATGAGCGCACAGTACGTTAACATTTACTAAACTTCTCATGAATATTTAAAACGGAAGCGCAAATTAAATAAAAAGCTTGCACTTCATTTCATCGGCATTTGTTGATACTCGAACGTAATTACAAGGCGAACGTTAAGATTCCAATTACTTAAATAAATAATTTAATTAATTAATTAATTCCATCTTTCAGTTTAACAAAGGCATGCTGTACTTACCACCCCGATGCTCCGTTACTGGATGATTACCATGCGGGAGATGTCGTATGTTCGGCTTGCGGTCTTGTCGTTGGAGACAGGTAATGAGAATCTTAATGAAAGTCTTAATGAACTTTTTAATTGTTTACTGGAAGCGCATTTGCACTTCCCTTTGAAAAGAAGTGAAATAAAAACCTTGAAAATTCCGTTGCCATTCGCAGGGTCATTGACGTCGGTTCAGAGTGGAGATCGTTCAACGATGATTCCGGTTCAAAGGACAATTCTCGTGTTGGACGAGCAGAAGTAAGGATTCATCGTTGAATTTGTTCATTCCAAATTGATCGATAACGTACATTTGTACATATTTGTACTTACATTGTCTTTTTTTATTTATTTCATGGCAGAACGAACTCTACGGGAACGATTTATCGACTTGCATTCAACCAGCGAAGGGATCAGGATCAGTATTCAACCGCAGAAATGTGAGTGGAACGTCAACAAACACATAAAATTTCAATCAACATCTAGAATTGAAATATCTCTGAATCTATCTAATCTAAAATTCACTCATTTGACAGACGAGCGGCTTAGAAAGAGGACTAGAAAATGCTTACAAGGAAATTTCAGATATTGCTGGCAGACTGAACCTTCCAAGAACAATTGAGGTATTTACATTGAATATTACAACACTATTGTAGTATAACCATCACAACACTGTTGCGCATGTTTATGACTCCTAACCAAGTGAATAGAAAAGAAATTAATTTGTTTATCATTACTAAACGTCCTAGGATAATATTTAAATTAATATGTAAATTAATATGTACATTAATAAACGTTACAGGATAATGCCAAATACACGTACAAGCAATTTTACGAAGCTAAAATCACCAGAAAAAAGGGTTTCGAGATTCTTTCAGCGGCTTGCATCTTCCTCGCGTGCAGGAAAGCAAACATTCCCAGGACTACAAAGGGTAAATTAATTAATAATGAACTTGTTAATTAATCATTCAAAAGGACGTTGCATCTAACGTACAATTACTTTCAGAGATATGCGGAGTATCGAGCGTTTCAAAGAAGGACCTTCACCGAGGTTACCAAGTACTGATGAAAGGGCTTCAAACGTCCGTTGATGTTGTCTCATCAGGAGATTTTATGGTTCGAAATCTTAGTAATTATTTATTTTCCAATAATACCTGCATTATCTATAATATGCTCCTATATTATCATGGCTTTTCAATCTATGACGCATTTAAATATTTTAGTCGAGATTCTGTTCTTTCCTGAGTCTTCCGAAAAACATTGAAATGGCCGCCAAGCACATATCCAGCAAGTTGAAATCTATAAATGAATTAGTGAGGTGAGGGTCATTTATTTATTAATATTCAAATTATCCTAATATTCCCCATTAACAAAATGGTTTCTTTCAGTCGGAGCCCAATAACCTTGGCAGCTGCCTCGATATACATGGCCGTATTGGCTGGAGGTATTACTAAGCCCATCGCTGGTAATTAATTTAACGATTTAAATAATATAATGTTATTCTATTTTATGTAAATAAAAATTTAATGTTTCAGATATAGCAGCAGCAACTGGAGTGGCGGAAGCAACGATAAAAACGTCGTACAAAATCATGCTTCCATATGCACGAAACCTTTTCCCCGAAGGATTTACCTTTGTTGTTCCAGTTTCTCAGCTCCCGAGATCATGAACTTCGATAGCAGGAATAAACTTTAAAACTGACTTCACTTGTGAAATTAAGATTAATATATCCTAGATTTTTAAAAGAACATTTATTAAAAAGATTCAATAAATATTAGAATAGAAATAAAAGTTTATCAAACAACTCCCTTACAATATTTCGAAAGATGGGTAATTATTTAATAAATGAGTATTGAACTTGTGATAACGGAAAATTAGCATTTATTATAATACGTTCTTACATAAAAGGTGTTTTATTAAAATCAATTTAATGGTTTGACATTTAATAATTACGTTTAAGTTATAAATTTTGGAAAAGATATCCAGTTTGCCGTTCATACACGCGTCTCTTGGCATATTTGTAGTCAAATATTGATTCATAAGGTATAATTACTTAATCGGAATATTATTAATGGATAACGCAAATAGTATTTTTAATGTTCTAATTTACCAAAAAAAAACGTGACGTGACCTACATTTCAAATGTCTACAGCTGTTGGGCATTACCGCCGGTGACCGCCACGGTATTAGTAGAATTCAGCGCTTTGGATCGTAGTCTTTCATGACATAAATTGGTATTTCTGATGATGAACATATCACTTCTGCTAAAAGCTGCTGATTTTTTAGAAAAAGCAAAAGGTTAGCGCTCCATTGCGCTATTTTAGTATCGTTAGTTTTCACACATCATCTCTACGTATGTTTACAAACCTTTCAATAACTTATTATTAATGCTACCAAAATATTGTGGAAGGAACGTGACAAATTACTTTTTGGATTTGAAATGACTTTAAGCAAGATCATGATGCGTTTTCATTTTTGAGTTTTCTAGCATGACCTATTATATCATTAACACAAAGTATATTGTTGATATTTGTGCTTTAAGATACTCAAGCAATAATAAGAATCTGTTCTTATTTTTATAAACTAAATATAGGACTTCAGTTTGCTGCTGAAATAAGGTTTTATAAAAATATTTTGTTGAAACATTATCTTCAACAGCCACATATTGATTTGATACCAGAGATTCTCACAAACTTACATGAAAAACATAATTGTTGAATATTAGTTACAAGGAATTATGTGGAAATTATTGTGATTATTGCTATTTGTCACTCATAAATATTGATAAATTTTGCTTTTATGCAAATTTTCATACTAATTTACATGTTTGATAATTTTTGCTTAGTTTTACAGTTGACTAATTCAATTGGGATTTTCATAATTATTCAAATAATAAATCAAATACCTCACGAGTAATCAGCCATAACCCACAATATCCAAGTACAATTCTCAAAATTTAAATGTTCTTTTATAACTGCAGTGCATTTGAAATTATGCAATTTCATTCAAGTTATTTGAGCAGCTGAGAATCTTTAAGCTTAGAATTTTATTATCTCCAGAAACTGATCATGAATATGCCCTTGCTTGCAATCAAGACGAAACAAAACAATTTCAAAACAACCACACGAGGCAAAAAAACAAATGCAGGCAGCTTCCTGTCGACAGGTGGAGAGTTATTGCTGTCAATGAATGTTCTGAATGTTCTCTGATTCTAAGACAAAATAAACATTTCAGAACAACTCACAATGAATTGGAAAAGAACAGGTTGGCAACTAAGCATCACTGCCATTCTCTTCAAAATACTTATTTCATGATTTGATTCTGAAATTTGTAATTTGTTAAAACAAACAATTTAAGGAGGGCCTACCTCAGAAAATGCCTGCAGGAACTTCGAGAAGTCGTTCCGACGAGGGGCGTCGTCTCCAGGTGCACGACGTTGGAACTTCTCGTCAGATGTCGAAGATACATAGTCGTGAGTCGTCTGAGCTCAAAGATATTTCAATCGTTCTGCCATCACAGTTTGTTTAACATGCAATTTTTTTTATAAATTTAAATACATTTGCACGGACAACTCTTGTTCAGCAAGCAGGACAAAAGTATTTAATTAAATACCTTTATTAAAAAAAAGTATTAAAACTATTATATAATGTCCTTTGTATTTCTTGATTGTATTTTGTGATAGGAAATGTCCTCCATGGACAGGGAACACGATCAAATGCTACGAAGTCTCCTCAGAGAGAGGGACTTCCTCCTGCAAAGGGTGCATTACCTCGAGAACACTTCGAGGGGAAGAATAAGATCGGGACCTTCCGTCAGCAGCGAGTGCGGCAGTTGCTCGGCCGGTTCGTCTTCTCCCGAACCTCGTGAGTTCCGATAGAATTACTTGTTTAAATTTATTACATTATTGTTTCTTCCATTCCTCTTTCTTGAATCATCGTATTGTGTGACATTTAGTGCTTTGCATACCTTACAAAGTAATTAGTGATGAATTATGAATTATATTAGTGATGAATAGTAGCCTTTCTCAGTTTTCTGCAATAAAATAAAGTCCCTGATTTATGTATTTATTGAATTAAAAAATACATTTTTAGGAATGATTGGTTATGATGACCAAAGCAATTCCTGTGATGAACTGGAAGACGTCGTCGTCAACATCTTATGACCGCGACAACGATGCTCTCCAGATTTGTGATACAAACTGAAACATCTAAATAGATATGAATGCTCCTTTGAACACTTGAAGAATAATTAATATAGCTTCAGTTCTACTGCTAATGTTGATTCATCCACCACAAGAATGTTTTGAAATCTATAAGTTTAGTATAAGTTAAGTTTCCCATAAATTAAGCAACCAGAACAGGCACCCGATGCACCACGATCTAAGCCAGCTTTTATCTGCTCCGATGTACCAATGCTTAAACTTACTCAATCCTTCCCCATTATTTAAGTTCCAGGGATGAACACATCGAGTCCAGTGCACATGTTCAAACCTACCTCTCACCCGAATTGGATAGCTTCAACACCTGCATGGTGGGCAAAGCATCACAAATTTTGACCTCTATCTTGGCACAAATGCTCGAATTTTATCTCATAACTTGTTTAATCTCAGGCAAGCAAGAGCTACATAGGGGAGGTTTATTTATATAACTCTTCATGCATCACAGCACCTTTTGCTTCTCCCATTTATCTAACGATCCTCTAAGAGGGCACTCATGGCAGTGCACATTGGGTTTAAAATTAACAAATGCAAGAATTTAGCCGAGCTAACTTGCAAGCCGGAAAAGAGCGCCCAACCACTCCGTTAGTCCCAACCAAAAATGTTGAGTTCTCAAATCCAACTGAGTGTGCATCTTAAAAATAAAATTGATGCCAAGTGACAATCTAAAAAGCTTTATAAGCCTTTAAAAAGCAATGACATTGAAACATTTAAGTCCACCAAACTTCTTCGACGTCGCAAATGATTTCTGATTGCAAGAGACATTCTCGAGCAAAACAATCTGAAAAACTAATGTAGCACATGAAACATCCAACTTGTTAGTCCTAAGTAAATGTCAACATTGTCAAACAGTGAATCAAAATTAATTCAATTCTTTTGTAAAATGCAACAACATTTCTATAAGAAGGTAGTATACCGTATAAGTGAAAACAATAGAAAAACTCAGGCAACTAAGATAAAATGTGGTCATGATATTCCAACGTTAAGAGGGCATAAGTTCCGACGTAAACGTGTCGAACTTTCAAAAAAGCCAAAAAGGTCTTTTTTGATTCTCTCAAGGTTTGGTTCGTCTAAAAAACAAAAATCTACAAAGTCTTCAGAAAGAGATTCTTGTAACACCTTTCAATGCTTCCTAATGAATCCATTGGGATGCATGGCAAGGCAACCCCCTCCCACACATTTCCAGCAATCACTGGATGGCAGTTTTCTGCACAAACAGCGATCCAGATTCTGACGGCAGCGTCGAAAACTCCACCTGATCCTTTGAACTCGTATCGACTGTAACACCAAAAAAAATGGTCAAGTTTTATCAGTTAACGAACGAATTAAAATCAATGGCTTTAATTAAATCAAATTAAATTACAAACTCGGTACGATTGGAGTGTATTTCATGGACGGGGAATAAAGAATCAGCAGGAAAAAGACGTAAATATTCCACATTCCATAGACACCTGAAATTGATTAATGATAATTATTAATTATTATTATTAATGATGACAATTGTGATGAAGTTATGTAATGTTTTGTTTAATTTTTCCTCTTACTTAAATATTCACAATAGAAGCGAGTGCAGACTGACCCGTGTGAACGGCACTCGTGAGGTGCACCTCCGCGTCCCAAATCATCAAAGATTCTTCTACTTGACCCAAGAAATACATGACCATCGTCATGGCAGCACAAATGATGGTGAAAATCATCAGGAAGGAGAAGCGGTACATGAGGTTCTGTAAACAAAGATTGACAGGTACGATGCCTTTAAGCCACGCCTCCGCATGTATTACCAATCCATCGACCACTTACCTTGTAATACTTTTGTCTCGGTTTACTCATGCCAGGAAGTGCAGATCTCTTGATGCAAATGTTCTTGAAGACCTCTGCAATACTGAACAGCAGGAAGATCAGGTAGGCAAGAGCTGAAACTCCAGCCAGAACCACAAAGGAAATCTACAAATTCAAAGCATGGATAAATGTAAATTACAATCAATTGATAAATTAACTTAATGATTACAATGGATTCCGTCGTAAATTACAAATAAACCTAATTTAAATCGAAACCAAAGAAATTACCGCCACGATTGATCCAGATTTTGTAGACCAAATTGAGAAAAATGGATTGGTCAATTGGATGCCTCTGTTGAATTATTCATTAGGTTGACATCCAGTTTAAAGAAAAATCATTAATACATTAATTATTATTATTATTGTTTCAATAATTTCATCATATGGGAAAAAATATATTATAAAGTAGTCTTGTGAATCATTGAAACAACTTGAAATAGTTGATAACACACTGAGGCATCCTTGAAAGCATTGTTGACTCCATTCACAAGTTCAATGTTAAAGTTAAGCAATGAATAACACCAAGGCATAAATAATTAGCTAAACATTCAGTTAACAGCTAAACCATTGTATTCCTTTCATCAGAATTTCTCTGCAAGACGTTCCATGAATTAATCCGATTAGTTTAAATTACCAACCAACCACTCACATTTTTTAATATTATGTCAAATTATTGACAACAGGAAATGTTATGTCAATTAAAATTAATAATAAATAATAATAATTAAAAAACAACACTGATGGTGATTAACCTTTCACAAATGTCAAACAAAAACATGCAGATACAACAACTGGCAACAGCTCCAAGTTGTTTGCTGTAATGCTTCAAAGTGTCTCTTTTCATTTGGTCCTACAAACATCAACAACAAGAAACATCAATCTAAATGCACATTAAAACAACATTTATTAATCAATGGTTAGAAATTATAGATATAGGTCACTATATTTCCATATAGGTCATTATATTTCCATATATAACATCATTGTAAGTTCTATGTTTGCATAAACATTAATGTGGTTGAAAAGAGGCATTTTGGTATTTTGAATGTGATGACAACTAAATACAATGACAATGCAACAACAACAACTACCATCTTATGTTCTCCGGCAAATACGATCCAGAAGCAGAGAAGGACGGAGTAGAAAAGTCCTTGTCTTATGTCGCTGTACAGCAGCATGAAGGGCATGTTTATTCTCAAGGTCAGCCAATCAACAGGAACTGCAAATCAAGGACCAACGTTATGGTTGATAACAACTCCCTTCCAACTTCCACTAAATTTCAAATTTAATTTCAACATTCCAGAAATCTTTAATGGTGTCGTGGCATTATTTTGATTTAACAAATAAAAATTATCAACATTATCATTATGTGATGAGGTGTGAGTTAAAACATCAAAAGATAATCTACACGTCCGTCGTCATTTCCGTGTAGTTTATGATAACATCACAAACTTTCATAACAAAGGAACAAAAGGCAAACAATGTCTCGATGTGTGACTGTACATTCATTCATTCATTCTTTCTATTCTATTAAAAAAAATGTAGAAACTAACAATTCAGAAGTGTCATTGCTGCTCCAACAGCAAGAAGGGTTCTGAAATAGAAATTCGTTGCTTTTTTTTTTCTTATGACTTTATTAATGTGTCAAAGCAACTGAAGGAACAAATAGCAAATTGAACACGAGAGTTATAAAGTAACGAAACTAAAAACGCATATTCAGACAGAAATGAACAACAAACAACGTTTAAAATACAAAAAAAACACAAGCAAATGGCAATAATCAGGCTTATGAAACTATTAAAAATTATTTAATAACTGCAATTTAACAAGAAATATTTTTTTATTTTTAATAACTTGCATCCTAACAAAGACATTTAACAACTCACCTCTCAAGAATATTTGGCTTCCTGTTCAACTGTGACAACTTCCAAATAAACCAAAGAAATGTCATCGCAAGGATTGGAAAAACAATGGTTTTAATTGTGAACCACATGAAAGTGAAACCTCCATTTTGGTGAATAACCTGTCAAATAATAATATGCCAAATCAAAGACAATCCAGATTATTCCACTAAAATAAAATAAATTATTAAACTAGCAACAAATCAATGCTTGTCGGTAATAACAGTGGTAATAACAATAATAATAATAAATAATAAACTAAAAAATCCATTGAAACAGCAGGAAAATCCTTACATAAACCCAGATGTCATCGATCCTTCCGAGGTTTGGATTCCCGTCCGAGGGGATGACGAGGTTGATGAGGTACTCGTCGTGGTGGACGCTGCCCAGTTCAAAGAGTGGCATCAAGTCACACTCGAACTGATCGTTTCCAATATGCTTTAATGAACAATTATTAATTATTAAAATAACTTCAAAATTAATTTAAACCTTAATGCTAAAAGGTTGTTAAGGAAATACTTGAGTGTGATTGGCGGTCGGTTCGAGGTTTTGGCCGCAACTCAGAGTCCTCTGAATGCCCTCGCCGCTCGAGATGGCGGTCCAAGTTTTTTGTTCTGCATCTTTGTAACCCAATTTTGCATTGAACAGTATCTTTTCTGGCATTATAACTGTCACTGATATATTAATAAATATTCCGTTATCAAAGAATTCGTACGTCCAGAAACTTATCGACTTTACCTCCATCATGTGGCATATCAAAATAAATCTTGAAAACTGCAACCATATTCTGATGCCATGGGGACATGCTTAGTGCCACACCTCTATGCAGAGGAAACTTCCATGAAAACACAATTTCACGTCCATCCTTTATGTTCCATTTTTCGTAATTGGGGTACAGATCATAGTTCAATTGTGAAGTTTCTTTGCAGTTATCTTCATCTCTAGCAAACCATTTGCTTGTATCATTAGGTTTGGGATTGTGGCACATGTTGCCAAGGAGAGACTGGACATTGTTTGGTTCTGGGCCTAAAATCAAATCGATTGAAACATCACTAAAAATAAACTTTTAATCGCAGATTTGTGCAAATATTAGTGCAGTATTTTAACCGCTTAACGCCTATTAAAACTGCTCTAATCTATGATCTGATCTGATATGACATCAAAGCTAAAACTTGGCTATGTTATTATTCACCTAGAGGCGTTATTTTAATGTATAGGTTAGGTTCACAAGTTAATAAACGCGTTAATCCGAACTTACAGACTAATCCACCAATGAGAAAAAATACAATTTGCACTGCAAAAAGCACTGAGAATAGAACTATCAGGTTCCTGTTACTGAGGGACTCCAACAAAACCCCAGCCATTCTCGCTTTGATAAACACTTCCGACCACTCGCGACGGAGCTGAAACTTCCGGGAAATTGTTGACAGTCTGAAGTAACACTACGAAATTTATAGATTTCTCTAAATTGATCCAGTTTGTAGTCCTTTTAAAATAAGTTATGAGTTTAGATTTTACATTAAAATTATTCGTTACATTACGAATTGCAGCATTATTAAAAACCGTTTAACAGCACAAAAAAATTATTTATATGTTTGTGTGTGACAGTATGACTCTAATTATTTATAATGTGGGGTTTTTCAATCATATTTTTCTTTTCAAGTAAAGGTTTTCACGGCAAAGAGGAACCCGGCTGGTTCAGAGTTAATGATAGAGAGGTCAAGTCTGCTTCAAATCCGTGGGCCAGCGACATCAAAGGTCCCGCCTTCGAGATTTGGTGCATCTGGCTTATAGTTGAATGAGAGAACCTCAGGACCTGATTTCTTCATTTCATTAGGCTTTATCAACCTGGAAGAACTCAATAAGGGGCATCGTTGGGCGAAATATGGAGATTAGAGGATTGGCATGATTAAGGAAATCGAAATGAGAATTGTGTTATCGATCAATTAAATTTGTTAAATATTGACTAGAACCTTCAATACTTACACAAATGTTACTTTTTTTTATATTAAAATTGATAAAATTAAATCTTTTAAATATTGAATTAAAGATAGAACTTTTTGATTACTCTATTTATCATTAGATCCAATTTAAAGAATAATAAATGTCGCTTATCAGAAATGCTTAACGTTACACTTGAATCTTATGATTCGTGCGTGTGAAACTTCCTTATTCTATAAATGGGCTGGTCTATTTATAAAATAGCGATTCTGGAGCTCTCGGTAAACTTTTTCGTAAAATGCCTGACGAATTCACGTATTCTGGTGGTAGGAATCAGAGTCAACTGAAGAATGGTCGTGGAACTTTCGAGGCACAGGACTTAACGTACAAGGGAAGCTTCAGCGATGGTCTTTGCAATGGATACGGCGTACTCCAGCTCTCCGATCAATTCAGGTTGGTAAAACTGAACTCACTTCGCCAGCGAATGACCGCTTTCACAACAAACAGAAATGCTCGCCCACACCATCGTCCCACTTTTTTCTACTTTCACCGAGATAACGTCTGCGATAAGCGCGGGTCTAAACCCGTAAAATGCCGCCGCAGCATACACCAAATTCATTCCGAACTCAACGGCAACATTCTCAACGCTGCGCTTCACTAACCCCCTAAAGACACGTTACAGCTACAGAGGAAATTTTCAAAACGGAAAATTCCATGGCCTGGGCACGCTGACAGCTGGCGGAGTTTTGTTCGAGGGAGAGTTTTCTGATGGAAAATTCCACGGGAAAGGTGAGCCGCAAATCGAAATTAATCCTCGACGCCTGACTCCGCTCTAATTTCAAAGGGAGAGTAACATTCGTGGACGGGACTCAAGGTTTACCACCGTACGAGGGGATCTTCGAGAACGGCAACTTCTCGCGTCCACAACCGTGCAACGACACGGTGTCAAAAGCTCAGAACGAAGCGGCTCTGGCAGAAGTGGGATGCACAAATTTTAATCAAGAACAATTTTAATTAGTGAAACGTGAATGTTTTAATCGATGTCATTTAAATAATAATAATAAAAAAAAGGTACAGGAATGATCAGACTGACTAATCTCCATCAGACGCCTCACGTTATCATTAAATTATTTACACTAAAGTTGACGTGCGACGTAGGAAAATGTCAGACGTTAATCCAGTGAAGCAGACTAAAAGGGTCTAATCCTTTTTCCTCTTGAACACAACTTCACAAAATCATAGCTATTCTTTCATGCTTTGGGCATCCCACTCAAATGCTTGCATATATAAATAAAAATAATGTGCACACCTCTGCAACAATGGTGGAAATCAACTTTAAGAACCTATTTTTGAAAAAAAAAGAAAAGAGACATTCCATCTAAGACGTTCGCCAGGGCGGATGGAGATCCGACTCGTAATCAACCGATCGTGAAGCAGCAGCAGCAGCGAGGAATAGCTAAGAATCGAAAGAATTCTGTCGTCTCAGACGGAGCAACAACTCGATTTGTTCTTGTCAGAAGTGGCAGTTGGTGGTATGGTGATGGTCTGGGCATCGTACGACTTTGACATCGTGTCGTCTCCGGAGTCGGCCATGTGCTTCTGGGATACGATCTTATAAATAGCTGTCAAAGTCAAAACAAAATTCTGAGATCTTAAAATATTAAAAAAAAACTGGAGTAAAGAAACAGCATTAAAATCAAAGCAAAGCATTTTGGATTACTTCGTGCAACTACTCAAAACGATCGCTTTGTACGACTACTTACCAGTGAGGATGTGAGTAAAAGCGGCTTCCACGTTCGTCGAATCGAGAGCAGACGTCTCTAGGAACGACACGGAATTCCTCTCGGCAAACGATTTGGCAAGGTCGGCCGGTACCGCCCTGAGGTGCCTCAGGTCGCTCTTGTTTCCGACGAGCATGATGACGATGTTGTCGTCCGCGTGGTCCCTCAGCTCTTTCAGCCATCTCTCTACATTCTCAAACGTCATGTGCTTGGCAATGTCATAAACCACCAACGCTCCTACTGCACCTCTGTAATAACTAAAAAAAAAAGTAAAGAAGCTCATGTTTCATTAACTTCAGAATTTTCTAAGATAGGAAAATAATTTAAATTCTTCAAATAAGAAGAGATTTCAGTGTTTCTGATATGAAAGTTTTATTGAGATGTATGTATTCAGAAACGATCAATTCTTTTTGTAATATAATTTTATTACATTGATCTCTCTTTGCAAGTCCCATCAATACAAATTCAATTTAGAAAAACATAAAGTACTCACGCGCTTGTAATGGCTCGATACCTCTCCTGACCTGCGGTATCCCATATTTGGGCCTTTATTCTTTTGCCATCAACAACAATGCTCCTATTAAGAAAACAATTTAAAGCAATATAAATAAAGTAAAACTGGATCAGATAGTAGGGTAATCTTTCATCCATCATGGCAATCAAAACATCCAAATTTAATCAATGTGCTACAATTTGTATCTTTAATGATTTTGTAAGCCAAAATTAAAAAATAAGTTTCGAATTATAGTAAAACTCAGTGCACCTAATAAAATTCAAAAATTTTTGAGATCCAACTTTCTAAAACACCATCAAATGATCATGTCTGACACTGAATCAGAAGTTTAACTGTTTGAAAAAATTATGAACTGCTACAAAATATTAATTAACCTGGTCGCAAACTCCACGCCTATGGTGCTCTTGCTTTCTAGGTTGAATTCATTTCTTGTGAATCTAGACAACAAGTTACTTTTGCCGACGCCCGAGTCACCGATTAAAACCACTGCAAATACAAGGAGTTAGATTTCTTACATATAATTTAAACAAAAAACATTACAAACTCACCTTTAAACAAATAATCGTATTCATCATCTCTCCCACTCATTTCTCAATCGCACAAAAATCACACGGCAGAACTGTAATAACGACTGCTTTATTATTTCGAAGCAAAACACCCCCTTCCGGAAGACAATGTCGCCTAAAGCTCCCCTTATGATCGGGGAATTTGGCAAAATGAATTAAATAGTATTAATAAATTTAATTATGTATTTTTAGACGAATTTTAAAACACTAGATATTGTCATTGCTTAGAAAATTTGTTGAACTTGCACGATGATTAAAGTTAAATCCTAGAAAAAAGAATTAATTTAACACTTATTTATGCTTACAAAGTCGCTTGTGAAACATATAAGAAATATTATAATCTATAATTACAAAATATGCATATGTAATATACACCTATCGGGCGAACTGGAAACTTGATGGCGTATTTCTGGATCATTTCAATCAGCTGGACCGATAACAAAATTGTTAATAATGCGACTCCCAATTTAATAGTATTCGCCTATGTCCGAAAATCTTCAAAAACATTCTAATACCGATCGCTGGTCAATTTTAGACCGAATATAGCTTTCTTTGAAGAGGGATATTTTTGTTATTAGCCAAAACAAGAAAAAATATAAAACCAAGATAGTACGAAGGCTACACCTGGTTCAAAATAAGATTCCACCAATAGATATTAATAGAAAATTTAAACAATTTATGTTTTCCAATGCAATAGAATATAAGAATAAAATCTCTGGTATACATGTCTTGCCATTTAACTCGAAATCGATATCTAGTCCTGGGCTATATCGAGGCAGAATCCTAATATAATCCTGGACTTTCCTTAAACGAGCGTTGCGTTGGTCTTGGCACAAGAATGCTTCATTCAAAAGAAAGTCTTTGCAACAGCAACAGTGGTTGTAAAATAATAGGGCTGAAGGTTATTTTTAAAAAGTGATAAACATAAAATGAAAATTTCGTTTCGTAATGAGGGCACGTTTCTATAGATCAGTGCATTTAACAGGACATGTTTTGGAGGCGGAGCGATCCCACTTTGGCAGCATAAAGGAATTGTCTCCCAGATTTTCTGGCCGACAAGTCTAAGAACCTTTAACGAAGTGAAACTTTGGCTGTTTTTTTTTTCGTATGACCCAATACCCTCGCCTTCCTAGGAAATATTCAGGAAGGTTGAAATCCGCCAATTTTTATGAGCGACTCAAAAATTATGGATGAAATTGTACAATATAGATTATATAATACGTATATAGACGTGTTATTACATGTAATTTTAAAGACATTTGGTGCGAGAAGATTCGGGTCATCAGGTAAGCCTGGGGTTGACAATGATTCGAATCTAACCACGGTTTGCATAGCAGGAAAGAAATATTTTTTTTGAGTCCAGTTAACCAAGTTAAATAACGATGATGAAGATCCAAGGTTTGTTTGGTCATTTAGGCGGCTCGACAAAGTTCGTCGGTTGGGTTTGGGGAGCATCATCACACACCTCCTCAATCGCCACCCCCTCTTTGCCTCCACGAAATGATATCCCTGCCTAAAACTACGAAATGTTTGTGCCGGTAGAAATTCAATTCTTTGCATATATTTAATCAGGATTTGCAACCAAAAATCAGCGGCAGGGAGATCGAGTTATCTGAGACCTCAAAAATTCGGATGAAGTGATGATTCATAAAGAAATTGGGGAATTACTTGCCCCTTGGCGGCCAAACATTTTTTTGTGCCACAAATGGACGCTTTGTGTTTGTATGGAAAAGCCATCTATTGCGATCATGTCAGAGCATGGAAGCGAATGAATTAGAAACGAAATCTCAACGGAGAGAAGTCGGATGCTGTTGGCAAACAAGGAATTTATTCCGACTCAAATGAATTCAATTGACTGCCGTGAACGGGAGGCAAAATCTGACCGTGCATCATTCAATTAGACCGATGAATGAATCAGGTTATTCTGATGACTAAACATCGGGGATTGATTAGTAGTCGTTGTGGACTATTGGTGACTGGAACGACAACAGCAACAACGACTACGACGACAAGAACAACTGTAAATAGCTCAGAGTTAATAACTGGAGTGAATCTTTGTTCTTGTGCATCATTTACTGCGGCATTAAAATCGAATCCATGGTCCGATGCTGTTACCATTGCGATGTAATTACGTAACGAATTAATGAGTTATGAGTTATTTAAAAAAAAAACAAAAACAACAACAATAACAATAACAATATTTATGAACTTTTTCGTTGTAATTTTAACGAAATAAACATCAATAAACACCAAATCGAATGTGAAGTTCGTTGTATTTTGTGCCAATAATAAATAATTAATGTTATTAAACAGATTTTCATAAAATATTCATTGCTGCCGGTCTGACCTGAGTGATGTTCACAACCGAGGAATACTTATGCGACTATCCGTCAACAAACGGACTATCGAGACTCAATAAACAATAGAATAGAGGCTAACAGAGGCTTTAGGTTTGTCTCTGCTTTACATTTATGACGGTTCATCATTAATGCATCAGTGCTTTATAATTTTTTAAACTTATAAAGTAGTAATAAAATATTAATAAATTACTTTTAAATATTAACGTTTTACTTTTACTTAAATGTAATTTGTAAACAAATACTTCTTTCGTTGAACTGACCTATCTGCAATAAAACTTGTTGACATGACGACTAGGAAAGGTTCGGTTGCCAATGACGACGAGTTTGTTGCAATTGATCAAACGACAAGTCGAATCTGATCCAATCGATTATTAAGCATGATCGATGACATCGGTTGACGTTTCATGAAACGCATGTCAGTTCAGAGAAGGTCACCAGAGATGGTGATGCGGAGGAGAGAGGACGCTCAACTCCTTTATAAGTCATCCCTCCATCATTCCACTTCCGCTTCGGACTGACTGGAAGTTGCAAGGTTTTCAATTTGTTTTATAGTTTCATGTAATTGTTTCAATAAATTCTTGGATATTTTTTTTTCAATTATGGATTATTTTGTTAATTATGGATATTCGAATTTCTGTCATGTTGTAGCGCATTTTAAGGAGATTTTCAGAAATTTTACAAGTCGATATTATTGAATGTACATATTTTGAAAGTTAATGTATTCATAATAATATTATTTTATTCTTGCAAAGCATAATTTAACGTTAATAACAAAATTCCACCACAAAACAAATATATAGGAATAACTATTTATTTAAGAAATACAAAACAATTCGAAATATTTATATAATAATTAGATTTTAAATTATCGGAGTAAAGCTAATCACAGCCAACATTAAAAGTCTCGCTGACGTCACACGCACCTGTTTATGACGTCACCTGAGCACGACATGTGCTCGGAAATTCCTATAAGCTATTTACAGTGGATTGGAAATGACCTTGACAAACTCTTGACACAAAATGTTTTATTAGAAAATAAATAAATAAATGAATAAATGAATAATTATGAAAAAATGATTTCCAATGTTGTTGTTTAAATAGTTTAAAAGTAATGATTGAATAGGTTTAATTATAAAATATTTATTATGAAACATTTGTTATAAAAGATTACAAAGTCATTGAATTGACTTGCAGAGGCGGTTATTTGTTTCACGCTTCAACGAGTTGAGGCGCTCATCTCCACGGTCGAGCGACGATAAATAAATAAATAAGTAAATAAATAAATAAAATAAATGAGTAAATAAATAAATAAAGAAAGAAAGAAATAAATAAATAAATAAATAAATAAATAAATAAATAAATAAATAAATAAATGAGTAAATAAATAAATAAACAAATAAATAAATAAATAAAATTCTATTGGACGCATTTATTGAGTTCCTTTTAATTTTAAACGTTAACCTGATTATATTTCCACTCTTTTGCCATATCGATGGTCCTTGTGTTGTACTTGAATTAATTAAATTTTAGTGATTTGAGGAGACTAAAGTCCGCATAATAAGTCGAACTTGTCACATAATTGTTCATAACACTCGTGCAATAATCGACTGCTCAACAGTCCTTCACGCCTCATCAACAACAGCTCAACAATACAAACAGCAGCACAAACATCGACACAAACATCAACACAAGCATCAACACAATCAAAACCGACCGACCGCCCACTAACGAATATCGCCATTTCCGAATTCACCAACCTTATCAGAGGTTGGAATGTTAAACATTCGCTTGAATGCAAAAGTCATTTTAATTGCTCCTCAGTTGAGCGCCTTTACATCCAAATTAAGTTGCATCTGGGAATTCCTGAGAGAAGTTCAATGGAGCGTGACGATGAGAGGGAAATGGAAGTTTGATGGAAATAAGCAGCACGTGCACGTATTCCATGGGATCGTTATCATAACCATGCTGGTTGGCTAAGTCCGTGGAATTCTAATTGCATCTTCATTATCGTTGTTATCATCATTATCCATGCCATCATCATCATCATCATCATCATCATCATCGTCATCGTCATCGTCATCGTCATCGTCATCGTCATCGTCATCATCATCATCATCATTATCATCATCATCATCATCGTCATCGTCATCGTCATCGTCATCATCATCGTCATCATCATCATTATCACTATCACAAATTTCGTCGTTGTCATCACCGGGATTTCTGACATTCCGAGCCGTTTATTTCATTCTGGTTCACTTCCAACCCAGTCGAAGGTGAGACCAGGTTTGAAGAATGAAGCATTTCCTTTCGATTTTCCAGAAGATTTAAGAGGCTTTCTGCTCTTTACGGAGAAATGTGCGTGCGGATTACAATGCAGTGACGACGAAAGAAAACCTGCTTTGCATGGGCGTCTCCTTATCGTGACAAATTCTCTCGGAGTCTTCCGTGTCATGGATCGCATAAAATGGCGCAAATTCTGGAAAGAGTCAAACGCTTCCAGCACAAATCAGGGTCTTTTACCGGTGAGGTCACGACGCGCAGTCAATTCGAGACACGACGGTCTCCTCCTAACATGGAAGATTTTTCTCGAATCCAAATGAGCGCGAAAAGTTACCAGTTTCGGAAATCTTCGAGCGTTCAAAGAAACTCAGATATTTTTGTTCGCAATCAATTCGTCCGTGGACCACCTTTTTTTTTTTTATTACATTTCCCGCCTCCCCCTCCGACGTTTCAAACGTTTGAGAACAGAGTCAACGGTTGCCAATGGAGACCATCTTACAAATAATCGGACATCAATCGATGATTTTGAAACGCAAATCGTTGACTGAAATGCCGGTCAATAGTTGCCTGGAAACGTTCATGGGGCGTGCGATTGTGAGATAAAATTGATCCTGGAGAGCATCACTTCTGCTCCACCAACCGCAGTCCATTCCAGGCATTTCCAGTCCGAGTGAGGTTTCATCGCCGTCGTTATTGGCATGGCGTCCTGGAAAGTAATCCAATTATATCACTACTATATAATACTGGAAAAGAGGAATCGAAGAAGAAAATATTTTTTTGAAACTATTTATCGATTGTAGAATTTATAATATAATAATAAACAGTTTAATTTTATAAAAAATAATTGGCAAATAATGGAATCTATGCTTAGGTCAGCGATTCATCGCTAATTTAATCCGAAGGTTGGGCACCATCGAACCTGAAATAAAACAAACGTTTGATTCCATCCTTAGCACCGAAATACTGACGAGCAAAACAACGAAATCATTCTTCTCGTGGAAATGCTTCGCTGAAAAGCAATTGAAATGATGAATATTCAATCCATAGCCAATCTTTGCCTCACTGCTTCCATCTCCTTGCACTCTGCAGACCCAGACTCCGCCACGGTTCTGTGGGAAGATGAATTCGTAGCGAACTCTTCTTTTGAATTACGGACGTGGAAACGTGAATGGTGCTCCACTGCATCTTTGCTCATCGTCCGAGTCTGGATTCAATTCTCGAGACATTCTCCTCTCCTGTCGTCAGAAGAAGACAGGAAGGAGAAGAGGAGGAGGAAGAAAACCTTTCCTTGGGTTCGAGCGGTGAAGGATCGAGGTTGTCTCTGGGCAGTCACTTGTGGGGAGCAGTTTTTGATGGCGAAGATGAGGAGTATTTGAGGGCAGCCAGGTCCTTTGAGGATTCGTCAGAAGAACTCTCAGGTTTGTTTGGCATCAGAACATTTCTTGTTGTTAACTTAATAATTTTTGAGTAAATTTTAACAAGGGGAATGTGCTAAGTTAACTATGCAATATAGAGGGGGTGAACCCGACGGTTTTACAGTCTGAATGAATAGCCAATATGTATGCATACAAATGTAACTATAAAAGACAAGTTACATTGCAAATACAATTGCAGAGAACGAAACGCCATTGTTGAAACCTCCGATGTCTGAATATGACTTTTACTCACAACCGTCGACGTCGAATGTTGCCAAAAGATTTTATAAGGAGTGAGTTCAACATCAATATGCAAATTAATTATATATTATTCCACACCTTTTTTTAAAAATAATTTGGAGTAATATTTTCGAACAAACGCCATTAAATTCAATCGGCCATTTTCCTCCAAAAATGTTTTCCATTAATCTTTTCAACGTGTGAAACTTATAAAAAAACTTGACCAGTTTTGGCAAGTCCATCCTTCTCGCAGAAATTCATTACCAAACAAACAGCTGATAACATATTATTTATTAACATATTATACATATTATTTCTTAACAATACAGAAGTTGGGGCCACTTGAGTCTGTCACTATGGCCCTTTAGTAACTGATTTTTGTCTGAAAGCGAATAAAAATGTTTTTCCCGAAAAGAGACATTTTCCAGTCTTTGTTTCATTATCCACTTGTCATGCCATGCCATTAGATATCACTAAACTTTCTGACTATGGGTTCTTGACTCTCATGTACTGGCAGTCTGACTTTGAAACAAAGGACTAACACGAATAAATAAATAATATTAAATAATAATAATAATAATAATAAATTATTAAAATATGCATAATACTTCAAGGGCCAGTTACGTGACGAAAGCGGAGGCCAAAGAAGCTCTCGTGTGCCTCGTTAGCAGTAAATTCTGCTACGGAAGATCGGCCGCCCAAGACCTCGACATCTACGAAGCCAAGACTCACAATTCGCTTGTGGTAAAATCTTTCAAAGTTTGTCAATCAAATTATTAATCTAATATTATATGTTGTTATCCATTCATTAAGGATCTATATTTTAACCTAATGCCAGTAATTATTGTTAACAATGTTGTTATTCATTAACGATCTATATTTTAACCTACTGCCAGTATTCTCTTGAAACTTACACCGAGAGTAGAAGTGTCTTCTGGGACAAGTTGCCTCATTTAGGTAAACTCGTCAATTAAATTCTAATATAATGAATTGTATAAAAGCAAATTTGTTAAAATATTCACTTCTTACGTTTGAAGGCGAGATTCAAGAAAATCTTCCTGGAGCATCAGTGCCCCTCGAACCCTGGCATATCCACTGCCACCCCACACGCATGTTCCACGATGAAACCAAACAATTGGAGATGCCCCAAACGGCTTTTATTGCTGTTGGTAAATGGGAACCATGCATTTCTCTTACTGAACAATTGTCAATGCACGAAAATAGTTCCCACGTTGTGTAACTAATGGCCAAATATTTACTTAAATCAAATGAAAGAACAATTTTCTATAAATTCACTGTTAAAAAAGGTAAATAGTAAAAAAAAGCGTTTATGTGCAAAGCATTAGAACGAATATTAACAAGAAAAAAATAACTCAAATAGATTAAAAGATTTATCAAATAAGGTTGAATAAGAATTTTTGTAATATTCCAAGGGAATAGATTTAAGATTTATGCTTCCTAATTTGTTTCCAAGGAAAATGCAAATCGACAAAATTCAATCCATTTTCTAAGAGAAACGACAAATGCTTGCATGTGAAACAGGATTGCCAGAGTTGTTCGAGTTCTGGATGGAGCAAATGCCGTTCCTGTGTCTCCAGGGGCCACATAAGGTGCGTCAATTGTTCGGGGACTGGAAGGCTCAGCAAGATGGACAACAACGAGCACCGGCATCTTCAGACGTGTTGGCACTGCCACGGCACGGGACGGAAAAAGTATTTACGATCGATTTGTCACGAATTTCAGTCAATTTAAAAACTTATATTTTAAGATGTTCTACATGCGGAGGAAAAGGAAAAATATCTTGCTTCATTTGTCAGGGGCACAAACAAGTTAAGTTCATTTCCAAGCTAAGGGTTGAATAGTCAGTGAATTGTTTCCTATTTCTTGTCCAAATTACATCTTTTCTATCTCTTTAGATAAAAATATATGTGATATATGGAAAGGGATAATTAGGAAATTAATACATACATATAATTTATATATTACGTATATTATTTAAAACATAATTATAATAATTGTTATTAAACACAAAACTCGAAGGACAAGAAACATGTTGGTTATTGACATGAAACGCACTTTCTCTGGTTTTGCAGCAAAAATCTGAGATCTGACCATGCGATTCTCCCAAACAACTTCCCTGAAAATTTGATCACGGAAGCCCCAGGGGACTTCATTATAGACGAAGTGCAACCCAGGGTTAGAGCGACCCTTCTGGAAAGATAGATGGATGCATGCAAGCCAAGAAAATCTTTAAATTGGTTTCTTTCTGCTAGGTGAAACCCGTCGTTGATTACAATCAAGATGAATTGTGCGTCAAGTCCCAGATATTTTTCCAGCGGCACATAATCGACTCGCGAAATTCGAAAATAATAATGCAAGTTGGTAATAATCGACATTTGTTCAAATCCACAATTTATTCAATGTTTGTGAAAATGTTTCTAAGTATTGTTCTTTATTGTATTATCAATTGTCAAGAGACAACGTTTGAAATTGGTCCCTCTGTTGGAGTGCAAATATTCTTGGCTGGAGATGTGCGGAAGATTCTGGATCTACGGAAAAAACAAACAGGTTTATGCCCCTGACTATCCTCAAAGACAATGCTGGGGCTGTTTAATCATGTGATCAAGATTTTTACGTACAATAAATGTGATTGTTAAATATAATGCACGTAAACCTATGAAGTTGGGTCACATTTATTCCATAATATCTATTTGTGAATAGAGAGTTAAAAATTTTAAGCCTACATTTAAAAGATGAATAGTAGCTACGATTTCAAAATTGATTGAGATTGATTTGCTTATATACACATTTGCATGGATTTTAAAAAGATTACGAGATGCCAGAATCTCATTCAATCATCCGGTGAAATATCTGAACTTCGTGCAGTCTCCTTAAGCCAACTTAAATTTGCAACTCCTGCTTCTATAGGAGGGACATGGAAACATTTCTATGAAGCAGATATATCCTTGAGTGACCACAATTCCTAAGAATCATTTTGAAGTCAGGTTGTCGATAAGTATTAATGACTTTGATGCGTCCTACACTCAGTGGTCAATCTATAGGTTACTAACATACCTGTGAGGCTTCCAAGGTGTTTTAATATTCAATACCCACACTTCACCGCAGCTTCGATATGAGATTTCTACTTCTTTGTTAAAGTTAAATTCTTAATCTAGACAATAATTAATTAAACATAATAAAGTCTTTTTGAATACATTTTGAAGCTCGTAGTAACATCAGACGCAAAACAACCTCACATATCTGTTGTAAATCTGCAGCTATATGAATAAAATCAACAAAACATTAAAAACTATAAATATATATATATACCTATATATATATAAAATAATTTTTTAAAATTAATAAAGCGCTAAAATATTAATGACACCTGCGTCTCCAAAAGCAATCAGGTACCAATTTCGGATCCTGTCTTGTTTACACGAATTGAGCTATTCTTATAGATGTCGAAGATATAAATTATTTAAAACGGAAATGAAAATGGATATTTTCCACTTAATTTTCTGTTTATTTTGTTTTGTCACCACCGCCCAAGGACACGTTTCTGGAACTTTTGGTGAGTTTGATGCTGATTTTTTTTATTGAGAATGCATAAAGCAATTTAAAAAAAAAATTCATCAAAACATGGTAATGATCCTGCAGATTGTCCGCGGCCTTGGATTGAATTTGACAAGAATTGCTATTATTTTGTCCTCTTCCCAACACTTATAACCGATGCCAAAAGTGCTTGTATGGTGAGATCTTACTTTGCACTTGATGGGTCTGACTAGTTAAATAATTAACATATTAATAACTAATTTAACCATTTAATATTTATTTGTTTTTGTTGTAATCCCCAATTATAATCAATACAGATTGATTCAGCCACTTTGCTAAAAATAACATCGAGTAAAGAGCACCACTTTATTGCACAGTGGCTGGCTGGCAATGCCAAAGACAAGTGAGATTAACATAATTACAATGATAAATATAACAAATAAAACACCGTCGAACATTGTATTTACTGGCAATGCCGATTTTGATCATAACATTTTTTGGCTCCATAAAACTTATCGTGAAATTTAAAAAACCCCCCAAAACATCTAGCATAGAATGGTTCACCGATGGAGTGAAGGACACAAGAACGTCTTCGACAAGTGGAGCTTCGGAGAAGTACATGTGGGAATCCGATGGATCGGAGGTGACGGGTCAACATTTCTGGTACTCCAATGAGGCTCGAACTCGCAAAGGAAACAGGATTGTTTATTATTCAGATGGTGAGTCACTCGTTGGAATCTTAAAATATATTACGAACTATTTATAATCTAAATAAAATTAGAGTCTCTTCAAAAACTGACTTATGGTTATAAATTCAATATTTATAAACTATTGAAACAATATTTGTTAAAAGTGATTGTAATCTGCAATAAAAAAGGTTTCATCTTTTTTTTCTAGACTCGATTACCTGGGGATGGTCAATGTTTAATGAAACAGGAGCAATGAGACCTTTCATCTGCCAAATAAGCAAGCAATTCATCTACAAAATTGTCACCATTGAAAGAGGATTTGGTTAGAAATGTTATTATATCGTAAGATTGTGCTTCGTGATTGCCAATGGTAAATTCGAGAGGCCAGCTAAAGTTATTAAATCAGTTGAAAGTTATCAGAAATTTTAGCCCTGGTTGTTCACTAGTCTAAGTTCTAAAATGAATGCTTTGTGACCACTGTTAAGCATGATTCTTGTTTGCGAGAGATCACGCTAGATATTAGATCTTAGATTTAGATTTTATCAAATAAAAGCAATTCTTGACTGCAGATTTTGGGACAAATGAAACCAATCCAAACCATGTGGATAGAGGTCCTAGCTTTGTCACTGAACCCGAAAATACTATTTACGACAGTAGAAGTTCTTCCAAGTAGGAATTTTCTTTTTGCAATAAAATTAATTTCATTTCACTTTCATTGATTTGATATTTGAAAATAATTAGTTTTTTATTATTTATGCCATATTTATAATAAACAATTGCATCCTCGAACACAAAAATATTTCATCAGGGTTGCGAAATTGACTTGCAAGGTCATCGCAAGGCCTCGCCCTTCCTACAACTGGGTGGTTAAAAAGTCCCTCGTGGAAGAGCCAGTCAATCTTTCTGATCCCTCAATCACGGTCACCAACGGAATTCTTTCCATCAATTCTCCGAGAGAAGATAATCACAATGGAGATTATTATTGCGTAGTATCGAATCCTTTTGGAAAAATCAGGAGTCGCACTGTAACGCTAAGTTTTGGATGTTTGTATTTTCTTTCATTTTTGAAATTACAATTTTGATTTCCTAACTCGATTCAATATTTTTAAAAAATTTAATAAATTGATTCTTAATAGGGAAAGTAATTATTATTAAGTATTACATTTAGAGAGGTGGTTTTAAACACAACATTATTTGGAACTTGCAGATTTGAATGACTTTCCAAAATCCAGACGTGACCCCGTACGGGTGAGTGCCTATACGGGCATCGGATTAGAGTGCATGCCTCCAAAGACCAATTACGGAAGTTTGTCTCATAAAAGATTGATTTTTGTTCATAATAATCACTTCTATTCACAAATATTTGTCACAAATCTAACCTTGTTTCGTCTCTAATATAAACATAGTATAAACTCTCAAGAGCAAGTTTTTGGTTCCAGACCTAGTGTTTAGTTGGTACAAGGACAATCCTCAGAACTGGATAAGAACCCATGTCAAGTGGTACACATTTGTGTCAAGGGACGGAAAGCTGTATTTCCAGCAGGTTACAAAAGCAGACCAGGGAAATTACACTTGCTCTGTTTCAACTTCCCTCACCACGAAAGAGGGAAAGTCGAGCATGCCTATTCCTCTCATTGTCCTTGAAGCAGGTTTTGTCGAATTTTGTTTTCATAACTTCTTTATCGGATCAAACATGTTTTTTTCACGCGTGCCATCTTAACATTTTGTAATTAGTTGCTTTATTAATAATGCATTAATGGGTTTATGTATAAACCCCTTGAAAAAGACTTGAAGGATTGTTTGTTTGAATAAATAATTGGCATAATTAAGCAAATTATAATTTAACACTCATTTAATCACCATATTGATCGCAGTCGGAAGTGAACAAGAACCGATCATCGTGAATGGTTTCCCGAAATCCTTTCCCAGCAGTCCTTTGGTCGGAGATGACGTGAGAGTTGAGTGCATTGCATTTGGGACGTGAGTCTATTTTCCCTGACAATTTTTTCAAATAATTTATAATAATTACATAAAATGATGTCGTGGTAGATTATAATAAACAGTTATTACAACATTGTATTGCTTATTTTAATTTTAATTTTTTATATTTTATTTCATCAGCTCTGACAGAGTGATGCACTATTCTTGGACAAGAACCGATGGCAAACCGATGCCAAAATCTGCGAGGTTCAGTGATTTCAACAGAGTGATGACGATCCCCAACATTCAGTTGGGTCACGGGGGGAGATACACTTGCACCGTCGTCAGGCAGCTCGGAAAATTCACTAACGGCAGCATTTCTCTCACCGTCGAAGGTGGGTAGAAAAATTTACTTCAATTCCAGTTTAAAAAAATATCCTCTAATATCTTCCTTTCCAAATCTTCAGCCGCTCCGTACTTTACAATTCCTCTTTCGGATGAACACCTGGACCTAAATTCGGATTTGGTATGGCAGTGTAAAGCCAGCGGCGTCCCGATAGTGTCCTACCGATGGTTTGTAAATTCAACGTTTCTCGACCCTGAAAATCTGCCTCCTGAAATGAGGACTCGGTACCAGATCGATGGCAATAAGTTGACCATATCGAAGGTTCAGTTCAGGGACGCCGGCATGTACCAATGCGCTGCCGAAAATACCCATGCAATGAGATTCAGCTCTGCTCAGTTGAGAGTTTTGTGTAAGTGTGTAATTTGGATTTTCAATGTTTTATGATATTATTAAATGAAATGAATGAAATAAATTAAAGTTGAAATTGATTTATTGATTCTTCAAGCATTCCCTCCTACTTTCCAAAAGTTTCCTTTGCAACCAGCCACATATGGCCTCAGAGATGGAAATGTTACACTCATCTGCAACCCTGAATCTTCACCACCATCCACAAAGGTGTGTTGTCTTTTAGTAGTAGTACTAATTTAATTTATTTAATTTGCTAGATTTGGTTGTACTATTTAGAAATAAATCACATATATATATATATATATATATATATATATATATATATATATATATATATATATATATATATATATCACAATCTTAATTGAAGGAATGGTGGAAGGATGGTTCTCCTCTCAACCCAAGTGAAGACGTTTCTTCAAGAGTTGTCAAGTTCAGAAATGGCAACTTGCTGATCAAAGAACTGACAACATCGGACGAAGGAAACTACACTTGCAAAGCCACGAATCCTTTAGGAGAGGCTTCGAGTTCAGGAAGAGTGATAATGTTGCGTAATAAGTCGATTTTTTGAAAACCAAAAAAATTGCGACGGTGAAGTTGGAAAACTTTCGGCAAACCTTTTGAACCAATATCTCCAGAACGGAAAGAGCTACAATCAAAATTCTTTTTTTAACTGATTGACAATGATCACGGAAATGATGTGGATATAATCAAAAAATTTTATCTTTAATTTATTAAGATTTAAATTTAGAACAAGTGGCTGATGCTCAAAGCCTATTTCCCGGAAAACGGAGCTTTGTGATTGAAAAACGAATTCAGAATCTGCATTGAATTATCTTTCTAAAAAAATACGTTCCGACATTTCGCTATCGGTTAGAGTACCTGAAAATTAAATCCGAAAACTCCCTAAAATTTGGTTAAATTGCAAACCGAAGATAACGAATGCGCTAAATTTAACAAATATTTATAATTTTAACAAAAGTTATATAGTAGAAATAGTTTCTATCCCTAGAATAAGACATTAGAAAAATTATTTTAATTAACGTTAAGCATGTTTTGTTTGAGCAGGCTGCGGGCTCGCTCAAGTCACCAAAGTCATAAAATGAGGAAACCCAATCAAATTGGAATTTGTGCGAAAAATTCATCAACATATTTAAAAAAAAAAAGGTGCAAAGACCTTTCAGAAAATATACGATACAATTATATGGCATCGGTTTAAGATGCTCTATGACCTTATTATAAACGTTTCCCAGCAACCCGCACGTGGTCTTTCCGCAGGCAAGCTTTCCTCTCCTCACTAGGATTTGTGCCAAAAATCTTTTTATGCAATCTAATAGCACGTTAAAATACCTTTCACAAAATGTAAAACACAACCCGTACAAGGCGCGCTAAAACTTTATTATAAATGCAATTAAATTCTCAGATCTTCTCTTTCCATCGTTTGAATCTTTTTCTACTCGTCATATTGGTTTGTGCGAAAATTTGACTCTACTATTTCGATAGCACTTTCAAAGACCTTTCAGAGGATCTATAACACAATTATAGCAGACCGGTACAAGGCGCTCTGTAATCGTTTTAAAACTGTCTCCAACTGCTCACATCTTCTGTTTCCATCGTTTGAAGCGCTTTTTTTTATGTCGCCCTGATTTGTGCCGTACTTTGAATCAAATATTTCAATAGAACATTCAAAGACTTTTCGGAAAAGTACAGCTTCACTGAAAAGCAAATGATGAATATTCAATCCATAGCCAATCTTTGCCTCACGGCTTCCATCTCCTTGCACTCTGCAGACCCAGACTCCGCCACGGTTCTGTGGGAAGATGAATTCGTAGCGAACTCTTCTTTTGAATTACGGACGTGGAAACGTGAATGGTGCTCCACTGCATCTTTGCTCATCGTCCGAGTCTGGATTCAATTCTCGAGACATTCTCCTCTCCTGTCGTCAGAAGAAGACAGGAAGGAGAAGAGGAGGAGGAAGAAAACCTTTCCTTGGGTTCGAGCGGTGAAGGATCGAGGTTGTCTCTGGGCAGTCACTTGTGGGGAGCAGTTTTTGATGGCGAAGATGAGGAGTATTTGAGGGCAGCCAGGTCCTTTGAGGATTCGTCAGAAGAACTCTCAGGTTTGTTTAACATCAGAACATTTGTTGTTGTTAACTTAACCAGTCTTGAGTAAATTTTAACAAGGGGAATGGGATAACTATGCAATATGGGGGGTGAACCCGACAGTTTTATCGTCTGAATGAATGGTCAATATGTATGCGTACAAATGTAACTATAAAAGACAAGTTACGTTGCAAATACAATTGCAGAGAACGAAACGCCATTGTGGCAATCTACTGGTTTTCCCTTTTCGCTCTAACAAATCTGGATAAAATACTGCTCAAGGAGCATAGTGGCTTAGAGGAGGCACTTTCCCTCTTGGACCATCTCATTATTTGCTGTGCAAATGTTAAGAAATCATGTTGATTTCCGGTTTATTTTTGATCCTCAATAATAATAATAATGGGCGATTAAGTAAAAAATGCATTTTTACTAAAAATGTCATTAAACCATAATAATTTCTTCTCACTTATGTTTTTTTTTTTAAATATCGATGATTAAAGGCAAATGATCTGCGAAAACTTTGTTGCGCTTGTTTTTATTAATTCGCGTTCCCAACCACCAATTTAAACTTTTTAATAAGGTTTTCCCAATTGGGAAATTGAAAAGAGAAAAGAAAAAAAAGAGTTCAAGTGGACTCGAAATTCTTTGACTTGGAGCGGGAAAATAAATGTCAGTGCGCTAAAGTGACTTGCTCATGCTTATTTGGTGATCCAGATTTTGGCCCCGAGCCGAAATTGAACACATAAACACTGCGAGGGGATCATCGAAGTTTACAATAGATTTGCTATTGAAATGAGGGCTGTAGTTTCAATAAACTTGCGAATAAAAGTTTGTATTGATTAAGTATTAAATACTGTGTGCTTTCATGAAAATAATTGAGACCAATTGCTTGCAGGGACAGCAAAAACTCATCAGAAACTATTCATTGTTGGTTACCTACTTGGTTGTTTTGTATAACAAATACTAATCACTTTAATGTCCTCAGAAAGAATTCTGAAGAATATATCCAGCAAAGTATTGTTCCAACTGACCACTTCCAAAGAAGTCTTCCAAGGCTCCCAATTCCAAAGTTGGAAGATTCATGTAAGAGATACCTGAATGCCCTTAAACCTCTCCTGCTTCCATCACAGCATGAAAGGACTTCTGCCATTGTGGACAGTTTTGTCAACAATGATGGATTTGGTAAGATTAATTGTAATGACATGTTGTCATGGTTTCCAATTGTTTGCTTTCAAATGGTGTCAAAAACTTTTGCCATGATTCCTTTTGTTTTATTCTATAAATTTATATATCAGTAACAAATTATTTATTCATTAAAATACCGTCGAATTAAATTCTCTAACTAATTAGAAATTGTGTACATTTATAAAGCCACAGATTAAAGTCACATTAATGTTGCTTTTACCCTTATTCAGATCTTCAAAAGAAACTGGTGAAGCAAGACAAGTCGTTAAAGCAAACCAGTTACATTTCAGGTTTTTCCAGTTTATATTAAATGTTTTATTTTTGTTTTAATTGGGGTAATTAATAAAAATAGACACACTTTGCAGGTCCATGGTTTGACATGTACTTGAGGGACAGAGTTCCTCTTGTGTTAAATTACAATCCATTTCTTGTTTTCAAAGATGATTTGAGGCATGATTACATGAACCAGGTGAATTTCTTAATCTGTCCACTTATGAGTTTTAATATTAATGCTTTATTTTATTTTGTTAAACAACATTTTTATTACTTTACTTCAAGAATACTTTCAATAGTTTCATCAACTTTTGTTTTTTGTAGATATCTCCTTATGCATTTAATTCATTTAAGTACAAATTTCCTGAACAAATTAATGAGATTTGAAGGCTATTTTAAAGTTTTACAATTTAAATGTTAAATTTTAACTTTAAATATTGGTTGCAACCTGTTATATTCAAAAGATTCAGACTAGCAGGTCAGCTTGTTTCCTAGATTTTATGATTAACAACTTGTAGTTGTCATTAAATGCATCTTTATGAGTGACTTGCCAATTTCAACATCTGTTACAGACTTCCACCTGTTACTGAAATCCTGTATTGACTTCAAAGTTATTTTCAAAACTACTAAATCTACCAGATATGAAATTAGGCACATTAAATCATTAATTACCAAATATTTCATTATTTCAATGCAGTTTGATACAACCTTCTGCCATTCAATTCCATCAGCTTAAATCCTTAAATAAACTAAAATTACATTTCAATAATTATAATTTTTTTTTATTGCAACTTCCAGCAAAATTTATTTTGAAATTAATACTTTTTTTGACAATAATTATTTATTAATAATTATTATTTAATTGATTTAACAGAAATTAGCACTTTCTTATGTATGAAGAACATAGTCACATAGAATATGTATTGTTAAGGTTAATTACTCCTAATAATATATATTCATAAAGACTGAACTCAGCTGATTCCAATGTTGTTGGCAGATTTTAAGAGCAACAAATTTCATTGTCTCTGCATTGAGGTTCAGGAGAAGTTTGAAGGACAATGTTTTGGAACCTGATGTTTACCACTTGAACCCTGAAGTTTCAGATACAATGTCCTTCAGGAAGTTTGTCAGGTTTGCAGAAATATTTGGAACATGTCCTTGTTGATTTGAATTTTTGATTTAATAACATTTCAACTGAATTTAATTATTTCAGATATCAATTATTCTTTTAATAATAATGATTCTAATTGGTTAAGACCTTTAGGTGATGCATTGACCATTATTTAGCATTCCTTTGTGATGGTTTATGGCTTGAAAGCTAGGTTTGGAATGAAAATTATGAGTGTTGATACAGCTACATATTCAGTAAAACAATCATATTGAGCCAGATTATCTTGAAGCTTCAAATTAACTTAATTAACATTAAAATTGTTAATTTTACAGAATTCTTCCAAAAAGATTGTCCTGGTATGGGGCTTATTGGTACCAAGCATATCCTCTGGACATGAGCCAATATGGCAACTTGATGAATTCCACCAGAATTCCAAGGTTGGTTTAAATTTAAATTTAGTTTTAATTTTAAATAAGAATATTTTTTGTAGCTATTTTATTAAATTCAGCAATTATTTCAGAGAAGGAAAAGATGAATTGTGTGTTGATGAAAAGTCAAAACATGTTTTAATAATTCACCATGGGACATACTATTACTTTGATGTTGTGGACAAAAATGGTTGAGTTGTTGTCTTTATGTTTGTAATATAATATATATGTAATGTGATGTAATTTACTGTAATGTAATGCAGTGCAATGTAACATAATATAATATGACCAATATTACAATATTGTAATAACCCGGGGTCCTCAAACTAATTATGGAAGGTCAGGTTTATTGAAAGTGTTCAGATGGCTTGGAAGATGTACAATGCTTAGTTGTCCAAGTCTTGGAATCTGCTGTTTTCCTTACTCTCGCTCTGCTTTTCGAGATAAATCTATTTGTCTAGATTCATAACCAAAGACTCTGAATAGTACCAATTAATTAATTCCCAAATTATATTGCCACTCAATTTAATTAATTACTAAATTAATTAATCAGCAATATAATTTTAATTATTCTTCAATTATCTGGATCCAGGGATTCAACAATATAATATAACCAATACTATAATGTTATGTAATATGATATAATATTATATTGATGTCATATAATCAATTTTTGAAATGCCACTTTAGATAATGATGAAATGATATGTTCCAGGTTACATGATTAAAGCTAATGAAATTCTGGCACATTTGAGATACATTTGTCAACATTCAAAAGAAAATTCATGTGAACATCAACACCATGTAGGAGTTTTAACTTCTGAAGACAGAGATATTTGGGCAAAGGCCAGGCAGAAACTCCTGGATTTGGGTTTATTTTATCCCATTTATTCTTTGACCATCGTCTATTTATTAATTTAAATATCCTAGGAAATGAGGAGCAGCTTCATGTTGTTGATTCTGCCCTGTTTGTTGTCGTACTTGAAAGCGAAGAACCTTTGGAAGTTTCCAACTTGGGAAAGATGTTTTTATATGGAAATGCAGAGAACCGGTGAAATTCTTTCAAATGAAATGTGAAACACAACTTTGAGATTTATTTTTAAAACATCATGCAGGTGGTTTGACAAGAGCTTTTCTTTGATTATTAATAAAAATGGATGCTCGGCAATAAATTTTGAACACGCTTGGGGCGATGGAGTGGCAGTTCTTAGATTCATCAACGATGTTTATCAAGATACAATGCAACGTCCAGGGGTACATCCTGATACTCAACCCTCAAATGTTGATTCTAATGAATTTGTTAAAGAAATAGGTGACTTATGTTGGCTTTTAAGTGTTTATTCATTTAATTAATAAAGCTTAGAAGATAATATTGCTGATAAGCAAATTTTATAAGGTACATTTAAACTTGTAATCTAATAACATTATCGTAAAATTGTATTGTGAATTACATTCATTGTAAGTGAATTGTAAAAATGTAATGAGTTCTACTGAAAGAAAAGATCATGAAGACATAAAATCTACTAACTGCTAAAGAAAAATATTTTATTTATTCATTTAAAACTATTATATTATCAAGTTTCATCCATTTTTTCTTAATTCCTCTGGCATATAATGACAATCACTCATTTGTTATACCAGTAGATGATATAATATTGTCATTATTACATGGTCAGTTGTTAGTGATTTGAAAATAGCTCCTAATTGCAGACTGGAAAATCAATGAAGATATAAAGATCTTGATAGAGAATGCAAAAACAAAGTACCAAGATCTTACATCAAAGCTTAACATGTCTGTGTTAATGTATAACCAACTGAACAAAAATATTTTAAAAGACAAGAACATCAGTCCAGATTCATTCATGCAGCTATCTTTCCAGGTAATCAGAACAATGGCCTTAATTTTCCCCGTATTGATCTTCATTCATGCAAATCATTGCAGATGGCCTATTACAAAATGACGGGCAGGATACCAGCCACTTATGAATCCTGTAGCACGGCTGCTTTCAAGCATGGAAGGACAGAAACCATTAGATCTGCCACAAACGAAACGAAGTTGGTGTGCCAAGCTTTTGAGGATTCAAATGTTGGTCCACAAAAACTCTATGAACTGATGAAGAATTGTTCCACTGTACACAATCAGCTGACAAAGGAGGCTGCTATTGGTAAGTGATTTATTAACATCACCATCATCAATACAATATTATTTTTAATATAATTATAGAGTACCACAAAACATCACTTATTCAGGTGTTGACCTTAGATTTGGGGTTTTCTCTTCTTTTTATTTTTAAATTTTTTATTATCAAATTGAGTTATTAGAATAACAGTAGAACTGCAGATGACATGATATCAACTCGAGTGAAAATTGTGAAGGATCAAAATCTTAAGACAACTAATATACATTTGATAGTTTGTTAATGGTGATTATTAAGTCTGTGGGACATTTATTTTTGAAGAAAATAATCATTCTTTAACTTATAGAATGTAGTAACACAACCTCTGAAATAATCTAAAATAAAACATTTGAACATATATTTGAAGTAATATGTAATATTTTAAACATGTGATGGAATAAAGTTGTGTTGGACCTAGTGAAAGAAGGTTTGCATTTTGTGATGCATTGGAGCTCAAAAGGATGTGACAGTGATTATCTCACCAAAAAAAAATATATTAAATAAATAAGAAAGCATGAAAACAACAAAGCCATTTCATAAAGATGTCGACACTATGAAATTCATTTGGTAAATTTTTAATATTTGAAGACAGGGTCAATGTGAGAGTTGCGATTGTAGAGTTAGTTAAATTTAGATAGTTAGTTAAATAGTTGGATAAATGAATTAATAAATGAACACCATCCTGAGATTAAACAAAAGAAATATATAAGTTAAGTAGTTAGCAGCCCAATAGTGCAAGAGTTTAAATATGATCATATAGATGAACAATATAATTTCCATTTACAATTCAATATTTATTTATTCATTTGATTTATCTATTTATTTTCAAAATGTAATCCCACTACACAATTTTTATTGTACGTAGGACAAGGATTTGATAGGCACCTGATGGCCCTGAGGAAGCTAGGAGAAGAACAAGGAATACTTGCAGAAATTTACGAGGACCCGTCATACAAACTCATCAACAACATCATCCTTTCTACGTCATCATTGAGCAGCCCTGCCATCTCTTTCGGTGGATTCGGTCCCGTTTCGCCCGAAGGTCTCGGCATAGGTACGAATCATTGGACTTATTAACATCGATTTCCAGAAATAATTCTACAAAGAATTACCCGCATAATGATACCAGCTTCTATGGAACATCTATTCAAAACACTGCCTTTAGGAACAACCAGATATTGCATGAAAAAATGTGCCTATGGGCAGATTGTCCATTTTCTCGAGTGTCTACATTAAACTGAAGTAAAATTGGTCCCTAAGGACACTGGAACCTTAGGAACGCTGTTATACCACTTGATTTACTCCAGTTCATGATGTGTCATTCAATTTGCATAAAAATATTGGATGATGAATATTTATGTGTCATTAGTAACATTCTTGAACTAAGTAGGTCTATGCCTTTGAAGCAGAACAGAAACGTGGCAACAGACAAAACTTGGAATTCCAAATAATAGAGGCATAAATATGATGTTGTTTATCTGTAGGTTACTCGTCCACCACCGAATTCTTGGGATGTATCATCACTTCCCGTAACTCGATGGACATCGCATCGAAATTCAAAGAAAGCTTGCAATTTTGTTTCGAGAAATTACATAAAGTTTTGGAGGATGTAAAATAAATGATAATCATGCTTGTCATGTTTTCTCATTGCCAATAAACTGAAAATTTGCTAAAAGTTAATCGTAGTTGATTTAGTCTTTATACTGTTTGATGAAGTCAGTTTTATTGACTAAGCGCACATAATCCATCCATAATTTACAAACATTAATTTTAAATAAAAATCGTTTAAACTGGAACTCTTATTGATCGGTTGGTCTAACAATTATTAAGAATCTTTGGTAATTTACACAAGCATCGCTTCAGAAGAGTTGATAAGATACAACTTTAAAATAATGGTCAAGAAAGTCAAAAGTCCATAATCCAAAATGTCATGCACCTTTGGGATCGTTGTGAAAATAAATTGCAGCACTCAAATAAAATTCTAAATGACATCACTAGCGTGGGGATTCTTCACGTGTTCACGAAACGACAGTGTCAGTGGAGTTTGGTACTTAAGACTTCGTGCAAAGGATGCTACAGATCCTCAAACAGTGTTTTGATCTACACGAGGATCACATCGTTTTCTTGCTGGGATTCCTGGATGTTTATGACGACAGACTTTTCTTCCGGCTGCTTCGGGTCAGAATCGTTCGACTCAAAGCCTCTTTGCTCCCCCTCCAGAGTTTCTTCCATGTTTGGCCAGGGAAGTGTGCTAACTTTATTTAGTCTTTCGTTTAAAGCTTTTAGTGCCAGTTTCCTGAAACATTAGATGACCTTCACATGAAGGATTGAGGCTTTGTTGCTCACAGGTTTAACCCTATTCATCACTCACCTTCTCCGCTCTGCGTCGTGAATATCTGTCCCAGCAAGGGTCAAGTTCACTACAGGGGCTTTGAGTTCAAACTTCCTATGAGAACTCGAGCATATTTTCATTTTTACCAACAAGGCAAACACTACATTTGACAGAAAGCCAATATATGGACTTAGGATATCAGGGAAAAAGCTACAAAAAAAAAGGAAGTTGAAGTTGCAAATCCACACAGTTTAAGAAACTGACATACCTGGCAAATGAGAATCCCTCAGCTGAATCACCTTTTGTTCCATCCTTGTGTTTCTGATAGAAACGCAAATAAACCCAGCTGACAATGAGACCGAATGTAAACAATACCATATGCGGGGGAGGAACAATATTTATAACTCTTGCCAAGAAAATTAGGCAAGCAGCAACGATAGGTATGTGCTTGTTACGCAATTTGATGAATGGATTGCTCAGAAGGACTTGATCTCCCATCGTTTGCTTCAATACCACTGTGAGCCCGGCCGCATATCCACTCATACCATAAACTGGATTCGTAAATAATAGATCAGTGTTCGTCGTGAATAGATATTGGAGAAAATAGAAACACACTGTTATGATGGCCACAAATGTTGAAACTATGGCATAGAAACGGACCATCTCCAATGACCCCCACAGTGGTTCAACCACTTTTCCGTACATAAAAACAACGACCACATTACAAACGAGGAGCCAAATGTGAGGCTCGATAAAGCAATAGGTTATGACGGTCCAAATGGTAAAGTTTGGGGGCAAAAGTTTCCCTGGGTAAATGCAAAATAATTCGTTGGCAGTTTCGGAATATGACAATAAATGGCCGATAAATATTGACACGCAAAAAATTCTGACAAACAAGTTCGCACTCAAAACAGAGGCATTATAACTATTGACGACCATTGAAATCTTCGATTGTAACAAGGCCGTCATAACTGGACGACCGGACCGACCCTTATTTCATCAAGTTTGTTTACTAATCCAAGAAAATATCTGAAACATTTAGCTAGTGTTGGTTATTCTTTCAGTATTACAATATACCTAAATTTATATAAATTAAACCTTATAAATTTAATAAGTAATTTTTGTAAAAAAAAAACTGATATAAAATTAAATTGAAAATTGATGAAAATCAAAGTACCACATTCTCCGGTTCACATAAAAAAATGACCTTCTTCAGTACAGAGTTCAGTACCACTGTTCAGCTTTTCCTAAGGAAGTGGTATGCAATTGCTCCTTACTAAGCAAATAGGACCCCAGGTTCCGTATGAGATCTGGGCATTTCCCACCCCGAATTCAGCTGTCTAACAGAACCAAAAGGGTTGTATCGATTAATCCAGAAGTCGTTAATCTCGGGTTGCCAGTCCGAATCCAGAAATCTTTAATGGAGTTTGCTTAAAACGAACTACATACATAATTTAGCTAAACACAAACTATTGTTGGCCATCTTTTAATCTTTTCTAAATTTCTTCTGTACATCTGGCATTCCCAAACCACTTCCGGAGTTCTGGATGCAGAACTCCGTCTAGCGACCATTTATTTATGATTACATTCGTCAAAGCACATTATCTGGTTTAAATAAGGCAGTAACCTCCACATAACCCTACAATTTAACCAGTCCCTTGTGATTAATATGCTCTTCAATCTAGTAAAATAATTCATTTAGATAAAGTTTCTCGAGCTAGGGGTTGTTTCGCCGGGAGTGCCAGGTGTTTAATGGATTCAAAGGAGCCTTACTTAATGGTTAGTCTGCGCTTTTTATTCATCTATTATCATCACTTTTTTAAAAACAAAACGCATTATTTACAACTTGGTCTATAATTGTTACTTGAGGCAAAGCATCCTCTGTTCGATTTAAAAATTAATGAAAAAATTAAAATGAAATTTTATTAAAAAAATTATTTTTTCTCGCCTTTTTCCGAAATGAACAAAATGAATGCAATAAATTTAGATGCTGCTCGAAAATATAGAAATTTGTTATGACAAGCAAAGCTTTATTATTGTTTAAAATTTTTGATTCTATTTATTTAATTATTTGTTAATAAATTTCAAAATTCGATTTAAAATAAGATTGCACGTTTAAAACTAATTAATATTCATATTATTTCTGATTGGCATGCATTCCCTCTCTAACGTACATGTACGTATGTCCAGGAAGCCCTTGTTTTTTATGTTCGTATGATGCTGGTATTTAGAAGCGATATTATTTACTGGAGGTTGAAGAGTAATGAAATCTTGCTCGGTCGCTGCTATGTTTTATCTCCAGTCGAAAACCAATCCATGACCTCACTTGTTAAGAAAATAAATGCACCTGGAGAAGTTTTTTGACTAGAGGTTTGACAAGAGCTCAAATTTTATTTAAATTTATAAAATCAATTTCGCAACGGTTTTTAAAGTTTATTTATGGGGTCTGAGTTGCAATGTTGAACAATTTTATTTTTTGTTCAGTACCAATTACTGTTATCAGTGTGGTCCACATGATACATTCATTAGTCAGTCAGCTGTCACCTGTGAACAGATTCATGCAATATTCATGCTCCACAGGGACACTTGCCATGCATTCCTTCTGGTCTGGCTAGTTTCTTGAAAACTTCTGGAGGGCTTTGTCTGACACGGTTGATCAATTGAAAGCTTATAGAGGGTTAAAGTTGCTTAACTTAAAAGAATTTTAAAACTTCTATTAGAAAAAATGCCACCTTGGTGATGTCAGACAGTGCAGTCGGATTTTTTATTTATTTTGGTTTTTAAATAAATGACCCGGATGAAGTTAGAGGCGGTACATTGGGGTTTGATTTTTGTAATTACTTTGTTATGTAAACATAAACACGCAATAAATGACACATTTTGAAAGGGGAGATGATAACCTTTCCAAAAATCATTAAGTTATTGCATTTTTATTACCAGCAATTCACTTTAAAGATTGATTATGAAGAATTTGTATTACACATGGACAGATACAGTCATTACAGCTGTTACTGTCATACCACTTTTGCTCAGTCTGACAAAATTCAATACAAAATAAATTTACTGTGCCACCCGCTACTATGCCATGATTGTGTGTGTTATATTTTCAAATTCAGCCACAAATGACAGCACAGAAACACAAGCAGACCGACTTCATGCTGAAGGAGATCATTGATGCCATGAAGACTGAACCGAATCAGTCCAAGCTGGCCAGGGAGATTGGCTTTCTGTCTGACTTTCTAAAAGCCAACAAATGACTGGCGGGTCTCTCTTTTGCTTGGTCCTGATGGGTGGCACAGTAATGAGAATTGACTGTATTCACATATGATTTGGTAGTACTATTGATTATCTTTGTAATGATATATAAATTGCTATCCTATGCCTCTGAGCTGAGATAACACACTTCAAAGATTCAATAACAAAATTGAGGCTCTTTGCTTTGATATGCAGCACTTAAAAAGTGTGGAAGTTTCAATATATCTACAAGGTCTTGTAGTGCTAGTGAAACTGTAAAAAATGATGTACAGGTTTATTAATTTCCAAAGTTTCCGAGCAGAGATATTGCACTTCAAGTTTTGTCAATGATAATTGCTGATACTAGCATAATGTACCCCTACATCCAAATCTGCTTTATAAGATGTTTTTTTTATTTTATTTTTTTTTATTTACAAACTGAAGGGCCCAATAGGACCACTAACACAGTTTGGTCAATTCGAGCAAAGGACAAATTGAGAGTATGAATCATGGTGGTGATAATGACGAAAATGAGTCAGTTCTATATAAGGTATTTGCTAAGATCAAAATCACGTATGAGTGCGTTGAATCTTGAAACAGTTGTTGCATTAGTAAAATCAGGTGGCAGTGAGTTCCAAGGTTGAACAATCCTATTGCTAAAAAAATATTTAACGATGTCAGTGGAAAATTTGCATTGTTTTAGTTTGAGATTGTGACTCCTTGTGCCACAATAACTTTGAAAAACCAGGAAATGTTTCAGGGGAGAATCTACAAAATCCTTTAGCGGCTTGAAGCAGAAGGTCAAGTCGGCCAGGAGGCGGCACTTTTCCAAGGTGGGGAGATTGAGGAATTTTAGTCTATCCATATAGGAATATGATGCAACAGAAGGTATTGATTTATTGAATCTTTTATAAACTTTTTCAATTCTGTCAATGAGAAATATATGGTGGGGATTCCAGGCTGGTGAACTACCATATCTTCCCATGTATAAGAGACCCTTTTTTCAGTCTAATCTAGAGGGGTCATATAGGAATATTGAGTTTTTTAAAGAATCTACCAGAAAATTATTATTCATAACTGGCAGGAAGCATGTATTTCTTTTGATGAAGGGATCCAAGGTGAAAAGAGGCAACCTGAGATAGAGTTTTTTTGCTAAGCTTGGATGAAAATAATGAGCTTCCGACAAGGCAGGTCTGCCTCAGCTCCTTAGCGATGCTCATGACGTAATCTAGAACAGATATGGTGAGCCAGCTACCTTCAGTCAGCTTAGGATAATCCTTTAAAATGAGGGTGTTGTTATTATGACTGACTGTTGTTATATGGTGGAATGGCATATCAAATTAATTGATATTAATTGGCAAGCCATTTGAACATAAGTCCAGGTTCTCATTTTTCAGATGTGCATAAGTAATATAAAACTGGATGTATTTGGCCTTCTTAGTTGGGGGCCTTCCTAGCAGCTACCAAGCATTTTCTTTTTCTTTACTGCAAACTGGATGTCCCTCTTGTTGCACATACTGATGGATCTTGTTTTAAGCAGCTCCAAAACATGTTCTGGTTTCATAAATGTTTCATTTTGCATACATTCCTTCTTACTACTACTAAGGAACTTTCCACAATTGTGTTAGGTACCGCTTTTCCTGTTGGTGTTAAAAAGTAAGACCATAACGGAAGGTAAGCAATATGCTTTCCAAGTATCAATTTACCCAGTTCCTCATTGTAGTAATCATTTACAGAGTTGTATGTAACTTTTTTCTATGAGATGAGATATTCAAACATGGAGAGATATAGTTAGTAAAAATGACTGGCCTCATCTTTTTTTGACGAACTCCTCTTTTCACTCGTACCTTTCCGCTGAGAACCCCCTCGGTTTTCAAGGGGACCTCACTTTCTCTGCAGAGTTCTGCCTGGTAGTTTAAGAGAATAGGTGGTGTGCCGAGTCTGGCAGCAGCTCTGAGGATAGATTTATGGGACACGGAATCGAAAGCTTTTGTGATGTCGACAAATGTCAAGTTTAGCTTTTGAAGCTGTTCTTTCTTCTTTTGAATGATTTATTTGATGAGAAGAAGATTTTGTGCAACACTATCCCCTGGACAGAAAGCTTTTTGTCTTGATGACAGGCCAATTTCCCAACATTCTACTTCCAAGTATGCGATGAAAGAGACAGGCCATAATCTGACCAACAGTGATGGGTCAATAATCTCTCAGAATCGAAGCCTCTTTATTCCTTGGTGTGAATGTGATGATTCCCGATTTGAATGATGCTGGAGGTAATCCATTATTATTGTTATTATTAGTAACCAGTATTATTATTATTATTATTATTAAGAAACTAGCTGGTAAAGATAAATAGTGAATTAAATAATACTTTCTACAGAAATTTCCAATTATCTTTTCATAGGCAAATTGTGTCTGTGAATAGGAACAATGCTTCATTATTTGCATGCTAATTTTGCATAGGACAATCATTAAAAATGTGAATATAAGTATACTTACAGAAGAAAATTATTGTTGCTATCAAATGGTGATATAGCACTGTTATACTTCTTCCATTAACATCTCCTGATTTATTCAATGAAAAAAAAAGCACATGAACTTAATATAACACCAGTAGGCCAGAAGGGATTTACATCCCGCTGGGTGGCCAACCGTTTGCGACAAATTATATAATAAATGTGATACATAGTACGTAAATAATATCAAGAATAAGTTGGTTATTGAAAGGATTAATGGTGGAGTGATGAATTGAAATTTTTTAAGTTACGTTTAAAGGCATATAAGCTGGAATGCTGAGTTATAATACTAGGAATTTTATTGTATACGTTGGGGCCTGAGCATTGAATAGATCTTAGAAAAGTGTTGGATTTTGAGAAGGGGGGTTTGAATTTCTGGGCTTGTCTGAGATCGTAGGGATGTGAGGTTTGAGGTGCTGAAATGAGTTTATGGAAAGACTGTGGGAGCATATTATGGTCGTGCCTGAAAATACAAATATCAGCCTGGAAGTAATTTATTTGATGGACTTTGAGAATTTTGAATTTTCTAAAAATGGGTTCAGTGTAGGGCTATGCGTAAGTATCTCTTTTGAAGATTAAGCAGGGGACATAGATAAGATGAGTAGTTTGATGCCCAGATGATGTTGCATTAGTTCAAGTATGGAAATACAAATGAGTAATACAAAGTGATGGTAATAGTAGAAGTAATATATCGATGGATACGTGAAATAATTCCAATATTTTTTGAAATCTTATTAGTAAGATATTGGATATGATGTTTGACTGTGAGGTGATGGTCAATATAAATGCCTAGAAATTTACAGGTGTCTACACGAGTAAGAATAATGTTGCCGATAAGAATGTTATAATTTTCCAGGACGAGTTTCTTTCTTGCTTTGTGGAACAGCATGTAGACAGTCTTCTTAACGTTGAGAGATAGAATGTTGGCTCTGCACCAGTTTGTGACATTTTGCAGTTCAGCATTCATGGTGACATATAGCCTGTCGATATCCTAGTCCAATAAAAACACGTTTGTGTCATCAGCAAACAACAAGAATTCCAGTCTGTTAGAGGAATTACACATGTCATTGACATAGATTATAAACAGCAGTGGTTCCAAGATGATTGGTATCAGACTTTGTTTTCTTTAGCTTGAAGCTTGACAACTTCATCAGGCTCAATTGATTCTCAAAAATCTATTAAAGTATTTGTTTGCATGGTTTATGCCAGGACAAGTTCTAAATCTTATCTGGTCAGAAAGGTGCAGAATTTATTTCTTATTTGGATTGACATGCTTTTTAATAACCTGGGAGCAAGTACAACCAGAAATCGGTACACAAATACCCTGTTGCTGTCTTCAGCTCCCCGTCTTCTTGATGGATGGATCGATTGAAGGATTGATCCAGTAGTATCTTTTTTGTAACACGTAAAACTGCATTTAAAACATTATATGTGATATTTGTCTGTAAGTTCTAAATTTCATTATATGCTTTGATTATCTTTCATTCTTTCAATTTTGTCTTGTTGAAACATGAAATCTGCTGCTGGGTTGTGACTGGAATTCTTCATTGTTAGCCCAATATGAGCAGTGAAAATTGACCAAATGTATGAATATCATATTTGGGTGAGGACTGAAAACTAAGTTGGTTAAAGTTTTTGACCCAAGTCTTGTAAAATCATTACTCTTTAAATCGTGTTGCCTGACTTCCAGAGGATTCCAATTGATTGAAGTTGAAGCATATATAATTTTTTCAAGCTCAATTCTATCCAAAATCACCTAAGAAATTTTCTAGTTTTGTTCATTTGCTTCATGGAGACATGCTTTGAATAGACTGGTGTGCTAAATTAGAAAACGACATTAAGTCAATACCAATACAAGCTTTGTTCTAGACTACTGACAAACACCATGGCTATGGATTTTATTCAGTCCAGTGCTAGTTGATAGATGATATTCCTGGAATATTCAAATGTGGTCTGTTTAATCTCATGAGTGTCCAACTTGAAATGAAATGGTGTGACCAGGAAGAAATATGGCCACCATGTTTGGTTCATATTATTATTATAAGGCACGGGCAAACCCCTTGCCTGTAACAAAATCAAGCATTCAAACAAAAGCCCAACAAAGTAATCGAATATCTACAATCCCCAAAATGATCATCCAATAAAATTTTAAATATCTCAACGTTCTGTGCCTCGACGACTGTTTGAGGAAGCCCAATCCAATCTTGAACTAGTCTGTTGCTAAAGAAAAACTTCCTCAGGTCTTTGTGTGAGGCTCTTGTTGCTAACTTCCAATCATGGCCTCTTGTCCTCTCATCCAGACACAACATGAGTCTGGGGCCCCCAACATCCTGTGCCGATCCTTTAATAATGTTGAACAATAATATCAGATCGGCCCTTTTTCTTCTATACACCAAAGATGGCAGCCCAAAATTTTTAATCTATTTTCATAATCCAGGTTCTTGCATGATTTGCACATTTGGGTAAAACTTTGTTGCACCCTCTCTAAGGCGTCTTCCAGGCCTTTTCTGTACAGATTCCATTCTTGTACTGCATACTCTAACTGGGATCTCACTAGGGATTTGTAAACTGTGACTAAAACGTTTTGTGAGAGATGCTTGAAATTTCTATAAATAATTCCCAGCATCTGATTAGCCTTAGTGACCCTCCCTATATTATTACCAAAAATTTACATTCTATGTGAGGCTTATAGTATCAAAGAGATCTTCTGTTCTCTTGTTATCTTCTAGTTCTCTTAGGACTTCTCCTGATCTCCTGGAATTGTTTGGAATTATCCTAATCTTGCAGTTATGAAAAATTAATTTTTGAACTAATCACAACTTTGATCTTGCATTTTGTTGATTAATTGAATGATTTTTCAAATATGCATTGGATGCTGCGTTAGACATTGATGCGATGAGGATGTACTGAAGTTCTTGGTTCCTGGACATGAGTCAAATTTATGAATTGCTCTATAATTAAATCAACATTACATTGTTACTAACGATTAGTTGCCAATTCATTTCAGCCTCAGATTGTATACAGATTCTGTGGACAACAAATCCTAATTGACAGGCTTAAACAATTTGATTGTTTGATTGGAGTTGCGTTAATTTCATGAAGAGTTGCGTCGTCCATTGCATTAACTCTTTTCTAATATTTCTTTGTTTGGATTATTTTAAAGATTGTAGATAATACTTGTTGACTCCAATAAAGCGTTTTCAAATGAAATTTATCAGAGAAACATTATTAATGAAGCTAACTATAAATGTTATTTATTCCTCTAAGAAGGTGGGAGGGGAAGGGTGTTCTCGCTTTTTGTTTAGAAGTTTATGTGGGTTCGCATTTTGTCTCACATACGTTGATTACAAGTCGGGGTGCATTGACACGGTTTAATTTGTGAAATAAAAACTAGTCAAGAGTGCGTGTCCAGGTTTTTTAATCGGTGTTTATCTGCCCTGATACCAAAATCGGTGTAGCCTGTGTGTTCCCTTTTCAAATCAGTTGGTTTGCATTACCTACCACTTTATTAACATAGACAAACTAAATCAATCTTAAAAAGTCGAAAGTAATGGCGACCCTCACGTCTGGATGATTAACCTTTCTCTTCCTGAATTTTGAAGTGGAATTGGAAAATTGCCAACTGGATGAAATTTATGATTTCTTGGAGCCATTTATAATTTCGGTTAATTTAATTTAAAATAAATAAAAATGTGGTCCTCTTTGTTTCAGTCAATTTGTTTCCTTTTGTGCGAAGCGTTTGATTTTTTAACTTCGCACTTTGAGTCGAGGTGACAGTACACGTACACATGAGATACCACAATTACAACATAATAACAGACGCCACTCTAAACATTTAATAAACTCATCAACTACGCCTCATTCGATCGTAGGGACAAAGATAATTTGAAGTCGATCTTGACAACCAAAACAGGCAGCCTCTGCTTAAGCAACACGCGTGGCATTAATTTCTGAAAAACTGAAATAAAATGAAAACATTGCTGGGAAATGAGGCTCGAATGCATTATTTTGATACCTGGAAATTCTTTGAAACCCGAACCCATCCATTTTATCAATTTTCGTCATTTTCTGCTGAAACTTTTGCCAGCTGGAGCTTTATAAGCAGCGACTTTCCACTGAAAGACGATGGAAATCGTTGCTCTCAAGTCTTGAATTTCATTACCGAACATTCGATGTCTTTAATGACCTTTCTTCGTCTGTTCTTTGTTTCGATGATTTTGGTCAAAGACACCGCCCAGACTTTCAAAATGAAGACAAGTGTTGGTCCACCGAAGGATCAAGTAATTTCATCTAATAAACTTCCAAGTTGCAGCGGGGAATTTTGCAGTTTGAGGTTTTTGCATTCTTCAAATAATAAAAAACCACTTAAACCAGTTAAAACATAGCGAAATTGTTATGTTAATGTGTTTTAAGTGGAATTTTGAGGGTTAAATTTGCAATTGTTTTAAAGCCTTGATTGAGATTAATCATTAACACTAATCAATCGTCAATGGCTTGGCATAATTTTATGATTACGAATGCTTAACTCGATTAATACTAAATAATAAATTAGCAGCGCAATTTTTAGTTAATTTTTATCACCTAATCTCTATTCTTTCATTTATATATCTTACATATATCACATGAGTTCTTTAAAATTACAATTATCAGTGAATTAGGTTTTTGTCTAGTATTTAACTGATAAGAAATATCGTTCGATATGGAAACGTTGACGATATTGTAGTATCCAGTTAAACGCATTTTAAAATAGAGGTGCCATTATGGTGAAGGGAATCCGTTGTACGGAGTTAGCCAGAATGAGTTGAATGATTGCATCTCGAAACTTTAATGACAATTCCTTAACTATGGTAAGCAAATTTTATGCAAATTTTAAATTTGCCTTCAGGGCTCAGATTCCTGGCGTAACTCTAACAATTGCGTAACGCGCTTGTTATGAAGTGGTGAACTCAGGTCCTCTTTCAAGAAATTCAATAACTTCCATTTACATATTTCTTTTCATTAACAATCAAAACAATGAATATGCTTTTGCAGGGCATTGTATTTCTCCTCTCCCTCACCTGACGAGCAGCTGCATTTTAAGCGTTTTCACTTATTTTAATCCTATTAAATCATTATCGTAACCGTAATTAAATAAATTACCGTATTTAAATGTAATGCTGCTGTCGTAAGCTCGCATTGTTCTGTCCAAAATGGAGGCGTTCTTGTAATTGACCTTTGACTTGTCAAGTACTTGTCAACATCAGGCGCCTCCCAAATCGTTTGAGAGGTGGTCGTGGGAAAATCTTAAAATGTGATTTCTTTATTCCACAGAGTCGGAGATCAACACGACGATTGCCAGTTGGAAGATGAATTTATCGCCCATCGGTGCAGCGAATTCTGCCAGCTCCTGAAGCGATTTCTGGGAGGAACGTTTCTCGTCGGAGTGAACTTGAAGGAAGACCTGAGTAGATTCAAGGAGAACGCTCGGGTCATTTGCAGACTCCGATGTTTAGAATTGCGAGATGGAAATTTCAATATTCTCGACAACGATGCGTACGCTTCATTCTCGGGGAGTCAAGAAACGACCGATGCTTGGCATTCAGTGGAGCGTGAAGAGAATTCGCAGAAAAGATTTCATGTCGTCGAAGCATTTCAAGAAGAAGGAGGACTACGAAAAGACAAGTTTGAGAAGGATGGCACAGGAGAAAAGGAGAGAATCGTGAAGAACAAGCGACGTTACAACGACCCGGTGGAGCACTGCGTACAAAAATGCAAATACTCCAACCTTGGTAGACTCTCTTGTCTCATTAGAGAGTGTCAATCACCCAATGTGGTGTTGAGGAAAAAATTCGTTTAAGCGATGAGATTGAAGAGGTTGCTTCGATTGGGAAGACGTTCGTGCTTGTTTGAAAGTGAAGTTTTCGCTTGCAAATTAGCACAAATACGTTCGCTTGCGTGCTACTCGAGCAACAATACAATTCGTAATTTTGATTTTCTGACGTCTGTCGTCGAGCAAACATCGCACGAACAGACGAAATTAATTACACGCCATTAAGATCATTTGCGTCGCCAGGTTGGGATTTCACCAGGTTGTGATTTCACTTCGACCCAAGGATCGATCTACGATTGAGATAAGAACCTCTACTCTAACAACAACGAACAATTCGAGGAAATTGAATATTAAAACGTCGATTGATCACAAGATTCGAACGTGGCCATTGTGGCTCTCTCCTAACGAGAGCTTAATTAATTATTCATGCATGCTTCTTCATTACCTATTGTTTGTTTCCTCTTGTTTGGCTTCAGTCAGACTGGACAGTATTCGACTTAACAGCAGGTGGTTAAGTTGCTCTTAAGAATCTTAAGTCACAAATTTTTGCTCAAATCAAATCCATCCAGCGACGAGATACTTAATAGCATTTATCAACAGGTAATGATGTGCTAACAGCACGTTTACGGGACTTACAATTTAAAACATCTTCTCTCTGTGGATTAACATTCACTTTGTTGCGAACTTTCAACAAGTTTAACTCGAATTCCGCGCGTAGTTTCTGAGAAATTAAGTAAATTATCGTGGATAATCGCCGGGCGTACAAATCCAGTGTGAGTTGATTTCATGAACTTTAATGAATGCTTCTCTTATTTCAGAGGCCATTAATTACTGGCCCTAGGCATAATTTATCCGGTAATTCAACATTTCTTATCGGCTTCGTTTCGTCGGTTATAATTTGAGCCAGAGTAGTTGGAATCATTTTCGTGGTTTGCTGTGAATCATTTGAGGGAGGTGCCTCTGACACTAATTGATTCAAATTGTACTTTCAACTTGATACGTCTGTGAAGGGGAAAATTATGATCAAAACATGATTTCATTTGCTCCCCTGTTTAAAGTTATTGTTACGCTCCTTATATTTCATTGAATTATGCGCGACTGGCTTATTTTACATGTGCTTCTATGACCGTTTAAAGCAACGATTGGATGAAGTATGGAAGAATTGGACTCGAGGAGTGGCTGGCTGCAAGGTCGTCCACAGATACCGGAGAGATCGTTTTTAAGAGTTGACTTAACCAGCTACACCAGAATTTACCTGAAATATTTCGACTCGTGGGAATCGTTCATAAAAACGAATGACGAATTGTTGCTGAGGAGAACAATCAGGAGGTACGAGAGATTTTGGTTGACGTTGCTTCACCAACACCAGGATGCAAATCAATCGCAAGTTTTTCTGGAGCCGCCGTCGGATGTTCACTGGATTTGGCACCTCCACATGTTACAACCTGCCAGCTACTACATCTATTGCAAACAACGTTTCGGCAGGGTTTTGCCCCATCGTTTTTCCAAAATTGAAGGAGAAATTCAACTCAACAGACTTAGAACCGCCACAGCTTGGCGCAAGGCTTTTCCGAGCGAACCTTTTGAATTAGACTTAAAAGACGACGAAGATTCCTGGGCATATAGACTTCCAATTGCTACTCGCCTCGACTACCTGATCGATTTGGCAAAAGCAGAAAAACATTTCGAGCACCGTATAGCCATGGCTCACTTCCGTGATCAAAGTTTATTATTTTCTGCAGAATCGAGATACAAGCAGCTATTGGCTCTCAAACAGTCTTACGATTGGGAACCTAGATGTTTGCCTACGGACATTGAACTCGTGTGGAGGGTTCACATGCTCCAACCATTCCATTACTTCGAAGACATCAAGCAGTTTCTCAACGTGGATGCCTCCAATTCTCCGTTTACCGTTCAGTCATTCCTAACCGCCGGGATTAATTATCTCGAAAATCTCTCGAGTTTCGAGTTAATGACGTTTATTTCAGTCTCGAATCAGTTCTGGAAGTCTGTTTATCCGATGGAGGACAGTCCATTCTTCGTTGATGGTACCACTCCACGATCTACTGAAGTGAAAATGATTCCTTGCAAAGGAGAAAACCTGCAATGCGTTTTTATGCCGTTCAATAGCAAAGAGTTCGACGACCAATCAGTCGATGCATGCGACATAACATTCACTAGTCTTTCCATCGAAGAATTGTGGACGAAGCAGAAGAACTTCAAAGTTGCAGTCAAACTGCTCGGTTTGAATTCCTTCAAGCAGGAACTCATCTTTGAAAGTAAAGGTGTTGTAGGACAGGTCATCACGCAGCCTGACAAGAAATTTCGAGTGAAGGATCAGCAGTTTCTTGGAAAATGTCGCTTTGACCCAAAAGAAAATCGAGGCATCGAATTGCAGGTGTTTGCATGTCAGGGTTTCGGATGTTTCGTTAAGTATAGACTCATGACAACTAAGATTTTCGACCCGTTACAAAACTTGACTCTAAACAGCTGTTCTCAGGGTGTGGCCAGTATTTCACTGGGTCATAATTTCTTGGCGGAGTCCAAGAAAATGTTTTCATCTAGTGACAATGTCAACAGGAGACAACACGTTGGTGAATTTCAATTATCTATTTCGAGCAGGTATTTATGAAGTGTTAATTTATTTTCAGATGGTTATTCCCAAAATCACCTGCACGGACCCTAAAATGACTCTCAATTACAAAACTGAAATCTCGAACCGACGTCCTTTCCAGTTTGTTCTGGATCGAAATCCGGGTGATTCCAGTTGCCTTCCAAAATACCTGGAATTCCTGCTAAGCGGTGTCATCAACTGGCAGGAAGCGCTTTCTGATTTTGACAACGAAACCAATTTTCTAGTAGCCAGGCACAGGTGTTTACTTTTTTTTTTTAATTTATACGGAAGTGGAACATTTTTATAGAGAAGAGAAACTATTTTTAGCTTGAAATGTCGAGATCTTGGACTGGCGTTCGGAGTAGAAATCGTTAGAAACGACTTCAATAACCTGTTTGCGGTATCTCTCTTTCACAACAATCAGCATCTAGTTGCTCTGGCCTACTCAATCGACCAACATTATTTGGCCAACTCTTCTCAAGTAGGTTAATCTGCAGTCCTTCTCAAGAAGAATTTGTCTCAATTCTCAATCGACCCACGTATTTGATAAGGGACATATTTTAATAGGTTATGGAGAGCTGTCCTGTCTTGTTCAACCCAAATAGAGGAGATTTGGCGATGGCAATTCGAGGGGACAAAGCTGAAGAACTAGTCATCCTTGCCAAGTGGATCGAAGGTACATGAGTGGTCTTTTCCTTCTAATAAATTAAATAAATAATTAAATAAATAAATAAATAAATAAATAAATAAATAAATAAATAAATAAATAAATAAATAAATAAATAAATAAATAAATAAATAAATAAATAAATAAATAAATAAATAAATAAATAAATAAATAAATAAATAAATAAATAAATAAATAAATAAATAAATAAATAAATAAATAAATAAATAAATAAATAAATAAATAAATAAATAAATAAATAAATAAATAAATAAATAAATAAACATAATTTAACATTAATAATTTAAATTATGTAACATTCTATATTTAGGCGAGAACGTCTATAAACACAAAATATTTGTCGGTTTTGCAAACAGAACACCATAATACCGTGGAGCTTAAAACAATTATTTTAAATTACTGCAATATTTATTTTTAATTACTTTGTTTAAATTATCACTATGTTTATTTTCACTTGATAACATCACCTCGTTCTCATCTATTAAGAAATTAAATTTTTAAGGCTCCGGCAGCGAAAACAGAATCCACATTACGACCTTCGACCTAAGGTCTCGCCACGCCTACACGGTTCAAATCACCGAAGACGAGCAACACTTCTTTTCCAACGACGTCGTCACGGTTGAATTGCCATCGGGTCGCATCACCGCCTCCTGTTCTGCTGGAGACGTACCGAGAAACATCCTGTGGGCATTTAGCGTCGGGTGTCTTTACATTTCCATCCAACGACCAGGCAACTCGATGACGACGATGAAGGACTCCACTTCGATTCTCTCTCTGCCGATAGGAGAAGGATCTTTAAGATCGAGTTCAGTTCAATTCTCAATGGATGGAAGCAACGACGGTTCGTCTATCGGAAGGAAGCACAGAAAGAAAGCCTCATTGGGACAATGCCGACAGAACAAGAAGCAGCACAAACGTCGCAAGATGTCGGCCAGTTTCACGTTCCTGCTGGCTTGCGGTTTCAGATTGGAAATGATTTCTGCCGACAATTCGCTTTCGAAGAACTCCAATTTGAGGGTCGATCATGGCTCTATGGTCGAGGTCGCATCTTTCTCCTACCTCGGCGAGAACAAGTCTCAACAAGAACCTCGTGTGTCGAGGTTGTCCACGAGGTCCTACAATGTCCCTCCGCCACCTCCTGCCCCACCGACGACGTATTTCCAGTCGAGGTTCAACTATGATCACGTCGAGACTTCTGTATTTGAAAGAGTTTGACCAATTCTATAGTTTCTTCGGGTTTTGAATTTGTTTCCAGTAATATGTATAGCAGTTAAGTTTAGAGACATTTTTTCAACGAAAGGTTTGCGAATTGTTAGATTTCGTAAAAATAAATTCTTTTTGATAAAATGGCGCGACATCGTGGATTGCAAATATAAAATTAGGAAATTTAGAGTCTTTTCTTGACCTTAGAACGTGGAAATAGGATTTTTACATGAAAAGCCTCATTCATTCATTCATTCAAAGTATGAGAGGATATCCAATTAGGCGCATTTTGGGCGTATTTCCAATCAAACTGGAAACTAAACTTCAGATGATAGAGACGACTCATTGGATCGTGTCTTCCCTTCTCTTCTGTCTTCTGTCATTTGTAAGTAAATGCGTATAATAAAGAAGTCACTTCGGCATGGATTTTAAAAAGATTATGAGATGCCAGAATCTCATTCAATCATCCGCTGAAATATCTGAACTTCGTGCAGTCTCCATAAGCCAACTTAAATTTGCAACTCCTGCTTCTATAGGAAGGACATGGAAACATTTCTGTGAAAGATATTTCCTCGAGTGAGCACAATTTCTACGAGACATTTTGAAGTCAGTTTATCGGTAGGTAGTAATGACTTGGATGCGGCCTGCATTCAATGGTCAATATAGGTTCACCACTAACTTGTACCTGTAATGTTTCCAAGGTGTTTTAATATTCAATACACATACTTCACCGTAGCTTCGATATGAGATTTCTGCTTCTTTGTCAAAGTAAAATTATTAATCTAGACAATAATTAATTAAACATAATAAAGTTTTTTTGAATACATTTCGAAACTGGTAGTCACTTCGTACGCAAAACAACCTCACATATCTGTTGTAAATCTGCAGCTATATGAATAAAATCAACAAAACATTAAAAAACTATAATAATATATATACCTATATATATATATATAAAATAATTTTTTAAAATTAATAAAGCGCTAAAATATTAATGACACCTGTGTCTCCAAAAGCAATCAGGTACCAATTTCGGATCGTGTGTTGTTTACATGAATTGAGCTATTCTTATAGATGTCGAAGATATAATAAATTATTTAAAACGGAAATGAAAATGGATATTTTCCTCTTACTTTTCTGTTTATTTTCTTTTGTTACCACCGCCCAAGGATACGTTTCTGGGACTTTTGGTGAGTTTGATGCTGATTTTTTTTTATTGAGAATGCTTTAAATTTTCATCACAACATGGTAATGATCCTGCAGATTGTCCGCGGCCTTGGATTGAATTTGACACAAATTGCTATTATTTTGTTCTCTTCCCAACACTTATAACTGATGCCAAAAGTGCTTGTATGGTGAGATCTTACTTTGCACTTGATGGGTCTCACTAGTTAAACAATTAACATATTAATAACTAATCTAACCATTTAATATTTATTCGTTTTTGTTGTAATCCCCAATTATAATCAATACAGATTGATTCAGCCACTTTGCTAAAAATAACATCGAGTGAAGAGCACAACTTCATTGCACAGTGGCTAGCTGACAATGCCAAAGACAAGTGAGATTAACATAATTACAATAATAAATATAACAAATAAAACACCATCGAACATTGTATTTACTGGCAATGCCGATTTTGATCATAACATTTTTTGGCTCCATAAAACTTATCGTGAAATTTTGAAAACCCCCAAAACATCTAGCATAGAATGGTTCACCGATGGAGTGAAGGACACAAGAACGTCTTCGACAAGTGGAGCTTCGGAGAAGTACATGTGGGAATCCGACGGATCGGAGGTGACGGGTCAACATTTCTGGTACTCCAATGAGGCTCGAACTCGCAAAGGAAACAGGATTGTTTATTATTCGGATGGTGAGTCACTCGTTAGAATTAAATTATAATCTTAAAATATATTACGAACTATTTATAATCTAAATAAAATTAGAATCTCTTCAAAAACTGACTTATGGTTATAAATTCAATATTTATAAACTATTGAAACAATATTTGTTAAAAGTGATTGTAATCTGCAATAAAAAAGGTTTAATCTTTTTTTCTAGACTCGATTACCTGGGGATGGTCAATGTTTAATGAAACAGGAGCAATGAGACCTTTCATCTGCCAAATAAGCAAGCAATTCATCTACAAAATTGTCACCATTGAAAGAGGATTTGGTTAGAAATGTTATTATATCGTAAGATTGTGCTTCGTGGTTGCAAGCAAAAGTTTGTAAATCAGTTGAAAGTTATCAGAAGTTCTAGCCCCGGTTGGTCTAAGATCTAAAATTTATCTCACAAGAGTTACTTTGTGACCCCCGTGAAGCATGATTCTTGATCACACTAGATCTTAGATTTAGATTTTATCAAATAAAAGCAATTCTTGACTGCAGATTTTGGGATAAATGAAAACGATCCAAACCAACTCGATCGAGGTCCTAGCTTTGTCACTGAACCCGAAAATACTATTTACGACAGTAGAAGTTCTTCCAAGTATGAATTTTCTTTTTGCAATACAATTAATTTCATTTCACTTTCATTGATTTGATATTTGAAAATAATTAGGTTTTTTATTATTATTTATGCCATTTTTATAATAAATAATTGCATCCTTTCATACTACTCGAACACAAAAATATTTCATCAGGGTTGCAAAATTGAATTGCAAGGTCATCGCAAGGCCTCGCCCTTCCTATAACTGGGTGGTTAAAAAGTCCCTCGTGGAAGAGCCAGTCAATCTTTCTGATCCCTCAATCACAGTCACCAACGGAATTCTTTCCATCAATTCTCCGAGAGAAGATAATCACAATGGAGATTATTATTGCGTAGCATTGAATCCTTTTGGAAAAATCAGGAGTCGCACTGTAACGCTAAGTTTTGGATGTTTGTATTTTCTTTCATTTTTGAAATTACAATTTTGATTTCCTAACTCGATTCAATATTTTTTAAAAATTTAATAAATTGATTCTTATTAGGAAAAGTAATTATTATTAAGTATTACATTTAGAGAGGTGGTTTTAAACACAACATTATTTGGAACTTGCAGATTTGAATGACTTTCCAAAATCCAGACGTGACCCCGTACGGGTGAGTGCCTATACGGGCATCGGATTAGAGTGCATGCCTCCAAAGACCAATTACGGAAGTTTGTCTCATAAAAGATTGATTTTTGTTCATAATAATCACTTCTATTCACAAATATTTGTCACAAATCTAACCTTGTTTCGTTTCTAATATGAACATAGTATAAACTCTCAAGAGCAAGTTTTTGGTTCCAGACCTAGTGTTTAGTTGGTACAAGGACAATCCTCAGAACTGGATAAGAACCCATGTCAAGTGGTACACATTTGTGTCAAGCGACGGAAAGCTGTATTTCCAGAAGGTGACAAAAGAAGACCAGGGAAATTACACCTGCTTTGTTTCAACTTCTCTCACCACGAAAGAGGGAAAGTCGAGCATGCCTATTCCTCTCATCGTCCTTGAAGCAGGTTTTGTCGATTATTCGTTTTATTTTATTTGTTTTCATAATTTCTTTATCAGATCAAACATGTTTTTTCACGCATGCCATCTCAACATTTTATAATCAGTTGATTTATTAATAATGCATTAATGGATTTATGTATTATCCCACCAAAAAAGACTTGAAGGATTATTTGCTTGAATAAATAGTTGGCATAATTAAGCCATGTCTAGTGACTGGAAGAGGGAGGAACAGATTTCATCTTTAAATTTATTATTTATCAAACATTTATTGCTTGGGGTTCAGTAAAATTCAGGAAAGGACTTTGTTAATCTAACTTGTAATATGTGTGTCCCTCTCTGCCAAAATGGTCTAGATTGACCACTGGATGCATAATTAAATGTTATCTTCTTTTTTAAATGCAGGATATCTCATAATGCTCTTAAATTCTCAAATTATAATTTAACACTCATCTAATCACCACATTGTTTTGATCACAGTTGGAAGTGAACAAGAACCGATCATCGTGAATGGTTTCCCGAAATCCTTTCCCAGCAGTCCTTTGGTCGGAAATGACGTGAGAGTTGAGTGTATTGCATTTGGGACGTGAGTCTATTTTCCCTGACAATTTTTTCAAATAATTTGGACATTTAATTCAATTATTTCAGATAATTTATAATAATTACATAAAATGATGTCATGGTAGATCACTAAACAGTTATTACAGCATTGTATTGCTTATTTTAATCCATTTTAATTCAGTTATTTATGCTTATTTTTTATATTTTATTTCATCAGCTCTGACAGAGAGATGCAATATTCTTGGACAAGAACTGATGGCAAACCAATGCCAAAATCTGCGAGGTTCAGTGATTTCAACAGAGTGATGACGATCCCCAACATTCAGTTGGGTCACGGGGGGAGATACACTTGCACCGTCGTCAGGCAGCTCGGAAAATTCACTAACGGCAGCATTTCTCTCACCGTCGAAGGTGGGTAGAAAAATTTACTTCAATTCCAGTTAAAACAAATATCCTCTAATATCTTCTTTTCCAAATCTTCAGCCGCTCCGTACTTTACGATTCCTCTTTCGGATGAACACCTAGACCTAAATTCGGATTTGGTATGGCAGTGCAAAGCCAGCGGTGTCCCGATAGTGTCCTACCGATGGTTTGTAAATTCAACGCTTCTCGACCCTGCAAATCTGCCTCCCGAAATGAGGACTCGGTACCAGATCAATGGCAATAGGTTGACCATATCGAAGGTTCAGTTCAGGGACGCTGGCATGTACCAATGCGCAGCCGAAAATACCCACGCAATGAGATTCAGCTCTGCTCAGTTGAGAGTTTTGTGTAAGTGGATAATTTGGATTTTCAATGTTTTATGATATTATTAAATGTAATGAATAAAATAAATTAAAGTTGAAATTGATTTATTGATTCTTCAAGCATTCCCTCCTACTTTCCAAAAGTTTCCTTTGCAACCAGCCACATATGGCCTCAGAGATGGAAATGTTACACTCATCTGCAACCCTGAATCTTCACCACCATCCACAAAGGTGTGTTGTCTTTTAGTTGTAGCACTAATTTAATTTGCTAGATTTGGTTGTACTATTTAGAAATAAATCACATTTATATCATTCATAATTTGTTAAATGATAAAATTTTTTAAACATTCTATCTAATTCAAATTAATTCCATCTATCATTGATACAATTTGAAAACTTATGTATATAGTATATATACATATACATATAATATATATATGTTCATCTTAATTGAAGGAATGGTGGAAGGATGGTTCTCCTCTCAACCCAAGTGAAGACGTTTCTTCAAGAGTTGTCAAGTTGAGTAACGGCAATTTGCTCATCAAAGAACTGACAGCATCGGACGAAGGAAACTACACTTGCAAAGCCACGAATCCTTTAGGAGAAGCTTCGAGTTCAGGAAGAGTGATGGTGTTGCGTAAGAAGTTGATTCTTGAAATATAAAACATAAAAAGATTTAAACAATCTCTAAAATCTACTTTTGCAAACAGCTCCCATAGTAATATATCAGCAGCCAAAAGACGACACCATTCTGGTCAACCAGACTGCATTCTTTCACTGCGAGGCGTCATACCATCCGGCAGTTGACTTGACTTACGACTGGTACCACAACAGTTACAAAATCATGTTCATAAAAGTTAGAAACCTTGGCAACAAAGTCCACATATTCACGGAACCGAACTACGAGAGAGTGAGTCGGCACTAACGCGTAAAACGAGATTCGATTCAAAAGGAGTGACTAAAATGTATTCCTAAAACAGGGGAGTGGCATTTACAGAGGGAGTCTATATATAAATAGCGTTCAGTTTTACCATGCCGGAGATTACTTCTGCGTTGTAAAGTCCACCACTCAATCGATTAGATCGAGAGCAAGACTATACATTGAAGGTTGATCGATGTTAAAATATTTATTTGCCAGCCTATTTTGAGATATGAAATAGTTTAGAAATTTAAAAAAATAATAAATAAATAGGTTCAATTATGTTAAAGGACCCCCAGGAGAACCTGCTGGTCTGATGGGATTTGATGTCGGCTCCACCAACATAAGCCTCACCTGGTGGCCTGGCCCTGACAACGGAAAGAAAACCGACAGTTTCATAATCGAGGCTCAAAACTTGCTTGAAGGATATTGGAGAAGAATAAAAATAGGTAAACATAAACACGATATTAAGGTTAATTAATTCTTGTATAAGACACGTGCCATTTTTCATAACGATCTACGTTGTTCAGAAACCAGAGACAAATTCGAACAAAACCAATTGGTCGAGACAGTAGTGAGCGACTTGAATCCTTACACTCAGTACATATTCAGAGTATTCGGAGTTAATGTCTATGGCATAGGCGTGCCGAGCAAAGTGTCTCGTGAGTTCTTTTTTTTTTTAATTAATTAAAGGATTTTTGTTGTATTTTTTTAAAATTGTAAACGTTTGAGGCTTTTACAGCAATTTATCGGACGGCACAAGCACCTCCAGTAATTTATCCTCTGAACTTGAGAGGTGGAGGAGGAAAGGTCGGAACGCTGAACATGACGTGGGATCCCGTTCCAGTCGGGGAATGGAATGCTGCACAGGGACAAGTCGGTTACATCATCCAATGGAAGCGTTTTGACATGAATGAGGATCAGTGGCAGAAGGTGCTTGACTTTATTTTTTTAGTTGCACAATTCTATAATGAAATAATTTTATTAAGGAATAATATATGTCACTCAATATTACACATGATAAGATGCAAGCCAAAATTGTTTTTATACAATTTTCACAAAATCTGGTGAAAATTCTAACTTGATTCCATTTATTCAGGCAGTAATAACAGACCCTCTGATCACAAAATATACAGCTCTTGTTGGACCAGTTAACTTTTACATCCAATACAACCTTAAGATTCAGTTTTACAATCCCATGGGCGTCGGACCCACGTCTCCGACGGTGAATGCCATGTCAGCAGAAGATCGTAAGCAAATAAATCGTTAACAACTCGTGGATTATTTTTAATTATTGATATTAATACATTGTAGTACCCACTGGAGTGCCTATCAACGTGAAGGCAGTGTATTACAATTCGACTGCCATAACAGTCGAGTGGACCCCTCTGCCTAATACGAGGGATGCCATGAAAGGAGTTTTGTTGGGTTACAGGGTAGGCTTTAGCGACAAGCTTTTCAAAATCGCTTTCGGATTTGTTAACCCAGCTCTTGGCTGATGCAGGTCAACTATTGGATAGACAAGGAGGAGGACGAAATGATGGCTTTGTTCAGAATAATCAGAAACAGCACCGACCATGGGCTGATCATCGCACTGAGAGAGAACACGGATTACATGATCAACGTGCAGGCCGTCAACACTGCCGGAAACGGACCAAAGAGCGAAACTTATCGGACCAGGACGTTGCGCGCAGGTGAGAGAGAAGGAAAACATTAACGTTATCGGCCAAAAATGGGTTTCAGATTAAACTAGATGATTTTGATCGTAAAGTTTAAATATTTTCATTTAATGGCTTCATTTTGTTGTTCAAATGTTGTTGTTGTAACCAGCTCCAAAAGAGGCACCCCAACAAGTCACTGTTTCTGTGGTCGATGAAGAATCTGTGGCTTTGCATTGGAGAGGAGTTTATACAACCATTGATGAGGAACCTTTGCAAGGCTACGTTGTAAATAGATGAGATTAAATTACTTCTACAAATTAATAATAATAATAATAACAATAGTAATAATAATAATAACAATAATAATAACGTAGATGATGATGATGACGACGAAGACGATGTCAATAATAATGATATTGTGAATAGTTTGATTATTTACTCACATAACTATAAAGCTATTTATCAAAAACATCTCTGTGCATCGAATGAATTATATTGGCAGCTATGGCTCACAATGAAGACATAGCAATACTTTATTTTTGGCACCTTTTGCAAAGGATATGCAAATGATTAAATGTTTTAAACCATACGAGACCATTTTTACGGATCACCATTGCCTCGACCGATCAGTTTTGTGCATTTTCTTTTCAGGTTCGCTATTGGCGAAGAGGTGAAAACATTTACGTGGCAAAGAATATCGACGTCGGTAAACAAATACGCTACGTCCTCAGAGGTCTGGAGCAGTACACTCAGTACGAGTTGAGGGTTTATGGCTACAGCAGAGGTGGAGATGGACTGCAGAGCTCTCCCACCCTTGAATTCATTATAGGTATGTTTTATTGTAAAACATAATAATTTCAACTTAAATGCCATTAAATATTTAATTATTATTGCAAGTGTTATTAAAAAGTATCTAGAAAAGTGAATTCTAAGCTCTATGCCTTCAATGTGTTTTGACAAATTGCATGACAATTTTTCTCATTTTATAAAAAAAAATATACATAACGAAATTTTTCTAATTTACAGGAGATAATTCTCAAATTATGAGAGGTGAGTACTTTAGAATTACAGTATTTAATCAATAATAGAGTTTAATGTTAAACAAATTTTGTTTTAGATTCACCAGACAAGGAATACATTGTAACAAGAACTGGATACAGCTCCTTCATTCCTTCCGGACAAAGAAATCTTTCAGCTGGAGTGATCATTACCATCTTTGCATTATTCATAGTACATTTTACAAAGTGTTTTCAAAGCATAAACTAAAATCTTAATCTTCAGTTGAAGCTGTTTATTTTTGTACTATTCTTTACTGTCTCCAGTAAAACTTACAAGCCTTATAATCTTCTCATCTTAAACTGCGACAAATGTAAATATTGCATCCCCTTCCATTCTTGATGAATGCTGCATTTTGTATTATGGTGCAAAAGTACTTGGCACCATGTCCTTAGTTTGCAGTTTCTAATAAAGTACAATTTGGAGAGACTTCTGACAACTTAAGATGCAGATAAGATATCGTTATGTAGCAAGAGAGAGTTAATTTTGTTGCTAAGAGAGCTACAACGGTCCATATATATAATATTTCGTTATAATTTAGTCAATCTTAATTTATATTTAAAGATTAATTTAGAAATTGTCGATGGTATCTCGAAAATCCTTGTTAAAATAATTACATCCAAAGTATCCATGGACTCAAGAAAATTCTACGTGGCCTGCTAGAAATGTTGGGAAAGGAGACATCATTACAAAACGTTTAAGAGACGAAAAAAGAAATTCCTAAGTAGATAAGTGGGGTGCAAACTAACTCAGATGGTTAGATTCCATCATATGATGTTATTGAACAATGGATGTTAAAGTCTTTGAGTGTTTGAAACAGCATCTGCGAAGAGAACTACAGTATAGAAGTGGAAAAGAGTTCCATATATTCCATATGTTCTGCATATGGAGCTACATAAACATTTACAACTCGGTGTCATGGGAACAATTCGGAGATTCAAGTTATAGTGCAAGTACTCGATGAAATACCATAGTATAGAATGAATGAATTAATCGATGAAGTATTAATCGTGTACTAGTACAACTATCAATCTCTAGAAATAGAGGCAATTATTTATTGGAAACAGATTTAAATTGCCATAGTATCGTAATTATTGTAACGATTAATAATTAATAATTGCTATGTATAATCATTTAATATTTATAATAATATGTAACATAAAAGGTAATTAACTACAGATAAATATTGAGAATATAACTTCTTATATATCACCGCAGAAGTAATTATTTATTATTATTAATTATAATAAGGATTACATGGTAATAAACGAAATTAAATAATTTTTGGCATATCATAAGATGTTATGCGCTAGAAAATATATTTATAACTGTAGCTCCTCCCACACGGACATAAAAATTAAACGGGGCAAGGGCTCTCAGTCCTTTACAGAAATTAAAATTTATTTCTTGTCAATTTTGAGGTTTCTTGTTATCTGGTATTTTTTCATAAATTAGTTGATAATATGGTGTGATATGTTTTAATGTTGACTATATTCGGTGTCATCCAATATTAAGTATAATCTGCCATCTATAGATAGTCCTCCCGGACATACGCTACTCTAAAAATAATCCGAATTACTAATATTAATAATAATATTATTATTAAATCTCAAACTGTAAAGATTCATTAATAATTCTCTTAAATGTTTATCACATTCGTTATGTGTAATATTTTATTATTCATTCAGAAGGCTTCGATGTTCACGGAGATATGCGGATATATTTATATTTAATAAAAAATGATTTTTTAAAGCATTTTCTTGGCATCTTTGTTGTTCCTTTCTTTTAAAAGTATGAATTTGAAGACAAACATATTTCACAACGTGGTGAACAAACGTTTCCCTGCCTCTATGTTTGTTGAGCCAACATTTCCTTCTACGACCAAGTTGATGAGGTGATAACAAACGCACGTGTTTCTCAATGCAAGTAATACTTAAAACACGTTCTTCTTTAATGAATATTAATTAAATTAGACCTAAATTCTTCACTAAATTAATGTGACCATAACTCAAGACACGCCGAGATTAATGCATATATTCCTTAAAACAACAAAATTATCTGGGATTTCCACCGTAACTTCTCAAGCGATTCTTATATAGCAATTAAGTCATCGACTGCAATATGATGAAACTATTATTAATCCCACTAAATGGTTCAATAACGTGACAAGTCATTGTTAAGGAGTGAATCAAATAAATTATGACCAATAATTACCGGCAAGTTAAGTTTTAACCACATTTTTAATGGACGCCTATTATTTAATTTCAATGGCGGGATTGATTCGATAATAATTACAGAATAAGTAAATAATAAATGCTTGAAATAAGTGAATTGGTAAATTGATAATTGCTACGTTCCGAGGACTGGCCATTTTGTCAATGCCTGGTCCGTCAATGTCTTTCCTATAATATTTCTATACGTTCGTTGCTCACGTTTAATGAATTGAATTAAGAGGTCATTTATTGAGTTTGACTTTAATTAACCAATCCTCCATTTTTTCCTTAACAATTACGATTATTTAGTTTTATAGTTTTATTTCGAGAAATCCAAACGAGCTCGATTCTGAAAAATGAAAAGGAAAATTTTGCAACCATTTGCTGACTTGCAAAAGCCAGCTGTTCTTTCAGTTGTTCAGTCTGCACCTTCAAATGGAACTTTTTTTTTTAAACTTTTGATTATTTGCATGTCGAACACTGATTTGATTTGTTATTTCTTTGATTCTCCTTCGATTTAAAAACAAAAACATGTGAACTCTTGTAGAATGTATCATACCGTAACACGATGTATAATATCAGATAATATCAGTGTGTATCTATAGAAGTATCTTTCCAGTTTCTAGATTGTGAGTCCGAGTGTTGAGTGAAACAAGTTGCACTTCGATCACAACTTGACCCTGTCGCATTTTAATTTAATTTATTGACCCCAGAAATGTGCACCAAAAACATCACAGGTTTCCGATGAAGAATTCGAGCATTTAGTATTGTTAATCATGCAGATTCCACGGTGAATTTGGATGATCCCAGTACCACGAACGAGCAGCACTGGTTAAAGTCCGCAGTTCCTTGCGTCCTGGTTCTGTATGAACTTAGCCCAAAGGCTGAGAAAGCACGAGGAAATTATGAATCAAATAAATTATGAAGCAAAATTACTGCTGCCGGTTGAGCCACATGTTCTCTCATTGGTGAGAGCTAATTACGATTGTCGTGAATAAATTACAGTCAGTCATGTGATCATTAGTTGTTTAATCAGATGGGCCACAAAAGTTTTGTACAGCCTTGGTCTCTATAGTACGAACGAACGAACGTCCTCTGAATTCTTCATTGGCTAATTTCCTACGTGTTAAGAATTTTCAGCTTTTAATCAGATGATTCATTCAGATGTTTCGTTGAAAGCGTCCACGGAAAAGAATAGAAAATATAAAGTTTGGAATTGGTAAAGAAAAAAAAACTTAGTCGAAAGCCCATCGATTGAAGAAAATTTGCAAACTTCATGGAAGAAGGCACTTTGAACTCTGCCTTTAGTAAACAATCATTTTGGATGCAAGAGCCAGCAGACAATTATATAAACATGTTTCCTCTCTCGACATGTCGACAACTTCTGACCTCACGGATGGCTCTATGAGAAGTTTCAATTTAAAGTCTCTAATTGAAACAAAGGTGCATCTTAATGAGTCGATTGTCTCTCGGAGCGCTTAATTGAAATCGTCGCGTCTCTCAATTTGTTGAACAGGCTCAGTCAGTCACTCACGTGGTCGGGCTCTAAAAATCTCTTCTTCATTCCTCGATCCGATGATAAGAAACATGTCTCATTCGATTCGCATGAAGTGAGGACTTCAATCGATTTGTCAGGAGTTCTCTGCGCCGAAAGGTTTTCCTCGACGATGTACCTCGTAAATAACGTTCAGTACCAAGGGAACTCGCTGGAACAGGAGAAGGACGTTGCAACGATCGCGTGTGGAAACGAATTCGAAGCCAACGATGTTTTTGACTTTTGTCTCAACTTCGACATTCATGACGATCACGTTTTTATGGCAAACGTCGTCGACGGATGCCTTCCTAACGATTCTAAATCGCAGAATAATTCGAATACGATTTTCGATGAATTCAATGATTTTGTTGCTAGCGACAAAAATTCTCTCGAGGCGAACAACACCTGGATTACATGTGACGTGAGCAGTGGATACTCGAGCGGAGACAATTTCGACGACAAAAAGAGCGACATCAGAGACTGTTCTTCCGTCTCCACCGTTTCTTCTTCCTCCAACTCTCAGTGGCTCACCGGATTTTCCAGCACTTCCTCCGATTTGCTGATGAGCTGTACAAACGACGACGAAGCGATTGCATCGCACGAATTTCCAGATTGCTTGGAAGACAATTTTGCAAAGGAAGGCCTAGATTCGATCGCCCATTATCTCGACAACGATTTTTTTGAACATTGCGCACAATTTGAAAGTTATAGCACTAAGAGCGGTCAGGAAGTCGTCCAGAAAGATCTGGAAGTACCGACAAGCAGCGAAAGAAGTTCCTTCGAAACAGAATTTCAAGCTGGTTCTTTAGAAATATCCTCGAAGTTATGCGACATCTTGCCAACTTCTTCCTGTTTGACCTGGAAAACTCAAACAGAATCCAAACAGAATAACCAGAACTGTAGTTCAGAAAAGCTCAGCCAGTTAAAGGTTTCGACATTCGTCGCCCAGTCAGCAAAAGAAACCGAAAATGAATTCAAAAATTCCGAAACTAAACGTCTCCTTCTTCAACCTCACTACAGAGCCACAGTTCTCCGAAGACCCACCTCGAACATCTGCGAGATCAATTCCCAGCGCGTACCCAGCGACCCTCTTGCGGAAGCCATGATCGAGTCTGGAATAACCTGCACCACGTTTTCTCCGGAAGAAAGTGATTCTCCGAGTAGATGGTCTTCCATAAAGGAACGACTGATCGCGCCTCCAATGGTCAAGGTAGACGACTTTTGTAAGCAACCGGTTTGCTCTCCAGAACTCTCGAACAACAGCAGCGAAACAACATCCGCAGTCAAGCGGGAAATCCAGTCATTTTTTCTCGAGGAAACAACTCCTAGCATCGACTTGGAAAAATATATTTGCAGTCTTCCGTTTTTCTCCGCTCGACCAGGTTCGGATCGCTTTTTCCAAGCTAGAGTCCATCTGGAAAAGATTCAATCGCAAGAGATCTCAATCCATCAAAGTGAAGCTCTCGAGCCCAAGTCGAGATGGTCGGAAAACATAAACTTGAGAGAAGGAAGGAAAGGACCGAGGATGACGAATGCTCGTCAATCGAGCGAAGACTCCTCCAACCTGGAGGAACGTCTGTTCTTCTGCACGCATCCCGGTTGTCATAAATCCTACAGCAAAAGCTCTCACCTGAAATCGCACATGAGGAGGCACACCGGTGAGAAACCGTTCGCCTGCAACTGGACCGGTTGCGGCTGGAGGTTCTCCAGATCCGATGAACTCGCACGCCACAAGAGGTCTCACTCGGGAGTCAAGCCCTACCCCTGCAAGATATGCGAGAAAAAATTCGCCAGGTCCGATCACCTGGCTAAGCATTTGAAAGTTCATCGCAAGAGAAACGAGAAGTAACTTGAAGTTAAGAATGCACTCCGATGCGAACTGTTGCGAAACACTCGAGAAGCAACAAATAAATCCACAATAGAATCGTGAATCTATTTATTAAAATAAATATGAAATGTAATATTATTTAAAATATCGTTCCAGCATTAAATTTATTGACAATGTACGACGCTCGCTTTGTTGTGATTTCCATGCACGGATGAGACTCCACAGACGTCATAGAAGGGTCATAGTTCGTGAGGAAGTCTAGAGACGAGACGAGAAAGATAAATGAATGATTGCGATGCATGCATTCCCTATGCACGATGCATTCCCTATGCACGATGCATTCTTTATGAATAATGCATCCTTGATGTATATGAATGCATTCAACAGAAATAATGCGTTCCCTATGAATGATGCGTCCCCTATCTTTCCGGTTAAGAGATGTCGTTCGAATGATTTTGTTGTAAGATGCGCTTCTTTTCCATGAGGGACCTCAGTTTTATAAGGTTGCTCTCCGTTAAACTGTCTCCCGGTCTCAGTTCGAGGGCCCTCAGGTAACTTCTTTCGGCCTCTTCGAGTTTGCCGTTGAAGTGCAGAATGGCACCCAGGTTCATGTGGGTTAGCGCCGTCTGTCGAGGAGAAAATTAATTTAATCCTCGTCCCCCTACGCATCTGCAGAGAGCCATGCATAAGGGAACCTTTGATGTTTCATAATGCAAGGTGCTAAGTCTGTGAAATATTCATGAGGTGACCTATTATGAATATTCATGAACTACTGTAATAATAATCGTAATAGCCTGAGAACCTCTGGCTGGATTTCTACGGCTCTGCGGTAAAATTCTTCTGCCCCAGAATTCCTTCCGATGCTCCTGCAAATATTATATTATATTATATTATATTATATTATATTATATTATATTATATTATATTATATTATATTATATTATATTATATTATATTATATTATATTATATTATATTATATTATATTATATTATATTATATTATATTATATTATATTATATTATATTATATTATATTATATTATATTATATTATATATATTATATTATATTATATTATATTATATTATATTATATTATATTATATTATATTATATTATATTATATTATATTATATTATATTATATTATATTATATTATATTATATTATATTATATTATATTATATTATATTATATTATATTATATTATATTATATTATATTATATTATATTATATTATATTATATTATATTATATTATGCAAATCATATCCATTCACTATTAGTGCCATAGTCGATAAAAAGTTAAAGAACCGTCAAAGTCCTCAAAGTATTGTTTTAAAATCCAACAAAAGGTAATAAAGACTGGTAGTCGTTAATCGAACGCTATCGTCATCAATACCCTCTGAGAATGAAACACGGAAAATAAATAAAGAAAGAAAGGAAGAAAGAAAGAAGGAAAGAAATAAAGAAAGAAAGAAAGAAAGAAAGAAAGAAAGAAAGAAAGACAGACAAAGAAACATGTTTTCAATTGAAACGTTCTCATTCTGAAACTCGGTTTTTCCAGCGAATCGAGTGATGAGTCACCAACTGATGACAATCAACTTCCGTACGATCTCGAGATGTAATCGATGTCGTAAGACACGCAGAACCATATCACCACATTAAGTTATCGAGCGACTAAAAATTAATAAAAACGGAATTAAATTAAAATTAAAATTAGAATAAAGCAAAATGTAAATATTTTATATAGCGCAGTCTGCACAGCATCAAAGGCACTGTTTATTATCCAATTATATAGCGCTCCTTCGGAAGCTTGAGGCAGTGCAAGAAGGGTTTCCAACTCTATTTACTAACATGAAACACTCATTATTATATTTATATTTACGTGCATTAACACATTAATCCAACTTTCATGTAAGACAAATGGCGACAAACCTCAATGCGTTGGCAGTGTTGAAGATAATCTCAAAGTCCATCGGAGCCAGTTTGGCTGCCCTCAGGTAACTCTCGGCAGAGTCCACTGCCCTTCCGGCATCCCCAAGGAACTGACCTAGAAATGGATTCCGGGTCATGTTTTCGCCTCTTCAGCTAATGAGTATTCAGACTTCATTCCTCACCGTAATGCTGGTGAACTGTATAGTCAGTGGGGTCAATATCGAGAGACTTCAGGTACAGCTGTTCGGCTTCCTCCAACCTCCCCTTGAAAAAAAAAAAGCAAATGTACGGTGTGTTCTGCCTCTGGTGATCCAGAAAGCATTGGAAACAGCCAGTAAATAAATTGATTCGCTTCTATGCTCAAGACTTAATAACCTTTCGATGGTAAAGTTTGGCTAGGGTAAGATGCGCTGGCACGTGATCCGGTTTGACCTGAAGGGCCTGTTTGTAGTAGAATTCTGCCTTGTCCAGCTGATCCAGCCTGGCGTAGGACTCTCCTGTAAGCGTGGCGCATTAACTCGTTTGAATCCATCGCGTGCGTTCAGCGACGCGTGACGCTACGCAACTCCAATAAAGGCTCGCGTTGTTACTAATGTTATTTGGCAATTCGACGGACTAGGCGAGAATTTGAGTCTGAAAATCAATTAACCGTGACAGGAAGATTGGCAAAGAAGGGATGAACGACTCGACGCAGTTCCAAGCCATCCTAGGGCAACTTAAAGTAATTTATGCTCCCAACTCGTGCCTCGATCGGCGAATGGTGGCATCGGTAATTTGCTCTCCCGGTTATTTATTTGGGCCCTGCAACCAGGCCGACTGCAATTAATGTCTCCCTTCAACACTCCGAGTGGGTGGAGTCACCATCCGCTCGCCGGCGAGAGAGCGAGCGAGCGAGTGAGTGAGTGAGTGAGTGACCGAGAGGAGTTTTAAATCTGTCGAGGTGTTGCGTCTGTCACGTGACGACAAAAACACGTGATTCGGATTCTTAAAGGCACAAATGGTGCGTGGTAGGAACATCAAATCGGTTCGGGTGATGGAGCTCTCGAGTGGGAGATGTACAAAGGCCATGTCTGAATAATGCATGAGTTGCAACCCGGATGAGCGACAGTCCAGTGTTTGCACGACTCGTTTATATGCCTCCATCTAAATGTTGAACAGGTGAAAGAGAAATCAATCACCAACCTAACATGTTGTAAATGCTCTGAGCGGGGTATTGACCGGGCTTTCTGTCGACTGCCTTCAAGTAAACGGCCACGGCTTCCTGGTAAAAGTCATGACACGAACGACAATCGGACTGGGAAGCGAATTGAAATGAGTCACGCTGGCCGAGTGCTCGACCTAATAAAGTCGATGAGGTTGAGTTCCGTTTGAATTTTATGGCGTCATTGGCTCGGGGTGCGTTCTTATAATTAGAACGAGGGGGATGGGGACGGGCGGGTTTAGTCCGTGTTTGTGGTCTGACATGCGATGGAATGCTCACTCCTCGTTTGTAGTCCGGCGTGCATTAGGAGTGCTCATCCGTTACCGGCGACGCGACATTTTAAGAGGGCAATTGTAACTGGTCGGCGCGAGATTTTACATCGCAAGCGGAAGACGAAATTGACGAACGCGTTAACGACGTTACGTTCATCCAATTAGTTCCTCGACATTCGCTTTCGGCATTTGCGTCAATAATTAATCTTCATTTGGCGCCATAACAACGCTTCGACGTCAAAATAGTTACCAATTAATAACCACGAAAACAAGGAAAGTGGACTTATTTAAATTTATAGCGTGGAGGTTATTAAAGAATATATCCTCATCATGTTATCCTCACCTCGTGTCGATCCAAATCGGCCAACAACCTGCCCAGGTTGTAAAGGGCCGAGATCTTCGTGTGTTCGTGGAGACGAGGATCCTTCAAACCCGAAGTATCGATATCGCTACAATGACGATACACCTGATGGAATAATAGCCATTATCATGTAATACATAAAGCAATATAAATATGTTAACATTATCAATATTATTGTTACTATTATTATTGTTATTTATTATTATTATAATCAGTATTCTATTATATTACTGTATTATGATTTTAATATATTCTTAGGAGGAAGAAGATGATGATGATGATGATTATTATTATTATTGATTTGTGAGGTTGGCGTAAATTATATAAATAATATATGGCTTCGTGCTTACTTTGAAGTACCCATAAATAACCATATAATTGGCAACCGTAATAATTCATAATTAATCACCTGTTCTGCTTCTAACTTTTTGCCAACGGTGGCCAACACGATGCCAAGATTGAGATGGGCCACTAAAAGGTTTAAAAGTGGAACGCGATCAACATCTTTACGATTATTATGATTATTTATTACGTTTGTTTATTAAGGATGCAAGTAAAATAAAATAAAATTTTATTCATTTAATTATTTGATTGTTTTAAAATGTGAACTTGGAAGCGCAGACGTCCGGAACACTTCCTGAAAACGATATTTGTTGACCGTGTAAATACAACCGATGAGCAATGCTTGTTTATTTTCCACAAATAATGTTTATTATGATTTAATAATATTTATAAATTCTACAGTAATAAGTAGAGCATCATAAACAGAGCATTAGGCTATTATTACTTTTTTTTGTATTTTACTTTCCAAAATATGATATTTCTAAATTTCAGTATTCAATTCCGAAAAATTTATTGCTATCATTATTGTTGTTACGAGTCGCATCAACACATAAACTTGTTAATAAATCATCCTCACGACTACGGCGTTAAAGTAGTAAATAATGACAAAAGTACCTATCGATTAGATCCGACTTTTGACGTTTAAGAAAAATTCACAAAAAAAAAAGATGATGGAAGGAAAAGAAACGAAACGAGAGCCTTAATGAAGTTTCGCAACAGGACACCCTCAGAAGCAGAGGTTGGAAAAATTAACGAGGAAATGTTTGAATCCATCTCAAGCCATCCATCACTTGGAAATAATTACATCCTTTCGACACGTCAGAAAGGAGCTTTTTGAAATAATCGTCCGTCGAAAGGTCCAGAATCCCACGGAGCACTAAAGTTTGTTTTTAGTCTCCCGTGAACATATTTATCGCTCTCGTCTTATCGACAGAATCGCATTACTAGGAGATGGATTGAATCTCTCCATTACGTGGAGGTGGATTGAATCTCTCCATTTCATTTGCCGAGCACGTCCATCGTTTGAGCACGAATCACATAAAATGCATTAAGTCCCGACACGATTTGCTGCTCATCGATTGGCAATAAGTTCGTGAAACTCAGACTCACTCGTCAATCGGGGACGGCAGTGTATGGCGCGTTCGTAGCTTTGAATGGCTTCCGTCAATCTGCCCTGCTCCTGATACAAAATGCCTCTGAAGAGAACGTTTAAAATAAATGATAAATTGCTTTAATAATAATAATAATAATAATAATAATTACTTTACCGAATTATTTTATAACCCTAAGAAACAACTAACGAGTTAATGAAATACAACTCGCAATCAATCAGAGGATGGAAATAACACAGGCATAAATTAAATTTCCACTAGACTGGAATCAAATTTAGAATTGCATCCTTTCAGAAAGTTGTGAGTTGTCGAGATTAAAGTCCTCAGAGGCAGGTTTTGCTTCAATCTCGTGAAAGAAATTCATGAGCAAGTCACCTCCAGAGAAGTTCAATGTTGCATGAAATTGTAAAAAACCGCAGATGAGTCAAGACAGATATTTTAGAGCATTTTTTTTTTGCTGGAAGATCAGCAGGAGAAAAGTTCACAGGACGAATATCGAGCCGCACGCTTTGTTGACAAAAGAGTTGAATATAAAAAAAATGAAATCGATGGAGTCTTCATATGCACATGCCTTGCAGGACATAAATCTTGTAGGCGCAACAATCTTTTGTAGGGAAATAATGTGTAGCAAGGTAAGGGATGAAACAATGGGAACAACAATTGCAGGAATGCAAAATGGAATTGAATCTCGATGAAGTTAAACTCAATCACTCACCCAAAAATAAATAAATAAATAAACAGTTCACAATAAAAACAACGGCTAAACGAAGAAAATGCGGACGTGAGGAAGGACGAAAGAATTAACAAGCGAAAAAAACTCACAAGTTGTAGTGAACGTCGGCCATATTGTTTCGGTAGAGGAGAGCAGTTTTATAAGCATGTTCCGCTTCTCGTATTTTTCCCCGAGAGTTTAAAACGTTGGCTAGATTGCCCCACGCTGTTGTGAAAGAAAGTAGCCGAGACTTTCAGTTTAAAATCGATAATGACGCAAAATTTATACATTTCAGTCTTGTCACCATCTGGAAACAATTAATACGATTCTTCGTCGAATAATGGCATCATTATAAGATCGTCGAACGACAAAGGAGATTAAACTCGTTACTAGGAAACCTTTGGCAGGGTTGATAGATATGCCAGACTTGTAAAGGGATTCTTCTGTGAGCCAATCTTCGTTTCTGAGAAGAGTCTTATAAGAAAACAATACCAGAAGGAAGATGGTGAGCACGCAAACTCCATCGCTGCGGGTTAAATTGAAGAGAAAAGTATCAGCGATCAATATTTCTTGCCATTGCTCTCGATCCAAAATAACCTCATTCGTAAGGAAGGCGTTTTGAAAAGACCTCGCGAGAAACCAATTGACCGAGTCCTGGCGTTGATTTCGCTCTCTTTGCCGTGCTTCTTGCCGTTCTTGAGGTTATCTACGCCGGTAATCCTTTCGACTGAACAGTTTTCCTGGCCCCGAACACCGATTTGTGGCGGTTTTGTTTCCAGGTGCAACAGTAGCAGATGGATTCCGAGGGCAATCAGCAAACAGAAACCCATGCTAGGAATGTATAAGACCCTCTCGGCCACTACGAAACCGACGTAAAAAAAGAGATTCGTAGCCGGAACAAAGGGAAATATTAGAATGGAAAGCCCCAACAAGAGAGCATGCCATCGGTTGGCTTTGTCATCTCGAGTGGGCGAATTGTTACCGATGGTGGAGGCGTTAGTTGAAGCATCGCTTCCATTCTTTGGAAAATGCTTCGCCCTTTGAGTAAGAAAAGTCGACAAGGAATGATATTTCGAGGAGCTCGCATTATCGGTGGTGATTTGACAGTTCGGAGATGTTGCAGGAGAGCTGTGAACGAGTGGATGTCTTAGTGAAGATGAAATGCAGTTGATATTCAGCGAGAGCTTCAAAATGAAGATAACCAGAAAGAAATAAAAAAGAGCGGAGATGATATTCCGTAAGTCTCCGATCGAAGTGATCAGCTCGACGGCTCCCATGGACCAATCAAAGCTGAGGGTCAAAGGGCACAGCAGGAGACCAAAGTTAAAAGCTGGGAGGAAGAGAAAGGTGAGAGTTCTCGTCAAAAGACTGTTGCTGTCGGAGGCTGGATTGTCTGACGGAGAGAAGGTAGGGGGGTTCATGCCGATCAAATAGAGTCGCAAAGAGACGAAAGCTACGCAAACGGCCGCATTGAGAATTATGCCTCGTCGCAAGCCCGATAGATTGTCCTGAAATGTATAAAAAAAAATCGGCGGCACATAAATCAAAATATTCGTCTCGGGGACTCACTTGGAAGAGGATGGATGGGACTTGGGAAAGAGTCAGTCTACTTTTGATGAAGATGTCGTGGAGAATGCAGACGAAGACGACGCTAATGCCCTGCTCTTTACTTAGCATGGCACATAAAACGCAAAAGGCAAAGCCGATTACATACAAGCAGGTTTCCGACGTCAAACGTCTCCCGGCAAGATTATATTCCTCCGCGTCGAAGGAATTTTTTCCGGAGGTCGGAGAAAAGTCTGCTAAAAGCAAGCAATATCGAAGAGCAAATTGTGGACGAGAGAGAAAAATATAAAGACGTTTCTCACTCAAGCCGAGGATGTGCTGTTGAGACTTCTGACAAATTGCCTCCGCAGAAACATGTTCGGAGTTGCTTCCGTCCGTGTCCTTGCAATCCGTATGGATCTGAGCGTCTCTTGTCTCGCAATAACTGCAAGCAAAAAAGTGACTTCCTCAAATTAAGCCCGTCTTAATGCACTTCACTGCTTAATGTGGCTTCCGACAACTTCACTGGCAGATGCCGAAAGCTGTCAAATTTACCTCTTATAAATGTTGAAAGCCAGAAGGAAGAAGAAGCAGCAGAGCATGTCAGCTCGTCCGACGATGCCAGAAACGGCCTCCGTGTGTATTGGATGACTGGCGAAAATGAGACCGGCTAGCAAAGAAATTCTCTTCGACCCGATAACATTTGATAACGTTGCCGAGTAGAGTCCAGTGTTGAGTGAATGAATGATGACGTTGGAAGCATGGAAACCGAACGGCGAAAGTCCTGCCAGCATGTAGTTGAGGCGGAAAGTGAAGGTGCAGAGCGGTCGGTAGGACTTGTGAGAACCGCTATGGAGCAACGGCGTGCCCCAGAAATCGTTGAGGAAGATGGACCAGAGACTCGTCTCTCCCAGCACGTCTGGATTTCTCTTTATCGCCCGGCTATTCGAAAGATTGTACAAAACATTAAACCGGAACATTGGGAAAGTGTAGCAAGAAGTGAAGATTAATATCGACGAGCATAAATAATCTGCGTTAATACACGACAGACGCTCGTTAATTCCATTTACAGCAACTTCTGCAAGATAGGATGGAGTTAAAGCAGAATTGTTTACATTTACCCTCCAAAATCCGTCCGATACATTTTATCAATGTGGGAAAATAATAAAAAGACAAAAGAAATTGGAAAAGCGAGAAGTTTAGATGAATTTAAAAATTGACGGAAATTTTTCACGCAAAAGTCACGAAAAATTCAATTACTGCCGAATGTCGAAGGAAATGCGATAGCGTCGACTGAAGGCTGGACGGTATGGAGAAGGAGGAGGTGCATGGGAGGATGACAGGCGATAAATCACAAATTAATAAGTCAATCTGAGTGAAATCAGGCCGAATTCTCTACGACTTCCTGAAGGATGGAGATGCAACTCCACTCGGGTGACTTGAATTAAAGTCGAACCCATTTCAATCGCACTCCGCTGCATCTTCAGCCTCTCATTAATCAAGCGGACTGCCGAATGTTAGTCGTTTGCCAGAACTAAGAAGCATCGAATAAACTGCAAGAGTGGGAGGTATTTTAAAGAGCCACTTTCATTGAAGCAAGAAATCCTTTCCAAGACGTACAAAGTTTCAAACGCGAGCAATTAGATGCGATGCCGGAACGCGACAAAACTGTTACATTGCTCTAAGTGCACACGTCAGTCCTTGCTGGATGTTCTGCCAGTTTAGTCGTCGCCAGTGGTAATTAGGTGTAACGTTGCAGGTCTCACAGCTCTGCCATTTGGACGGCTCGAAATGCTCTCCGTCTTGGAGTCGCACATGTGCAAAGCAATAAGCGCAGAACAATTCTCAAAATGCTCGCAGAAACTCAATCCGGGTCCGTCTGCTTCACTAATTCATAATTCACACTAATGCATTTCACCATAAATAATGTAAAGAGGCGGCGTTCAATGAACGAGGTCCGTAAATGCTTTTTTCGAAGCAACTCGAGATCTTTTTAAAACATCGGTACAATCGTGAACATGTTTAAAGGAAATTAAATTTGCTCCACAAGAAAAGGAGACTTCCTTTGAGGATTTTTCTTGTCGGTTTTGATAATCAATTTTACTTAAGAAGCAGGAGAAGATGGATTATGGTAACCAGTTGAAATGAGGGGATGCACGAACAAGCAACATCCAGCATTTCACTGGGGGCATGCTTCATCGGATTTCCAAGGAAACATCCTTAATGAGGAGCCAAGATGGCCAGGACTCGTGGGTATCATGACGAGAAGTTACGGCGGTGCATGGGGAACGTAATTTAATCTCCTTTGCTCGGAGCTGACGTCTCCTAGCTAGGAGGATCTCCACGACTTTATTTCATTCCATTCGTTTCTCTTAAGAACGATTATTCACTTTAAACAAACATCGTGCATCGAAAAAGAGGAAAAGAATGAAGAAAGGTGGAGTGCACACACCTGTGAGAACAAATTAATTCACCTGTCTCTGGTTCGCCTAATGAATCATGCATGACGTGGCATGCTGGTACAATCCAAACAAATTAACACACCTGCACCGAATATTAGACTTATCTAATTGAAGCTGAAACGAAACGACGAGTAGGAATAAGAGAGCTATTCTTATGATGTGATGACTTTCTGACCGTAAAGATAGCCATGAAACGAGAGGACATTTCGTGGAGCACCGGTTAAGTCGACGTCTCACCTTACCGAAGCCATTTCCACAATGATCCGGCTAATGATCATTCACGTTCATTCCCAATCATGCGTCAATCTATTCCGGTAGCATCTCGGCCACGGAATATCTGATCCCGCATTAAATTGCTGCTCTTCGTTTGTCAGGGATCGCACTCGCGACCTTCGAGAGAAAGTTCGAGGTTTGCTCGGAGACCCCCTTGTAGGAGCTACTCGAAGTGTCCACAACAGGAGTGAAACGCAATGGACCTCGGGGTTCGCTTTGCCTGCCAGGAAGAAATATGAGTCCACACCTCGCTCGATCATCTTTGAAGAGGACTCGAGTGCATGGCCCATGAATGATGCCACCCTACTTCTCCATTCTCCTTCGTGTCTCGCAATCCCCCCTTTTTCGTGTTATATCCTTAATCGCAAATGACATTCAAAAATCACAAAATTCAACTCCAACACGTCGCCAAAACAGCGCACTCAGTAATTTGCAAAATGTCACGTCATGTCTGATTGTGGTGTGCAACGTTGATGCTCCATGGCCTCTCCTCCTTCCAGCTAGACAGCCTGATCACTTCAACCTAGAAAAACCCATTCCATTCCAAGAAAGGTCAATGCGGACAAATCACGTGCTCCTCCTCACCGAGTGGCCTCATCATAAACAGAGTTTCTTGGCGTGCCAACAGAGCACGCTTCATTTTAAAGTGACCGACACAAAATAAGGCCGGTTTTTATTAGGAGCGACCGAAACTCGGACATCTAATAACGCTGATGTATTCCGCGGAGTCTTGGCATATTGATCCGCTTTTATTCGAGTGAAGTTTGAAACCGAGATATCTTTTCGTCATCGTCATCAGGAGTAATGACGGAATGCATTCCATCATCGTTATCAGGAGGGAAATGAAATACAGTTCATCATCATTACCCCATTATTCCATCATCGATGTGATCGGGTCGGTGATGAAATGTATCTCTCTGCCTTGATTTTTATAGGCGCTTGGGAGCGAACAGCCGGTCCGCGAAGCGATAAATTAGAAACGAGATTTTTTCGAATTTAAATAAAGTTGGGCTCGACCGTGCAGGACGACAGATTCCCCAGATGTGCATGAAGTCATGTTGAGATGTTTCCAGCCATGCTCAATCAAGCGGCCAGAAGCAAATGAGTTAAAGTCATTTTTCCTTCTGCAAGAGCACGTAACACATCTGTTCGAGAAAACTCGCCGAAATATCTCTTTTTTTTTTATTTTCTGCTCCATCTCATTCCATTTTTGCTACGCCGTCAAGACCTAGCATGTCAAGATATTCCTTCATCATATGTGATTAAACGAGTGAATTAGGATTAGATAATCCTTCTGTATCAGTATGAAATGAAATAAATTCTCCTAAAATTTCCAGATGTGAAATTTTAAGGAAAATAACGAAAAAAACTAAAAATAAGAAAATTCCAGCATGAGAGAAGTGTTTGATGTAATGGAATTAAATTTATCAATTTTCAAGATGGATGGGCAAAGCTGTAATGAGCATTAATCTTCATAAACTCCCACTCAAATTGTTTCTCAATCCAGAGTTGAAAACCTTTGGAACTTCTATTGAGTTTCAAATGAATTCCAATTTTGTCTCATAATATCTTGCAAACTATATGTGATGGCTGCATGAAATGTGATATGCATAGAAAAGATGTGATGATGGTGGTGCTAAAAGAGCATGTGTTCAAATCAAATAGCATGAATGATGAAGCATCAAATCAAAAGTAATGTATGAACATTGTAATTTTCAAATAAGTAAAAATGCAAATGATTAACACAAAAATGTTAATATTAGTTAATCATTAATAATAACAATTAAAAAAAATATTTCATAAAATTCAAAATAGCATATGCAGCATCAGTGAGAATTGCTGAAAAATTAATGGTGCATTCATATATCTGTACTATAATTTGCCATAAATATTTGTATCAAATGACTTTAAAATATATTTTGTGAATTTTCAAACAATTGGTCAATGTTTACCTACCTATCATCATAACAAAACTCTCCCGGTAAGCTGTTTAAAAATAAAACCAATGCCAACAAAGCCGGCAAAAGCACTTGGTGATAAGTCATGATTCATTTGGGTTAAAATGGATAATTCAGGTCACCAAACCGATAACTTCCAGCAACACGCCCACCCCGGCTCGATGCTGTAAACAAAACCGAGGCACGTGTGCACTTATAGGTATTCAACCGTTCACCGATTGCGGGACTTTCTCAACGCCCAAACTGATTTAATTTTTCTGAATTTCATTTACTTAAGAACTGGTTAATTAATCTAATTAAGTGGCCGGAAGATTCTTTTAGTACTTTTGACGTTCATTGTACTTATTTGAATTATATTTTCAACAGCTGACTATGTGACAACATGAATCCATATCAACTTAAAGGACTCATTCAGAACTACCAAAATTAACAGAATTCGATTTTTGGAGCAGATATTGAGTTCCTATGGGCATTGAACTTTAAGCTTCTATTTCGAGGATATGTTGTAAGAAGGGATGATTAGTAAATAACATTAATAATAGCAAACGTTTCGGCTTACGATAAAATGGTACCTGGAAAAATAGGAAAGTCACTGGTCTAGGAACAAATTGCGTCAGTTCTCCGCGGCTTTTTCATTGATCTGGGAAACTCTCCAACAGCCTGCCGATCTTTTTTTTTTTTGGTTTTTCATCAATAGTTAAAAGATCATCATCCATTGACTATCCCCCTTAATGTACCCAATGCATATAAGCTTGATGATGACCTTTTCTGCTTCCTGTGGCAGATCGAAAGAGTCCATACCCCCCTCATCACACAGGAAAAATCAAATTTTTTTGCCTGATGCAAGTTTAACCTTCTTGGAACCTAAAGTGAAATGATTAAATATTCACATTTTCTTTGAGGTGTGCCCCGCGTCAAGTTTTTCTGCATCTTCCAAGATTTGGCAATTCGCTAATGTGTTAGGTGTGTTCTGTGTGCCACAAGAGTCAAGAGTCATAACTTAAATTAATTGCAATTTATGGTGGTTTAAGGAGACTAAAGTCTGTGTAATATTTTCAATTCATTAGCCAAATTTTGAAATTACTATTTTGAAAATTTCTAATGAGTGTGAAAACGTAATTCCCTCATCTATCTTATTCCACAACTCGGCTTGTAATTTTAAACATGTAGTTATTGTAATTCCCGTTCCTGTTCCATGTCCTTTTGTGGAAATGCCTCAAAGAAAAGGGAGGGTGGTAGATATTCTCTTTCTGTTATTATCTTGAACGCTTATATGAGTTCCCCATGTTGGAGGCAGAAGGCCACCTATAGGCAACAACATTAACTTCTGGAAGACAGTCAAATCATCTGAAAATTTCGTTATTATCCCATTTAAACTAATCAGCTGTAAAGATGGAGAAAAAATATCAAAGGGTTAAACAAAGACTTGTTACATTTTAAAATTTGTGAGCGGGAATGTAATTTTGGGAGGTGGGGGACAGAGGATGTCACTGGCCATTCCTGATCGATTACGCCTCCCTTTTCTAACTATTGATAAGAAGCAAAGAAAAGGGTCATGGGATTGTAAGGAGAGATTACCCTCTTGGAAAGGCCGAACTTTGATTTTGATCTGATTATGTCAAACTTTTTTCGGGGCGAATGTTTGAATCCTGACTGGTCTGGAAGTTTGCTGTTAAGTATATTAAAAAATAACTCTGCGCTTGATTTTGACGATAAACATTTTCTTAATACTCTATTTCAGAATGAAGCTCCTTTGTCTTATGCTTTTAAAATATTTATTCTTTCATAAATAGTTACTTATGGCGTTTAAGAACACTGCTTGAGGTATTTATAGAAATCATGCGTTATTTTTAATCATATTTAGATGGGACGGCATTAAATTTTGTAAATCAATTTTTTTTTGTATTTTAAAATTATTTCATTTAAAATTGTTGACAAATGAAAATATGATAGAATAGCTGTGACTTCAACTCACCTGTCACATAAAGGTAGGCTTTATAATGAAGTCATCGTTTGTAAACATCCTGACTTAAAATAATTTTTAATGTCAACGAGAATACTTTCTAAGTGATGGAGGCCAAATATCTTCCCTCTTATGAGGAAGTCACTAAAAACTATCCACCTCCTCCTCCATATGTTTCCAGAGTATCCAGTTTGGTGGATTGCAGCAATGTTTACAGATTTGATAATTACGAACAAACTCTTACCTATGCGCCTTCAAATAGTTTGTAACTCAGAATTTAAAGCCATTTTTGATTAAATAACTTACGAACAAATCATCCAGGAAATGCAAGAGATAATGATGTGTCACAACATTGGATGAAGAGACCTTGCTTCGTTGTTTTCACGTATTCTCTAGCCATGTTTTCTTGTTTATTTTGTGGATGCTTTTTTGGATTATTTGCCTTATTATTCCTTTGTGAGTCACCTTTTTTGTGTAGCCATAATTGGTTTTAAATGCTCTGACAGTTTGCTGATTTGCAGATTTGGGTGATAGAAATACCAGTAATTCTGACTCAATGCCAGTCGAAAGTAAATGCCAAAAAAAACATGTTTTTCCTTTGGTGTCAATCTTCCTGTCGATTACTGGGATATTTCTTGGAATATCACTTTTGGCAATTTTCTTGGGCCTATCTTACAGAAATTCGTCACTCGAATGCAGGTATTATATGAATTAGTATTCAAATTCTCAAATAATTATAAACATTTAATTCTCAAATGATTATAAGCATTTATGAATTTATTTTTTAAGTAATGGACACTCTGATAATGGAACTTGCTGTGATAGAATTGCTACTTGTGATAGAAGGCTTGTAAGAATTAGTAAAAATGGTTGCAAATATTGTTGCACAACGAAACAATGCTATAATCTTTTGAAAGAACTGCCTGGTTGTCCTAAATGTCAAGTTTGTCAATGTTTTTTCAATAATATTTTTGCTTATTTGCTTGCATTTCCATACATCATACATGAGAGTTTATTTTTGAAAAAGATTTATGCTGAAGAGAATGATTGGAATGGCTGTCCACATTGTTGTCAACAAAGCAATAACTTGTGCAGCTCATGGGGATCATACATAGATTCAGTTGGTTGTGAAAAATGCTGTCCATCCTTCAGTGATGAGGAATGCTTAAGACATGGTGTATCTTTCAATGGTGGATGCAAATTGTGTTGCCCAACGTGTCAAATAAATTCTACTCTCAAATATGGCAATGGCTGCAACAGGTGCTGCAATAGAATAGAGAATTGTGAAGGAGGTCAGTTTTGCAGAGAAATCTCACTTTCACTGTATTCTATGCATTTATAATTTCATATAATTTGTAGATAAATACTTGGATGAAAATGGTTGTCAACAGTGTTGCAAACCACATCTGAAAAACTGCTCATTTTATTCCATAAACTACAAAATTGAAATATGCAGGCAATGTTGTAATAAACCACCACTTTATATGTGTTCTACCTAGGGAATATAGCTTTTTATAGTATTCTAAATAAAAAGTATTTTGCCAATCACTTTTTGAGTCTTCCTGTAGCGTCTTTCTCTCCCTGAAGTTTGACGATATTAACATGATAACCATAGAAATTTAAAATAATAGACTTTAAACATGGAATAGCATTATTTAAGCATCCTGCATGAAAAGATGATATGTTTATAGAAGAATCAAACTAGCGATCCTTACTATCTGTTTGATATACCGCTTACATTATTGAAACATTATCACTACATTGCTCAAGTCGTCATGACCTAATGCAAAGTTTTTTTAATGGAGTCCAATAAGACCCTCAAAAGTTGGTCCAACATTTTTATGGGAAATCATAATTTTTTGTTAAATTTTTCTAAAAATATCTGAAACTTAAGGTCAAGCACTTTACAACTGCAGAATTGAGTAAATCGTAATAAATTTTATAAGCTCGAACATTACAACTCAAAATCTTAGCAAAAAGCAAAGTTAGCATTTGCTCCACTTTGCTCTGAACAGCGGACATCTACGGTCCTATCCCCTCTAAAATCCAAATAGGAGGTAGTTAAATTAGTAACACTCATAGTTATATCCTCCAAGTACAATTTCAAAGCAATTAAAGCAAGTAAAACATCGTTTAAAAAATATGAAATAACTAAATATGTTTCGACAAAAAGTTTCCTTACATATGTGATTTAGCGGGAAACTCGCTAAAGTTTGTGTTTGTTCCGTACCGGCTTCTTGTTCATTTGAAGATTGAGTATCGGAATAACTTTACGAATTTACCGAGATTAACTAAAAGAATCAATTCAAAGTTCATTTTGATTTACTTTTTAGACTTTGCGTGTTCTTCTTCCGACAGCTTGAACTAGATTGAACTAGAAGTTAGATTTGGCGACTTATCGTAGATCAATATTATTCAACTTGTGGCTTTTTTGTGCTTGAACTGACATAATGTTAGAAGAAAATAAAAGGTAAAGCTATTTAATATAAATTCGTTTCGGTTACCTCAACATATCATGAACTACGTTTGTTAGTGTTGGCTCAGTCGTTTCTGAACTGGGAGAGGTTCCAATGGACAATAGCAACCATGGAAGCATTGGTTAGATCATCAAATTATTTGTTACAAGGCTTTTAATACATTGGTTGCTTGAAATATTTACAGATGGAGACATGGATTTCAGTTATGATTTTAGATCTAAGAAGAAGGTGAATCTAAGTTGCCTGATATAAATGTGTTTGATATACCAAGGACTGGTTTAATTTTTTTCGTTTTTTTGCAGAATGATACAGACATATTAGCTGCACAGGCTCAATGTTACAAAAGGTTGTCAGATTTGCTCGAAAAGAGCCAAAGATATACAGCTCTGTTGTGTGACAGGATAGAAAAGGACAATAATTCATTTGCTCTGTTGCTCAAAGCTAAAAGTGAACAAATGATGAAACAAGTAGGGTTTATATTTGATTCAGAAGTCACAGATGGTGTTTATTTTTCAACATTGATTTATCATTAATATTGATTTAGGTCAAACAGGGGGCAGACAAAAATTCCAAAAAGGTTCCAGGTCACTGGTCTATTTTTTTATTGTAAAAAATGAAATCCTCTCTGACACAGTAATTGATTTGCTCTGAGCATCTGATGGAACTGCTGAAGATTATATTACATGCATTTTTTGTAGCAAATTTTATTTTTAGAACTAAAGAAAAGAGGAAGACCTCCGAAGAGAAAACGAGAAGAAGTTGATCAGGCGAGTGACTTTTTTGTTATATCCAAATGATAATCCATGAATATCCAAATGATAATCCATGAATATCCAAATGAAAATTAATGGTGGTGGTGAAGATGATGGATATGGCAGCACCATTGGCTTGGATTAATGAATAGATTACATTCATTCCCATCAGAAACTTGGATTATATAATTCATTTTCCCTAGTCTTATTATCAATTGACTTTGTTATTTTTGTAATGCAATTAATAATTTAGTTAATAATTTATCAATGAATGCACGTAGGTCGTCCCAAATCCTCCAAATACGAATTCAGTTTCACAAGGAGAAAATTTAGTTCAAGCTTCACCTGACGTTCAAATTCAATCGAACACGGAATCGAAGGATAATTATTTAAGTTACAATCAACCTCTTCTGGTAACTGGTGGCAAGTTGAGGAAATACCAGTTAGAGGGTGTGTCTTGGTTGATGGTGGGTGAAAAGTATTTGTTTCATCACAAAATTATTGGGTTGTCATTTGGTCTGCAGTTAAGTTGAGGATGTACCATTAGAACTTCAATTACCATTTGCAAGAGTTTACACATTGTGGAATCTTCTTCTAATGCAGAATTTGTGTTGAATTGATCGTTAATATTAACTTTATTTTATTAAAAATGGTTTCAGATGATTAATAAACAATTAATTAATAAATAAATGAAATTATGTTGAAATCATTCAAGAAATTGTATCTGAACGGAGTGAATGGCATCCTGGCCGACGAGATGGGTCTCGGGAAGACCATTCAGTGCATTTCGTTCATCTCGGATCTCGTTTGCGTGGGAGCCACGGGTCCGTTCTTGGTGTGTGGCCCCCTCTCCACGCTTTTGAATTGGGTCAACGAGTTCAAAAAGTTTGCGCCTGCAGTAAGTTACGTTGCCTTCGTGATCTCTGTTTATGAATTATTTGGTTTGATTAATTATTATATTTATTATTCAATGGTTTAATTTAATTAACCTTAACATGTCCTGTAAAAGTCTGGATCACCCTTCCTGAGCAAGTGGTGTCATAAGGCACTTTCTCTCAATTTAAAAGTTTAATTTCAAAAATAAATCTGAGCAACTCCCTAAATGTTTCACTAATTTTGTGGAAAAGTTTGTTTGCCATCTTGCTCTCACCTTGTTTGGTTTTTTCTTCTTTTTAAAATTGTTGTGCCCATTGATTGTGAAAATAAATAAATTAATTAAGTAATTATTTATTTTAACTTATTGCATGGAATTTATTTATAGCACGTAAGCCACTTTCTCAACATTATTATTTATTATTCTAAGGTTCCTTGCATCATGTACTATGGAAAAAACAAAGACGAAAGAATCCAAATTTTGGGAGCCATAAACGATTCCGTGACTTTACCAGGGTACGGATACAAAAGCAAACCAGTGGTGATCACGTCATACGAAGTCGCCATAAACGATAGCAAATTGTTGGGCAAGATTAGATTCGATCTTCTCATCGTCGACGAGGGTCACAGGATCAAGAATTCGAATTGTCGGCTCATAAGGTCAGATTACTCGATTGGCATCATTTGCTTGGAAACGTTTACGAAACGATGATGTTGTTTTCATTTGATTGATTCGATCGTGAAGGTCATTGAGTCCCTGGTTGTGCTTTCTTTGCAGGGAACTTAAATCGTACAATGCTTCGCATCGCCTACTTCTGACGGGAACTCCGCTCCAAAACAACTTGTCCGAACTTTGGACTTTACTTAATTTTCTCATTCCTGAAATATTCAGTAGTTCTGGAAGGTAATTTCAATAAAAAGATTCTGATGCAATTTTTGCGATTTTTTTATGTTTTGATGTTTATTGCAGTTTTGAAACTTGGTTCGACGTAAACTTCCTGGAAAACGTTGACAATGCAGGCGAACAAATTGCAATGGAAGAAGAAAAGTCCAGCACCCTTTCAAAGATCCACCAGGTAAAATTTGTTGGAAAACAAATCTGATAAATCATGTTAACCTGATTTATTTTATCACAAGACCATTATAGGTACCTCCCCATAGCTATGATGCTTTATAGATAAATTATTATTATTATTAATATTATTATTACTATTAGATACTCACCCCATTCATGCTGAGGAGACTGAAGGCAGATGTGGACATTATCATCCCACCAAAAAAGGAACTTCTACTGATTGCACCCTTTGCACCCGAACAGAGGGTCTTGTATAAATCCATACTCGACAAAACCATTTCTCAAATATCGGCTGCAAATGTATCAGAGGTGGTTTATAAGCAAAAGTCTTTTTATCTTTTATAAGCAATAGAAGCAACAGTCTGATAATTTGTTATTGAGACAGTTCTGGGTCTAAAATCTCAAATCGAAGTTTTTCTCGTGTTTGCAGAAAGAAAACGAAGAAGCGGATCTCCCGAGAACTTTGAGGAAAAGAGGAAGAAAATCCGTCGACTACACTCTGGCCTTCGAAGACGTCAACGAAAACGACGAAGACGACGAGAACAGCTTGACGGCATGGGCAGAAGCCGTGGCGAGTGGGAAGGAAGAAGTTGTAAAAGAGAGGTAACTGCTTCGTTCTTTTCACTTCATTAACATGGAAATTGTTTTGATTAAATAATTAAATATTTTTAAATTACTTGAAGTCTTTATTGTTCTCCATAATTTAACAATCAACTTGTGTCTCTTGTGTTATTAAATGTTCAACTGATGCTGCATTTCCTCTTCGTCCGATTTTCTCCAGCAACCAAAGTTCGAAGGTGCCGCAGCCTTTGCACGTGAAACACATGCTGAGCATGCTGAGGAAGTGCTGCAATCATCCGATACTTCTTCAAGCGAGAGAAGAAGGAGTGCCGTTCTCCGAGGAATTCGTTTCTTCATCTGGAAAGCTGCATTTGATGGACAGAATGCTGTCTAAGCTCAAGTCACAAAACCACAGGGTTTGGAAATTTGTTCAAGAGCAGTTAATTTGAATTTCACCCAAATGTCATCTCGATTTTCTTTTCCTGGTTTTGATATTTTTATTGAATATTCCAAAAAATGCTCTTAATTCTTATGAGCTTTTCATGTATTTATTTATCAATCACTTATTATTCAAGTTAAGGTTCTGGATAATTTGTTATCCATAAATAATTAGCCAGGGATTACTCAAGCAAATGATTTTGAAGATCTTATAAAGCATTATAAGTTGATCATTGATGATCATATTGTTCAAAAATGCTCATATTGAGCATAAAATATTTGTAATATTTATTTATTATTTACAATATTTAGCAAATAATATCCCATAAACTGGTTCTTCAATCCAGGTTCTCATCTTCAGTCAGAGCACTCAGCTGCTGGACTTGTTGGACGTATATTGTACTTTTCGAGGTCATTCTTTCTCCAGACTCGATGGCAGGATGTCCTTTACGGACAGACAGGAGGAGGTGAGCTTGTGGTTTACGTTTTATTTATTAAATTGTTTTTTGTTCTTTTGTTTAATTTATGTTTATATCTTGTATTGTAATCCCTTAGTGAAGTTTGTGTTGTCCTTGTAGATCCAAAGATTCAATGAGGAAGATGTATTCCTCTTTCTGCTCAGCACAAGAGCAGGAGGACTGGGAATCAATTTGACAAAGGCAGACACCGTTATCATTTATGACAGCGATTGGGTGTGTTTAGGTTTAAAGACTTTATTTTTATATCTTAATCTAATTATTTCATAACATATAAAATGCCAAATTCTAGTAGAAAATATGCTGTATCCTAAAATAGAAATGTGCTCAGAGATGTTCTTACACATAAATTTATGAATGTTTTGCACAGAATCCCCAGTGCGACTTGCAGGCTCAGGACAGGTGCCACAGAATTGGGCAGTCAAACCCGGTGGTCGTTTATCGCCTCGTGGCCGGGGGTTCGGTGGACCAGAAAATTGTGGAACGAGCGACTGCCAAAAGAAAACTCGAAAAGATTATCATCCACAAAGGTTTTTCTTTTTAATTTAATTTTATGTGTTTCTTATTACGTGTCGCATGGAAGTGATCATCGATCCTACTCTCGGAACAGACAAATTCAAGGCGGTGGATTCGCAAGTCGGTCGAGGCAACGAGAGCAAAGTGGTGGACCCGCAGGAGCTGCTGGACATCTTGAAAGAGACCGATTACCAAGACGTCGTGAAGGACGCCGGCATGTCTGACGATGACCTCGACAGACTGCTCGACAGGAGTGACCTCATTAAAGCCTGGGAAGAACAGAAAATAAGGAAAGCCCAGGACATCAAAATGGCTGAAGAGAAAATTGTTGCTTGTAAGAAACTATTTTTAAAATTTTTAAATTTAAGGTTTAAATATCTTGATTTTACATTTTCAGGTGTAGGTCCTGACAATACTTGCATGAAAGTGATTGAGGATTGAACTCGTTAACATTAATTTCGTCGCTTCATTCCATTGTTTTGTTTGCTTAATTCAGAATATTTCTGTTCTGAAAATAAATATGGTTGTGGAAAACAACATCTTTCTGATGATGATGTTGAATGCACTCTTGTGTCTCAGCTGGCTGTGATGGTTACTCGCATAGAGATTTCTCAGCAACATGAAATTATTATTCATTGCCTAAAAGTGATGAGTGACAAACTTATGTCTGCTTGTTGTGGACTTTGTTGTGCGGTTTTTGGAAGAACTGTTTTACTTCTGGTTTTATTCTGATAATTTGCCTTCAAGCCAGAGATTGTCAGTCTATTCCATAGACTTTAATCATTGGTTTAGCACATTGCCATTTGACATGCAACACGTGCGGAACACGACTCGAAAGGAATCTCTTTGCCGGGAGAGTGGTGCTGAATGCAAAGCGATCAGTACAGTGCACCTGCAAGATACCTTGACACCAAACAAAAAATACTCGAAGAGGTGACTGGCAAAGACCGACTTGTGTGCACAAGTCTTAGCAGTTGTTTATCATGAATTTCTAGAGTCAAAAGTTGTGCCAGAGTTAGTCAGATTCAGGATTCATTTTACAGGGTTTTGCCTGTCACATAAACATTCGAAATCAACTAGCTTTGCTTACAGGAAATCTTCCTTAATTTATGCAAACCAAATGGGTTCCTTTCATCGTGTCTGTTTATTGTGTTCTTACATACAGGGCACAGCAATTTTGGTTTCCTCAGCTATTTCTTAATAATAATTTCTCAGCGATATTCCTCGAATGCTAATGGTAATCAATGGTAATGCGAATGCTAATCAAATGTGCATTACACATGTGTCTTTCACAAAGTTAGAATAAATTAGAGGATGCCAACATTTGAAATGGGACAAATTTGATGGTGGCCAAATATTGGAGTGCGGGCCGAGTTGGTAATTGAACCTTAGTCGGAGGACAGGGGAAAATGTATTTAAATATTTAGTTTATAGATTAAATTAGCCCGCAGTCACAGATTTGTCGTCAGGCTCAAAAGCTTGATTCTAGGCTGCTCCAGAACCTTGCAAAATTTTTAAAAATTTATAGGGGAAGACCGACAAACACTCGGAGAAGGAACGGTGAAATCTCATTTGAGGACGTCAAAAGGGAGGTTTTTATCATAATAAGTTTGTTCTAATTTTACATTTATAATTGAATGTTCCCTCAAAAGTCTAAAATTATCCCCAGTGATCCAGCTCCCAAAACCAGCATACAACTGTCAATTTGTACACATTTTTTCAAGCTCTAAAATCCCTGGTCGCCAGGAATCTTATCTGTTTATGTTTTGGAGATCATCCCCTTAATTCGCGGGTGCGCTTCCTCCTAAATTTTAAATTCCATAAAGTCAAGGTTCTGGATGAAGCACTGCCCTACGTTATTTGTAAATATAAAATCAAATATTCTAAATGATTTGCAATTACTAATTAAGTATAATCGCATTCACATTTCATTCAACGATGGACGAGATTTGTTTATTATTTATTTACAGAATCGTTGAGACACCTGGCTGGTAATTATACGGTTTCTAGATAGAAGAGGTATCGATGTAAGTCTGTAGAAGGTGAGATATTGCTTAAAGGTGCAAGAGTCAAGAAATGACTTAATAAAACATTTAAGTGACTTAACATTTCGATAGAAATATTGAAATATTTGATATAATTGAATGTTAATAGGATGGAGGGATTTGTTATTATTTAAACACTATAATATGAATTCTATAGCGTTTATTGTTCATTATTGCTTAGAATAAGATTAGATCATGAGTTATACCTCGGAAAACGAAGATGAGGAGTTTTTTGATGCCTGTGATATGACACCTTACATTAATGATGTGAAAAGACATAAAACAGGGTAGGTAACTTAAGTAGTGAACTTTGACTTTATAAGTAAAAAGAATGATTTCCATAGAGGTTTGTTTTTTGAAATTGTTACAGCATCAATAGTTCCAATTTTGAAGAAGCGATTGAAAAGGTAGTTTATTACACATGAAATATTTATATATATTTAACAATATAAAGTTATAATATACAATAAAAAAGGATGACATTGAGCAAAAAGATGCAATTGGAGATTGTTTGCCAAGAAAAATTGATTTTGATGATGACCTGAACACTAAAGCCACAGGATGGAGAGATTTACATCATTCTGGTATAATTAAAAAAAACTGAGCATGTAAGCATAATGGTGATAAACTTATAAAATGATGTAGATGAAGCTTTGGAATGCAAAGCCAAGAAAAGTGTAGTCATCCACGAACCTGACATAATCCAAAGCACCAAGTCAGGCTCCCTACCTCGTCAACAACTTCCTGTACCTACAGTTCCACCAAGAAAAAAAAAGGCAAGATCAGCAGATGTGCCACTTCCCTCGCTATGTGATGTTAGTTTTTAAATTTATATTTCATCACTGGTAATGTAATCAGAATTTAATAATTTTAAATTGTTTAAGGCATTGTCATCATTGTTAATTTCTGCTATTTACTATTAATTTCTACTAATTACTATTAATTTCTACTATTTACTATTAATTTCTTTTCCTTTAAGCATCCTTATCAGATCATCAATTGTATTTTCAATGGTTGAATCATTGAATCACAATGAAACTATCCTCATCAGTTCTACATAAAACAGTGTTTTGACAATTGACAACAAATAATTGTAGAGAGTAAAATTTTATGATTGGTCAAGCATCTTACGTCAAGTGTGACTTGCAATTCAACAAGTTTATGTTCATTCGAACCAAATTCAACCAGGAGCAGGCGGTCATTCCGAACGAGGAACTCAACGTCAGTCTCGTGGATCCGGGATCGGACGAGACTTCGGACGCTCCCAAGATGCCCGAATGCACTTCGCCCCTGCTCGACATCTCCAGCGCCACGAAAGGGATCTGTCTCGTTTCACTCTCAGAACAAGTAACTGTTGATAAAAATTAATTAAAATTCAAACAATTACATCGCTATTTCCTAAAAATGATTATCTAGGCATTATATAATCTTTCAAGCGATAACAGATTTCATGGCGTTGAATTGTTAAGATTCACGAGTTTAATGTCAATCACGGCCTCTTAATGACCAATTAAGATGTTTCAATTGATGTGCTCTTGGAGACAATTAAGTGTATTTGATTGTCAACATTAGCCATTGAAATGACTTTGTATAATTACATTATTTACACAGTTTCTTATCCACATAACAATGGGTTCTTAATTGCGTTGATTATCTGAGAGAGATTTTATTTTATCCATTTCATTGTTCTTTCTTTCAATCAGCACAATGTTTTCAAATGTTTCCTGATCAATTAAATATCTTTGATAACTAATTAATTTAATTAGTTTTTGCACATTTTGCAACAATGCATGACATGCATTACACCCTAATCATCTTGATAGAAGGCATTTATATAGATAACATGCAAATCAGACAATAGAAGAAATGGGAATACAACCAATTAAATTCTAAAAGAGATTTTATAAGATGACTCACATCCTGTTACTTGTTTTTAAGGAAACAGTGCGTGAAAACACTGCAGAGAGTTTTCATCCCACTAAAGACAACGATGATGATGACGACAACGACGATGATTCGTCATGTGACGATCCGCCACCTCCGCCGACAGAAGAAGCCGCCTGCAAAGAAGTCCGCCAGAGCACCTCGCGTCTCTCGGAGGATGTCCCGAACCTCGGGTTGCCGTTCGGCTCGAGGCCCAGGACGATTTCCGGCAGCAGATTCATGACTGACAAGGTTGCCTCGATTTGCGATGCCCTTCCTATTTGCAAACTAATTTAACTAATTAACTTTTTATAATGTTAAATGCAGGAAATCCTGGAACAGATATTTGTGCTGAACCTGGACACTGGGGAGACAGTGCCCCTGAGTTCAGCTGAAGAGAAGATTCCAAAGTGCATCAATCCATTGTCACTGCATATCATGAGAAGAACAAAAGAATACTTGAGGTTGCCTGCACTAATAGTATAAATGCTACATATATATATGTATAAGTGAAAACTCAAGGGTAACACTTTTCTGCGACCCTTGGGTGCCGAAGTAGATAATAAAATGAATGCTGAAGTGAATGCCAAAGTTTTATTTCAAATGCCAACCTCATGATATCAATAAGATTTACAATGCCTTTTGAATATAATTTGGTGAAAAATATGATTAAATTCGGTTGATATTTGAAGAATAAATCTCCAAAACTTGTAATTCTCCATTCAGCAGTGATGCCAACCTTCACAAAGGTGAATGCAGCGACAACGAATCACTGAAGGAAGTTCCAAACGAAACGAAAAAAACGAAACCATCGGCCGGGAAAAAGAGGTCGAGTGTTTATTTTTTTAATTTTCGTGAAAACCTTTTGTGACCTCCAAAGTACTTTGTTAGTTAGAAGTATTGTAGTTATAGCTTTGCAAGCTTCTATGTGTTTATGTATATGTTTTTGTTATTATAGCTGTAAATAGGTTTAATTGTGATCGTAATTATGACTTTATAATTTGATCTTGGAACAAATTTGTTTAGGATGAAAATCAAACAATTCATTGGGAAAACTGTACATAAAATAAAAGCAGTGACTGAGAAAGGTTGAAAAATCTGAATTTTGAAAATTGATAAATAAATAAATACAAAAACTCATGTTATTGGTAATTAGAAGCTGTTGAATAATTAATCTATTTATAGAACATCTAATTATAATATTCATAGAATGTTGTGCCATTGAATCATGCTTTGTTTCGATCAGCTTCTCATGCAGACGATACGTCAACCGATGACGAAGAAGCAAGTGACAACAGAAAATCCATCAAAGTGGGTCAACAATGCAATGAATTATAAAAATAATATAATAATCATCTGCCTACTCATGAAAACACAATGACTATTTGTATTGAATTACTTTTTAAAATTATAAACTAATTTATATTATTATTATTATTACTATTTATGTGTATTATTACAACAATATTAATTTATATTAATTATTAATCTCGTGCAGATTAAAACCTCCCACTCCCACAAAGGTCCTTATGACTTCGATCTGTTGGTTCCAGTTCAAGAAATTGGTGACAACAAATCGGTGGGTCAACAAATTCTTGCTTGTTGTTGTTGTTGGTTGTTGTTGCTTCTTTTCCTTGTTAATCACGTTTGGATACAATCTTGGAATGATAAGACATTGGGATTGTTGAGGTGGCATGGTCATCAATGCACTTAATGAGTTTGTAATGATAATTATTAATTTTTATAATATGTTAAATATAAATATATTATAATAATTATATTAACATTGATGATAATAGCAATAATAACATCAACATGGCAGCATTAGCATTAATGTTACAACTTAGCCGGCCGAATGCCTCTGCAATTCACTCTGAACTAACGATTTAATATTTAATCTAATGATTAGTAATTTTTGTCAGTTCTTAACTATTTTCTGAGTTAATCGCATGTAATGAATAAATGAATAAATCTTTAGGGGGCAGTATGGACCATGAAGTTCTCACACTGTGGCAGGTTGCTGGCAACAGGTGGTCAAGATGGGATGCTAAGGATTTGGGTGGTCAGGGATGCATTCTCGATCTTCAATGAACTCAGGATCAAGTACAATGATGGTATGTTTTGTTTTTTTCCACTTTGATGATTGAACCATGTTTTCCAAGTGCTCTCCTCCTCCTTCCTTCTCTTCTGCTCTCAAATTTGCTTGCTTTCAAATGATTATTCTTAAGATAATTGTTCTATTGAATATATTTTAGATTTTGTATGTTTTAATTATAACTTGTAATGTATGGATCTTAATTATAACTTATAAGGTATGTATCTTAATTATAACTTATAAGGTATGTATCTTAATTATAACTTGTAATGTATGGATCTTAATTATAACTTATAAGGTATGTATCTTAATTATAACTTATAAGGTATGTATCTTATTTATAACTTTTAATGTCACTTATAAAACCTCTCCTCATCTGCTCAGCTTCTTCTTCTGCTGCTGGAAAAGCAACCTCATCAATGTTTCCTCCTTGTGATGAACAGAATGTTCAGGTTGTTCAATAATTTTTTTGTATTTTAAAATTTTTATTGCATTAAATTATGATTTGTTTTTTTGTAGGAAGAGGATACTGAAGTGAGTAACCTCAAATATTCTGTGAATAATGTCTTCCTTAATAGAATATCAAGTATTATGTATTAACAAGTATTATGTATCTCATATTGTCTTAATAGAAGAGCTTTATCTCATCTTAAACACTCAAACACATTTCTTATGTTCAAAATCATGTCTCAAGGACTTACAGGTGTCACTTAGAACATAGAATTCATCCATTTATCAATTCCAAAACAGCACTTCTGTTACATTTCTCTCTGGTCTACCCCCCTCCTGTAACTTGTTGCAACATCATAATGGACTTCCACTTATAATTCATATTTACATCAATCGACTTTGTTACAAAAGCGGGTTGTCTGAATTATTGTTACTGCCTTTGTCATCAACTGTCCTTGCTTTTGCCAATAATAATATAATATAATAATAATAATAATATTAATAATAATAATATAATAGTCTTTTAAATACATCTCAAATTCACAACTTACAATCTGCACTTGTCTTGTGCTCCCATGATATTGATTGTCTTTCTAAAATGTTATTTGGCTTCTCGATACCAGTTAATAACTATAATAATCCTACTCATCACTTCTGCAATATCCATGAATACAGTTTATCTTATTTTAAATCTACTTTTAAATTATTTTCAATACATTGTTGAGAACCATGACTGAATTCTTCCATACTTTTATGTCTCAAAGACCAACATCAATTTCTCCCCTTTATTTATTATTTAAAAAATTATGCAAGTTATATTTATTATTATTATTGTGTGGAATTATGTAGTTGTATAAACAACTATGCATAACTGCTTATTGTCCATGTTAAAAAAATTTCTATTGGGGTGGTGCAAACATGTGATTTATTTAGGCTGGCCCTTTGAGTTTATTTATTTTAATATTAATATTTAGTTATGTTTATTTTAATAGTTTTGCCTACTGCTTAAATTTTTGTTTTTTCCATGTTGAGAATTAATTAATCTCAAGAATTTCATTTTAGTTCAACAATTCATAAACTCACAAAAAAAGTTAAAAAAATTGAATTATGGTTTTTTATGATATGTTTCTTATATGATGAATTAGTTTCAATAAAATATTTCCTCAATTGCATTTAAATACTTAATATAAAATATTAAATACTTTAATCTGTGGTATTTCATTTGCATTTTGCTTCAGTATTTTTTTATTAACAAATGCTGGGATCACTAAATATTTGATTAACTTTTATTAAAACATTTATTTTATTAAAACATTCATTTTCTTGAAACAGCACGAGAGCGACTGTTTTGATCTTGAATCTGCCCACATGCCCTTCCGGAAAAGACCTTTTTGTTCCTACGCGGGACACACGGCAGACGTCCTGGACGTGTCTTGGTCCAAAGTCGGTGCCTTTTGCATCCGTTCAATTTAATTAATTAATTAATTAATCACTTAATTTTTAATTATCTGATGTTAACTAAATGGTTTGGCTTTGAATGATTTGTCAACTGATCGCATCATTTAAAAGTTTCTGAACTTTATACTATTAAGTAATTATACTATTAAGCAATTATACTGTTAAGTATTATAATAATACTATTAAGTAATTAAGTAAGTGAGGAAAAGGTGGTAAAATGTGAGGAAGATTTTCAAAAATCGCTCCATGCTTCTATTTCCTTGTTTGATTTCCTTCTAAGAAATTCTTTTTAAAGGAATAAAATCATTGAGTACTTGTAAAAGGATTGCTTGAATTTGATTATTGGTATTAACATTGATACTTGGTTATTGGTATTAACATTGATACTTTTATTAAAATTATTTCAATTAAAATTTATTAAAATTTCAGAGGCTAATTAAATTTAAATCTGCCTTTATGTAGAACAAAATATTCTCGATTAGTTTTTGTTTAAGTGGCCAAAAATCTTTGCAAAATGCATAGCTTTAATAATTTAATTAATAATTGGTTACAGAATTATTTTCTTCTATCCTCTTCAATGGACAAAACTGTCAGATTGTGGCACATCTCGAGAAGAGAATGCCTCTGTTGTTTCCAACACATTGACTTTGTCACAGCCATTTCATTCCATCCCAAGGTTGTTATTGAGAATCATTTCTAATAAGCAGACCTTAGTTTATGACTAGTCTATAATAATAACTAGTCTGCTGATAATTTGATAATAAAATTTAAATTATTTTAAATACATGATTTCAATAAAACTGTCGATGAATTGGAAATTCAAATTATTGATTTCATTCAAGGATGACAGGTATTTCTTGAGTGGTTCATTGGATGGCAAGTTGAGATTGTGGAACATCCCTGATAAGAAAGTGGCCTTGTGGAATGAAGTGACAGGACCCACGAAGCTTATCACAGCTGCCAACTTCTGTCTCAATGGGAGGTTTGCAGTGGTTGGAACCTATGATGGGAGATGCATCTTCTACAATTCTGAAGTTAGCTTTCTTGTTTTTCTGCATCTTGTTGGGTTTTTTTATTATTATACCTTTCTTTCTTTTTGAAATCTTAAATTGATTTGTGATAAAGTGATGTTGGTACTGAGAGGTGGCGAAAGTCAACTCTTTTGTGAGCAAGATATAAGGCCTACATCTGACTTATCAATTCCTTTTGTCAACGTGTATTACTGGCAATATATTAAATCAATAAATAATAACAATAATAAAAATTTAATAATCCTTGTCATTTTATACAACTTAGTGTCTATATATTTTTAATTACTACTACTTAATGCACACAATATTGCTGCTTTATGTACTGACTCTTAATGTGCTTATATTTTATTAAGTAAAAAATAGTCATAAAACATTTCATAAATTTCATGGTCCATAAAAAACATTATCACGAGATTTATGTGTTCCGAACTAGAAATAAAATGTTTTTATTATAATTAAATAAATGCAGACTTGTTTAGCACTTTCAAACGTGATTTTATGTTTACGTTGATTAAATTTTCTTATTTATTTTAATTAATTTAAATGTTATTTTAAGCATTTAAATATTATCTTTTTCTAAAATTTAGATATTATTATTAATATTAAATATTAGTTATTTAAATAAGTAAATTATTTATTAAAACAACTTTTTGTTTGAAATTCACAGCAATTGAAGTACTTCACCCAGATCCACGTTCGATCGACTCGTGGCAAAAATGCAAGAGGAAGGAAAATCACTGGTGTTGAACCTCTTCATGGAGAGGACAAAGTAAAATTAAAATTTGTTGCTCAACTTTGTTGCAAACATTTATTTATTATTTATTAATTTCTTAAACGCTTATTTATTATTTCTTTTTAAACATTCATTCATTCATTCCGATAGATTCTCGTGACGTCCAATGACTCTCGCATTCGACTTTATGACCTGAGAGATCTGACTTTGACCTGCAAGTACAAGGGGGTCACAAACAACAGCAGCCAAATAAAGGCCAGCTTCAGGTCGGTCAGGTTATTTAATCATTTAATTTAGGAAAGTGACATGAAACATCCAGACATGTTTTGTTGACAGTCATGACGGCAGATACGTCGTTTGTGGATCCGAAGATCACTTCGTTTACATTTGGAGAACTCAGCACGAATTCTACAAGTTTTCGTCAGCGAGAAGAGACAGGAATGATTATTGGGAGGGAATTAAAGGTGAGCAATTTTTTTTTACGATAAATTACCCTCAATATTTCCTCATATTTTTATGACTCAAACTGGTAACAATTTTTTGATGATAGGATCGGATCTGAAGATATATTTAATTATTGACACAAATTAATAGATTTTATTAACGACCAACTTTACAATGCCTCCTCTGTTTCATGTTTCACATCCAAAGATATTTTACTGAAATTTAAAAGCATCCATTATTTTATTTTATTTCTCTTTTTCAGCTCATTCTGCTGTCGTCACAAATGCAATCTTTGCTCCGAATCCCAGGGCAATCATTAAACCACAGTTTGAATTTGTGGACCTCGAAGATAAAGATAACATGAAGGGCGGTCAGGGCGAAGTGCTGGTGTCTGCCGATTACCTGGGATCGATCAGAGTTTTCATTAACAAGTTCAAACCTTCTCCGTGACGGAGTAGGGAACAAAGAATTTATTTTGAGTCGTTAACTCCGTCGCCCGATTCCCCGTTTATTTTTTCACAATCTTCGCTCGCAAAATTATCGCATTTAAATTTAAAGACTATTTTGAAATGCCACTTAATCAGAACGAAGAACTGCATTCTATCCGTTTGTCCGATTGACGCCTTCGGCCATGTTTTACGTCCTCCAAAACCAATCACCTCTTCGAAACGACAAAGCGAAGCATGCGATCCATCATAAATGCTGTTTTACTAACTCAATGTCACCTCAAGTCAAAAATAATTCAGTCTCAATTTAGCAATTTATTGAAAGCCACAGTGATGTAGATACAAAGAAACAAGAGGTTTTTGTCTCTTTCTAAAGTTCCGAACGATATGAAAATTGATTAAATAATGTTTTTAATACAGAAACGTGTTTGCAAAATTGTGCTTTTTTAAAATAGTTACTCATTTTGGGGATGAGGATGTCAACAGTGGGTATTAAAAGTTGATATAACGTAATCGGATTTATAATGGTATGTAATGTAATATAATATAATATAATCAGACTTATAATAGTAGTATAACCCTTAACCAGTTTGATAGCCATCCACCACATTAATGTAAACAAAATTTTACTTACTACAGATAATCGTCAGTTATCGGACCACTGAATGGGTTCATGAAACGAACTACGTGACCTCTTGGGGGTCAATCTTAAAGATGCTAATGAAACAAAATTATAGCATTAGGACTGCAGACATTTGCATACTCATATCAAGGAAGATAAAAGTAAATTGTAACTCTATGGGGCTAAAAGTGAGTAATTCATGATTTAATTGCTACAAAAACTGAAAGTGTAAAAAGGACAAATTGCAAGGAAAAAACAAAGCAAAAAATGATTAATGACTTTGACAGAGCAATAATGATTCGATCCACGAGACGATAACGTCGATATAGCGTCGGGAGGGACGCAAGTCGGCTCGGCACGTCTTCCTTTCGAAAGTAGCCACTTGCAACTCGCACTCAACTACGATCCATAGTCGATATGTGACTACTCGCACTAGCTTCTTGTCGAAACGAAGATCGGCAAAAGCAGAAAAATAGAACGCAAATCGAGGCAAGCAATGCCAAGCGAAATTAAAAATGGAATTACATAAGCAGAGCAGCACGGAACAATCGGGTTAAAAATAATCGCTTCATATAAGAAAATATTCCACAAAACACACGACACTCCGAACACGGACATTTAAAAGGACATTGAAACACGGAAAACGTTCGAAAATCTTGATCCCGAGACGTCGGAGACGAACTCCGACTACAGCAGACCGACTTTAATCTTCAATTCATTTCTCTGCCAAGGAGGTAGGAGATGGAAATCACGCGAATCCATGTGGAAGATGTCGACAAACTCCTCCCTCGACAGATGATTCTAAGAACAACATTTTTTTTTTAATTTAAAGCAATTCTCAATAAATTCTCAACCAATGAATCTGTAGTTTTTCACTCAAATGAAGTTTCACCTCCAAAGCATTTCGATCAACTCCTGGCAGTGGCTTCTCGCTGATTTCACAAAGTTCTTTGAAGGAATAAATCTTGAACGGGTAAAAAAAACAAATTTGTTAGCTGATAACTGATAAAAGATAAAAAAAAAACTCGACATCATCGTTCGTAAACCTTAGGAGGATCGGTAGATTTGAGGGATCCAGATGCAATCATAGCAAAGGAGGAGAGGCCTGACATTCCAATTGGAAGAGTTGAAGCCCTGGAATGTCTGCTAATCTGCATTTAAAGAAATATAAAGTGATAAAAAACACTATATATATACATCATGAATGGATTAATAAATTAATTACAAATAAAGTAATTACTTGATAACTTAGCACAACCCAATTATAAGCTGTAACTATTAAATAGTTTCATTTCATCTATGGCAAAAAGATGGAAGATGGGAAATTTGTGTATCACATTATATAAATAATAAAGGAAATTAATGCATTTAACTCTGTTATTTAAATTTATTTATCCAATTTTTAATGTGCTCAATTTTATCCAAAAGGGATGTAAAGGCACCGACAAAAGAAAGCAATATGGCAGGTGGTTAATATAATAAAAGAATAAAATCAAAATGAATATTGTGGAAGACATGAGATAAACATGGTATGAGTAAAGAAACAGAATCAGTGTTATAGTATTGAGTGTCATTTTAGTGATTAATAATTATTAGTGATAAGAACATAAAACTTTATCACTCACCCTCAAACCAGTATCAGGATCAACTTCCCCCACTCTCAATGATGCTAACAAATTAATGTCGATAACAATCAAGAGAAATGAATCGAATCAACGAGGATCAAGTACGATTAAAAGTAATTGATAAAAATCAAAGTCTGAACAAGTACAATATCTATTATTCTCTAAATACTCATAAACAAATTTAAGTGACAAACGCAACAAAAATCATTAAAAACCTACAAAATCTTCCAGAAAAGGATCCATCAGCAGCACTTTCTGGTCTGCTGTCAGCCATCTCCTGAAAATCATTGTCGTCAGCATTGAATGACAATTTTAATGCAATTGTGAGGATTTGATAATGATACCAACAGAACCAGAGAGATAATCGTTCCTGGCTTCCATCGAAGAGCCAGTCCGACAAGGATGATGGACTTGATATCCGCTCCTAACTGCCACTTAACGATCAAGTAATCGATTAAATATTTAATTCGATGCGAGGTAACGGGGCTTAACTTCTCAACCAACACGAAGTGTACGGTCTGGTGACGTCATCCCTCGGAGAGTTCTTGATCAGAGTGTTGTCGGTGGAGCGAGACCTCTGAGGCAACATGTCCAGGTGTCGCGAAGGAGCTGAAAAAGGTTTTTAAAAGCTCAAGCCTATGGAAAAGAATTGCAATCAACCTGATGAATTGAATTTCACAACAGTCACCATGATACAGCATTGTTAAATCCAACAACTCTTACAAGCATAATAAGGAGTCTCGTATCTGGGTTTGTGCAGAGGTTCGACGGCTGCAGAAGGGGTCCTGGATGCGTTGCGCGGATCCAAAAGTGGCGAATCTTCCTTCTTTTTTTGGAAATCCTTGAGCAAAACCGCAGCGGCACCTGAATCCTTTGACATCTTGGAGAGTTCCTCCATCTGCTTTGTGGAATCACCTTCAATGTTCACCACTGTAGCTCTATTGAAATCCTTCTCTCTCACTGTAAAAGCACCATAGGCTGATCTTAGACTTAATTGTAAATGTCCATAAATTCATTCTATAACTATAAATATAAAATGTTTTTGATGCAAAATGTGTTGAAAAAATGCCAACTTATACATGCATTCACATAGTTAAAAAATATTTGCTCAATATTGTTCGTTGTAAATGGGATGCTATCTATCGCAACACATTTAACTTCTCTCACGTAGCTCGGGGTAAGCAGCTGCCGGGTCTGGTGGTCCAGGCCAATCATCTCTTTCAATTGGAAGAAGGCTGTCATGAGTCTCAGATCTCCTTGAAAAGGCCAATTTCTCTGCATAGTCTGCAGGGCATAGAATGCAAATAATACCTAACATTGATTTACACAACCAATAAAATCATGATTATCATTTTCACAGCATCAATTAAAATAATGAAACAATGTTTAACATAACATCATTACACTAATCAAGTATAATACAAATATAATAATATAATGTTTAACATACATCATCACACTAATCAAATATAATAAATAAATAAATAAATAAATAGAATACACAAATAAAACAGCAAATAGTGGAGTTGCAAGAATGTAACGATTTCTGAATATTAAAAAAAAAAGATAACTTCATTTTGATTACTCATTTTAATTACTCACTCATTTTATCAGGTAAGAAATCCTTTCTAAAATTACTGTAGCTGAAGTTCTCTGTAAAACAAAGTAAACGGTGGAATATTAAGAAATGAGAAGAATGAAGAAAATAGAGAAATCAGTGAGACATGTGTAAGAGATTACATTAAATATTTAAAAACTGTCACAGCATTATTAAAGTGATATGTAGTCATACATCATGCTGGCCAAGCCTTGTCAACAATGATGCAAACAAACTGATGACATTAACCATCTTCCAAACAAGCATATGTCTATTTCCTTATGGCTGAAATCCACACTCAAATAAATAATTACTGCCAATAAAGAATGTTATTAATCCAATTTAAGTTATTAAGTTGCAATCTCATTGAATTCCAATCCTAATTCCAAGAGACATCATATAATGACAAAACATCTGCCCTTGTCAATGGGTAAACAAATATCAAAGATACTTGAGAAGTTTAAAGATTAAAGTATCATGTGTCATGAAAATATGTCTTTGGAAAACCCAATCGAAAATAAATAAAAATATAATTGGTATCAAAATTCTAAACTTTATTCAATACAAACATGCAGGCCCTTGTACAATTTAATGGTTATATGCCTACATAAATATGATTTTATATGATATTATAAAGAAAAGCATAATAGGCTTGCAATTAATGTAAACATCTGACCAATGACTATCTATGACCTAAAAATATGAATATATTTCAGTTTCAGTCTTCCTAGCAAACTGAACAAAATTATCTTAACAACATTTCTTATAATGTAATTATATTATGCGTGTATATATGTGTTTGCATTTGCGATGTGTGTGATAACATCCATGAAATCATATCCAATGAATAAAATGATCCTGATAATTTAGCCTATTGTTATAAACATCAGAATAAACAACATACCAGGCCTGTGGTAGTGGGTAGAAGCCTGAGACTTCAATTTGTAATCACTGGTTGGACCTCTTCTAAAGCTATTGTCTGCTCTTTCCAGGTAAGAAATGTTGTAGAATCTGCTGTCGGGCATTCCAAATACTTTTGGCAAGCTTTTTGATGCCTCTTTCTTCTTCAAAAAGAAGAATGTTTAGTCAGGTAGAACTCACAATTGATTTAAGCAAGAAAATTATTACCTCTTGTATGCTATCCAATCCTACAAAATATAATTTTGAAACATTATATTAACGAAATGGATTTAGTTTAATCAAAAATTACAAAGCATTAACCGAGTGTGTCATTGAGTGATACGATTCTATCCTTAGACTGAGAATCCAAAGTTGGACCATTAGGAATGCAGGAACCTTCCAAAGCAACCAGTTTCTCGGGTTCTGCCACTTTCTGGTTTCTGTCGATGTCATCCACTTTGCAACAAGATATACATTGGAATTTCTCTTTAGAAAGTGTCACTTTCTCACCAGAATGAAACAGTTTGCTGGAATTCAAAACATCCACAATAATTTCAAGCAATTTTGTTTCGGTGGAAGCTAGGAAGGCAAATAGTCTGAAAGCCACTTTATTCCTCAAATATCCATCCATCATCATATTGTAGATGTATATAATCATTTGTCCCTTTCTATGCCAAAATTGTACTAAGTATGCCTTACAATTGTTTATTAAAAGGCAAAGCTTTAAATTGGAACCTGAACCGTCATAGTACCACCGGTGTATTTGAAAGCATTAAGAGATCCACAGCCACACAAATGAAAATTTTGCAAAATCAAACATAAATTTAAAAATACTTTTATTAATTTTAATTGTATATGCTTTAAGAAAATAATTTTTTAACCTAGCTAAATGTAGCTCTACAAAAAGACTCAAAATTGTCAATTTGTGCACAAGTGGCTTGTAAGCCACTCAAATAATTCAGAAAATGATCTAGCAGGCCTAATAATAAATTTGGTAAGGTACCAATGACCAAGCAAAATAGCTGTTATTGCAGACCCCTGCTCTAACCTATAAACATTCACAATCTACCTAAACTTCTTATGTATAACCCATTGATTCTCCTGATCAAATCAATTATAATCAGATGCTGGGTGACCAATCATACCATCCTCATAATAGAACTTTATAACACAAATCTCAGCTTTAATCAAGGTATAAAATTGGGACAAACAAAATGTGATTAAATCCAACTTACTTGCAGCCTGAGCATTTAAAACATTCTTGATGAAAGGATTTGCCTAGCACAGAAATTACTTCATCTTTGGCAGGCTTACCACAGACATCACACTTGACAGTTACAATGAACAATTTTTTGTAGTCATCTGGACAATAATGCTTGCCATTTTTGGAATAAAAATCATTCATATTCAACAATTTCTTGCATTCTGAAAAAACCAATGAGATTCATGTGATATCAATAAAACACAATCTAACAATAAAAACACAAGCATATCAAATACATAAAGAGCAATCAATGCTAATTTTTTAATAATTTAACTTTATAGATGGGTATCTGGTAATTTTGCATTCTTTAATCATAGTTGATGAACATGGACAAGTATTTTTCAAGCAACCTGAGCAGGTAAAGCAATCCAAATGGTAATATTTCTCTTGCAAGAAAATGGCTTCTTTCTTGCATTTTTTCTTGCATGCCTCACAGTTGTGTTTTCCTGCATTCGAGGTTCAAAAGAGATAAAATAGGCTCAGAAACGTAATCTTCCCTACTACTAATATGTTCAAAATTAATTTGTAAGTTTTCATCTCTCATAATGCATCTTGTAAAATTTTATGTATCTCATCTTATGTATATATCGTATATAGTGTCAATGGATCATGGCCAGACATATCTCCAAATGCCCTCTGCTATTTCATAATTCAAAATCTATCTCAACAGCTCACTTTGCGAATGCGTCGCATAACCAAATCGAATAAAAGAATTCGTTTTGAAGCGAAAACCAACCCATCTTGAAAATTTGACTCAGGAAGATCAAAACAATTTGAGGAGTAGATGCTCCGCCTTCGTCTGCAAGCAAGCAAAAAAACTTTAATTTGTATCTAACAAAATTATAGCAATTTGAATTAATGCTTAAAGAAGTATTTTAAATTTTACTTTACTAATTGTTGGAGCTTAAAATAAAATAAGTACAATAAATATATTAATGCAAATACTCAAATTGGGCGATTCCATATTTTTGGACTAAATAGATATTTTGAACACAAAAATCTATCGGCGTGGCAGTTTACGTTCGTGACCAAAACTTAAACATGTCCGACAGTGAGTTTGCATTTTATATCAGTTGAGATGGTTCCGGAACTTTAAATATTTAAACGTTTGAAGGAGGTAAAGGCACAAAAAATAAGGGGAGACCCAGAGCTCCTGCCAACAGCCAACTCTTTGATGATACTTCCATGGGTCAGGGATCTTATGGATATCCTCAAGGTATTAGCTGACCTTATTAATTTTAGTAAGGGTTTAATAGCTTTACGGTTTGTTTTGCAGGATATGATTATAACAACCAGCCTAACAATTTCTATGGTGGGGTTTGTGCTTAAATATGTACTGAGTGAAATTTACATTTTTAAGTCTTTTGATTATTAATAGGCCAAAATTATGCTCAAGATAATCCTCAATATGCAAATACACACCCATACCCTGGTCAACAGCTTTTTAATGATCCCATGACAAACATGGCAATGCAATATGGTCAAGCCCTGGCCGGACAAGGGTCTGAACTGATTAACAAAAATGTAAATTTTGAGTATTTGTAAATATATTGTTTGTATTAATTGTATAATATCTACTGAAGTGATTTATTTCATATTCAGATTGAAGAGTATGTCTCTAAAAGCAATATAAAGTATTACTTTGCTGTTGACACAACCTATGTAGCCAAAAAATTGGGATTACTTGTATTCCCTTTCGCCCACAAAGTAAGTGGAAAAGTTTAATTTGTTCCAACGATTATAGCAACATGTTTTTTTGGCAGGATTGGACTCTGAGTCACAACCAAGATGGCCCAGTAGCTCCAAGGTTTGATGTGAATGCAAGAGATCTTTACATACCTGGTTCATTCATGTTTTTTTTTTTCATGGATAGCAGATTATACATTACCTGTTCGTTTTAACTTATTTTTGTAGTAATGGCTTTCGTCACTTATACCCTCCTTGCTGGAGTTTTATTGGGCATGCAGCACAAGTAATTATTTGGTTTTCTTTAATTAATTTCTGTTAATTGTCCAAATTTAAATGTTAAATATGGAATTTCAAGTTTACTTTGCTTAGAATTCAATGAAATGAACGATGCCAACAAATATTAAAGAATCCCAACAACCTAATCAGTGATTGTTATCAGTAAAAGTTGATTTTATCAGGCATTGACCATTTCAGGTTTTCTCCAGAGCAGCTTGGGGTTATATCAAGCACTGCCCTGGTCTGGACAGTTCTTGAAATGTTGTTGTTGCTTATTACCAAGAGCATCCTTAATATACCATCTGGAAATAATTCTCCTTCGTATCTAGATTGGTTGGCTTGTTGTGGTTATAAATATGTCGGGTGAGGTTTATTTGTGTTTTTAACCTTCTGTTAGAATATTCTGCATTAATTATTATTGTTTTTATTTCTTCTTATCATTGTTTAACACTAGGGAATATAATTTAATTGACTTTTGCAATCTGTTTTAATCCATCCAGGATCATTATCATATTACTTGCCAGCATCCCTTTCTTCTCCACTGGATACTATGTCAGCCTTGCCTGGATGAGTCTTTCAATAGCATTTTTCCTGGTTAGTGCTTGGTAATCCTTGGTTTGCTTGAAATATTTAGAAAGTTATTATTGAAATATTTGACCTATTAAATTCAATTCTTTTTATTAACTTTTTAAGCATAGTACATTTATTAGACTGATATTTGTCTATGCTAATGTGCGTCGGCAGTGCCTCGACATCCTAGGACTTGGATAAAAAAGGCACTTAAAATATTGGAGGAATTGAATTGAATTGAATTTGGATAAACAAATAAAGAATGACACCCATGCATGATAATTTATTTCTAGTGAAAAGTAACTGAAAGCTTCATTCTAGGTGAAGTCATTGAGAGTGTCAATCTTGGGTCATCCTGATGCTGGTACTTTTGAATTGGCCAGCAAGAGACGTCTGTATATGTTGCTTCTCGTTGCTGTGATTCAACCAATCCTGATGTGGTGGCTCACCAGAAAGTTAGCCATTTTGGAGCCATTGGAAGAAACATTTGATTGAAACAAATCATGTCTCACTTTTATCACTTGGAAGTTAATATGATTAATATTCCTCCTATAAATATTTTAGATTCTATATATGATTTAATTCCTTAAATGTTTGGAAATAACAATACTCTCAAATATGGCTTGGAAAACTTTCAAATTTCCATAAGAAATATTTTAGGTTTGGTTCTTGAGGATTGGCTGTTTTGAGATACTAGTCACAAATATCTAGAGACTCTTGTTTGCAGACATGGCATTCAAAATTACTGAGATACTGTTGCTTTAATGAAGCAAAACATTACGAAAGTGGCTTATGTTCAGAAAAGGACTTCAAGGCTGTTACCAATTATTGGAAACTCAATTCATCTCACTTGATTTTTCATTGCAGTTATTATAAAACTCATGTTATTTTATTTTTAATAAATCTTAATGTTCTTTGATAAAAAATGGAGATGGAGATTGCATTGTGCTGGTACATAATTATATGCACATTATCTTTGTGCAGGTATGTCAAAACTTTTGTGCAGCTTTGATAGGTGACCTTTAGTTTATTTTTTAGTTTCTCTCCCAACCTCTAAGTGGGAAATTGTTTCATATGGGAATAAAAGCTATTATATTGCAATAAGAATAGATAAAATTGAGTGGAAGTCTCTTTCTGGTTTTAGCGAGTAATTGGGGGTAAGTGACAATTGCTGCTTGATGAAAGGCAAAAAAGTCACCATCTGAGATGAACACACCTATCTGAGGTGTCATGCTCGTGCCTAACAGATCAAATCACATAAAGGTACATTGTTGAGGAGGGCTAATCCATTCGGTATGCATGGGTTCAGATTTGTCAGTAATTAGCGCACCTGCATTCGCTAAGGTAAATGTGTAGCAGTGATAGCTCGTCTGCCAACTGCAATGCAGCGGTGTGATTCTTACTTTCTTTTCTCTATTTTATGTTAGATCTGCGAAACAACAAAGAGGATTTATTCACTTTAACACGAAAGCAAGCGGTCAATAAAGAGTGATGATAGTTTCTTTTAAGTCTCCGCCTTCCAACCTAAGTGACATCATAGGTTTTTGGTTAGGGTTTGTTTGGAAGTGTCGAATTTGTAAAACATAAGCGGCCCTTTCGCTGTGGGTGCGCCTCACGCTTCAGTTTTCTCTGCATAATTCGTGATATTTTACGTCCATGAAGTCCGTGAGTTACAATATCTGTGAATTACATTATTACCTTGTTATTTTAATTAGGCATGATTGAGATAAGCTGATTGCAAATTCTTAAAGCGTGAAGAGTGTAGGATGGGGAGGAAATCTTTAGGCAAAGAAAGTTCATTTTTAAGTAAATAAGTGTAACTTAAAGCATTTTTGTCTTAATATATTACGAAAGTGGATTCATTTGATTCATGGATTAACCAAATGCTCGCCTTTAAAAGCTGGATCCATTTAAATTACCCTACCTAGGTTTGAGCATTAACCAGGAAAAAGAGCAAAATTAGGTTGAAATTGATTTAAGATTTGCAACTTTGCTTTTAAATTAAAAAATGGTGTTACTACAACTATGTTTTGCAGTTTAAAATTATGTAAGAAAAGGTATTGTAATTGATATGTGGTATTGACTCAATTTCTGTGTTTACCTTGACTCTGCACATGAAATGAAGCAGTAAATAGAGAGTTTAGGCCAGAGTAATCCATACACATTACTTCAGTTTTTTTTTTGCCAGAGGGGGACGATAATATCTCCTAAATGATTCCATAGATTAACTCCATAAATCAACCTTTAACAATTGCAGGACGTTGGAACCTAATGAAAGAGACTCTCATGTCATGGAGAGGTTGCAGGAATTGAAGAATGAAGTGGCAGCTCAGGAATTGAGGTTGAAATCTTTGCAACTTCAACATCAGCAACAGTGTTCAACAACAACTTCAAATTCTTCGAGTGGTTGGGATGGATTTGCATCATGTTAGGCTAATTAGCCTTGGAAAATATCTATTGTAGCATGTCTGCACATTTTATAGTACATTTTGCATTGGGTTTATTGAAATATCAGCATTACAATTTGAATATAAAGAGAAATTTAGACTTGATTAAGGGTCAAGGTTCATTTGGAATCCATTTGAATTTATTAGAATACTTGTTTGATGACAGCCAAAATTTGGTTGATTCCAAAATTTTAAGTGAGTTAATTACCATTGTTGTCATCATATCTGCAATTTCCTGGACTGTTTTTGTGCATCATTGGTTATTATCTGATTATTTACCTTGAATGTAGTATTGTTACTCTAAATGAATTTCCAAAATGTTTTTTAATAAACCTGGTCATCAAACAAATTAATATAGTTTAAAATAAGAAATCTCTTGTTATGGATGTTTTTATTTGTCTTTAAATTTAAATTATTAGTATTTGATGAAATGAATTGCAATTCATAGGAAGCACAGAAAGAGAAACTTTGAATGCACTGATCTTCTTGAAAGAGAAGGAACTTGCTCTTGCTTTGATGAAAGTTGCAGAGTTGACTGGCCAATTGGAAAGACTGAAAAGATCTGATATTAAGGTTAAGCAAAGACTGAGTGTAAATACAAATAATAAACTAAAGCAAACTTTTGATAATAAAAGTAGAGAAGCTGAATTTCTTTAACAAGCTTTATATCAGAGATAATTGGCATAAATTCCATATATTTTACTATTTTTTTTTACAAAGTTTATGATTATGCATGGACTTTAATCAAAAGGTCTCTTTGATGTACTATCTATCTATCTAAAAAAAAAGGTTTGCTTTGTATCATGCAATTTGGTAATTGCATTTCGTAGCTTTGAACTTCATTCCAATTGCTTGACTAAGAACAGCAGTTTGTTGTTTGAAACCAGAAATGGTCCTTTTATAGCTTAATTTTTCTCTTTATGAGTTTCACACTTGGAATTATGCTTTGTTTCACAGCATCTGTGCATACTTGGTGTGCAGCACATGGCAGTTAAGCAATAAAATCACAAACCACATGAATTTTTATTGTGTTAATCTATGTTGTGTCATATCTTATCCAACAGACAAAGCCAGTATAGCTAATATATACTCATAGAAGTCTTGATCTGCTTTGCAGATTTTTTTAAAGTGGCTTTAATTTTTTTGATTGCTTTTGTGTGACATTAAAAATCACTTTGCATGCCTTAAATTTGCAATCCCTGGATGAAATTGAAAACCGTAAATAATATTTAACTATGAATTGCAGTCGGAATCTCTCCCGCGAACCAGCAAACGGAACGAAACTTCTTTGGCAGTGCCTGCAGTTCGTAATAACTTGGAAAATTGTCGAGAATTTGATGCAAGAACAAGTTCTAACCAGGCAGAGGAATCAAATGGCAATAAGACTTCAGTTAATGCCGATATAATGAGACCTTCCAGATCTTTTGACGCTTCGCTTTTGATGCCGCGCAGAAGCATTTCAAGGGATCGATTCTTTTCCTGTTTTTCTGATACTACATCTACGGACCCATCCTCTGTTTGTACCATCACAGCATCTTCATCTAGTTTTTGCAACTCTTCAGAAATTAAGTCAACTTGTTCTCTCAGTGCATCTAAAGGTAATGACTTTTCTACTAAAATGCTAAAATCCACTTCCAGTTCCCTTATGAGCAGATTTGCTCCAAAACCCTATTCCAACCGATCCATGAGTGTCGATTGTGGAACATCACGGAAACTTCTTCAAAATGTTCAATTCCATTCAAACGATGACCAGAAAGCAGCACTAATGGGTTCTGATCCTGCAACTAAATCTCTTCATTCAAAAACTTCCAAAGTTTGCCTGTTACCAAAGTCTGCAAGTTTTCATTATGGATATAATGAGAAAGAAAATGCCCTGATCAAAGCAAAAAGATCCGATAGTCAGTATGGAAATATAAAACTATCAATGACTTCACAAAATGTACTTCCTCCGAATCATTTACTTCCATCCAGCTCATCTGGATCTTTAAAACCTAAATTAACACCAAAACCAGTGTATCTGCTGAAAGATTGCAAACCTACCTCTGCAGCATTTATGTCCTCAGATGAGCATAATGATGGCATTACCCATTCTATTCCCAACACAACACTTTTTGAATCTCCAAAAAGGAGAGATGGGTCACTCAGCAATGTTGTAAAAAATGATCTGACAAATCAGCCAACAAATTCCTATGTCAATCCAATGCTTTGTAATAATTTGACCATCTCGCTTTCGCAACCGGCTAATTCGACAGATTCACTGTTTTCAGATCCGACACATCGTATTCCATCTACCTCTGTTAACGATGACATTTGTTCTGAAAATGTTGATAAAATTTATGACGATTCTGAAGTTTTCAAAAAAGGGGGTGTCAGGGAATTATCAAAATTGTTTTCTCAACTTCCTAAAGAAAGCCTTGTCAATGCTATGAACAAAAAAGATGGTACATATCGATACGTCTCCAGTAGCAACGAGAAATCTGGAGCGGTGAAGTTATCGGAGACTTCGGTTCCTTCGATCCCAGCCTCTCAAGAGTGTCTTGCAGCAGCAACCAATGAAAAAGCATCAGGATCAACAGCAGGGATCGATATTTCTGCCAACGCCGTCAGTTCGGCTTTGTCCATTCTCCTATCGAGTACTTCCGCTTCGAATGCGTCACGGCACACGACGGTATCGCGTCCTAACAGACTCTTTGGATATTCATCGTCATTTTCGAGACCAAAGTTTTCATTCGTGCCTTCAGATCAGAAAGACAGCTCTTCTCAACGAGAGAGAGAAGTCGAATGCATTCCAGCAGACGATGTCCCACAAGCTGTGGTAAAGGCCCCGACTATTTATTCCTTGTTCTCACCTCCTCCAAAAGCAAAACTTTCCACTGGCACCACCACCAGCCCTGAAAAATATCCATGGAACGTGAGCGATTGCAGCAATTCAAATACGGAACCAAAAACCATGGCAAAGAAAAATATTCATCTTCCGAGGTTGTCCTATATAACCCTCTCTTCAGATCTGGCTCAGAACATGAAAGAGGAGAATGCCATACCAAAAGTTAAGTCCAAAAAGAGGGTAACCATTGATCCAAGCTTCTTGTTTCTCAGTGCTGTTGTAGAAGGAGAATTGGATATCATAAAATCTATTATACAACAGGTTAGGCTCATGCTAATTGGTGCAGAATAAAAAACAGTTGCTAATTATATTCCATCTGTAAGACCAAACCACATTTCATGACTTTCCAATTTTTGGAAAAGCAAGATTTTGCATTGGTGTATGTCTCTTCTCTATGTTTATGTCTTCAGTCTACTATTTGAAGAAGATAAATGTTACATTAGAAATTTTATGGGTTTACAAGCATTCCTTTTATTTTGTCAAAAATGATTCTTCAGGTTCCGAATCCGGACCTTTCCAACGACAACGGGATGACGGCCTTGCACATGGCAGTGTGCAATGGCCACATTGAAGTTGTGAAGTTCCTTCTTGATTACGGATGCAATGTTAACGCGCCAAATTGCGAATGCTGGTGAGAAAATTCTTAAAAGATAAGCTTTAAATGTATATTGACTTAGTATTGACTTAAATTTATTTTATTAGCTAATAATGTAATTGCAATTACTTAACGATTTTTTACTCGCAATGGCTTTTGGTAATTCTGCAAGACTCTACCTGCTGCAGAGCGAGCAGAAATTTAAGGTGCCGACAATTGTGCGAACGACGAAAATATTTCTTAGGACTCCACTGCATTATGCTGCACTCGGAAATAAAAAAGAAATCGCGGAGCTTCTCCTGTGCAGCGGCGCTTGCGTGTTTGCGTTGACGGCCTCCGACCGTGAAACTCCCATTCAAAAATGTCAATCAAAAGTCCATTCTTATGAAGATTGCATCAAAGTCCTTGAAGGTGATTACTTGAATGATGACAACGATTGATTAAGCTGCCATGCATTAATGACAATTAATTGCATTAATTGATCCTATCATCTGGGAATAGATAATGTGATGATGATGATGATGGCGGTGGTGGTGGTGATGATGATGATGATAATTACTTGCTTGCCAATAACTATTTTTTATTATTAAACAATTTATAAGGGTGAATTTATAAGAACATTTGCTAACCTACCTCATCAGCAGAGCATAAAATAAAAATCTTTTTACCTTTTCAAAAGACTTTGGTAATCAATTGGGAATTGCAAACGACGGAATCGTATTCAGCACGTCGGACTACGAGGCAGAATGCGACAACGAGTGCAGTTTGAAGGTCGGGGAGATGGTCAGAGTTTTGAGGAGGGGAGACGAGGTCGAGCCAGATTGGTGGTGGGCGTGCAAGTCCTTGGGAAGTACGCCCTCGGAAGGATACGTGCCGAGGAGCGTCTTGAGCGTGAGTCGTTTTCTGATGCGGGAGTCGAGTGCAATGTTTTTTTTTTTTGCCTTTGAAATGCAATTTGCATTGATTGGAAGAGAAGTTTTGTAATTGTTGAACTGATTATGTTGTCCTATGATAAACAGTTAATGAGAGAATAGTTGCTGTAAATGACTTTTGTTTCATAATTTGATCAAATTTATTATCTGTTTCAAGTGGAGGATAATTCATAAAAATTAAATAACAGATTAATTACTAACAAACTTAAACCACATGTTGTCGAGTTAAACAAAAATAAAAGACAATTGCAATAAATGATAAAAGTATATTTAATATTAAATTTTCAGCTCCATCCAAAGCGACCTGCATTATGGAGAAGCAAATGATATTTCGCAGACCGTCCCACTTAACGATATCACTTAACCTTATTTATTATTATTTATTATTTATTTATTTATTTATTTATTACGTCCGCAAGCTCTTAACGTCATTCGTTAATATCAACTCCTTCGACTGTCGAATTTGCTTCTGCTTTGAAATGCTTTCATGAAGCTAATTGGAAATCAGCATTTTTATGTCTCCATGCACCCTGAGTTTATCTGCACCGAAAATTGCATTTTCAATGAGTTTTAAAGTCTCATTTTTTTCTGACCGTTTGCCCGTCACAAAGTTTTTCGCGTGTCGAAGAATTGTTAATTTTCTGCAGCTCACGTTGAAGTTGTTTAAGAGTTTTTGAGGGAGATTTTTTGCAATCATGCTTGTAGAAGAGGAGGAGGAGGAGGAAGAAGAAGATGAAGAATCGTCCTCGTTCTGTTGCTGCACATTCCGCTGGAAATATTATCCGAGTCATTTTGGTTGTTTGAGTATTTTTAAAATGTTGTTTCTCCATTTGGCATTTAAAGGATGTTTGTTACTCGTGTTTCCATTTCTATTTCGAGCAGATTACGAGTATTTCAGTATTCCATCTCGTTTCATCTTTTGCTGGTGCTTACTCATCATGTGTTGTTGTTGTTGTCGTCGTGCGTCTTTAGTGTTGTTGTCCTCGTAACTCGTTGACTTTGAAGATGTGCGTTCAAAGCTTCTGGAACTTTTTTTTTACTGTGGTTAGTCGAAGATTTCATTTTAACGTGAATAAATTAAATTATGGTTCTTAATCCAGTCGTTTGTCTAATAAAGAGATTGGTGTGGACTTAACACTTAGGAAATCAGGTTCTAAACTATCGTAGCTTTAAATAGGATGATTTGCCATATCTGAGAACCAATTCAGAGGCCAATTGATCACCTTTTGGAACATTCCTTGGCAATTTAGGGAGTATGTGCGTTGTGGAGCAATTTGAAAGTCAATGTTTGCACAGAAGATGTTATTGTTCTCGTGCGTTGCATTGTTCTTTTGTTGGAAAGTGTTTACACACTTCTAGGATGTGACTTTTTATCATAAAATGTTTAATTCTGAGAGAACAAAATTGACCAATTGAGACTGATATTCATCTGAAAAAGATTTTAAAGCGCGAAATATTAGATGAATAAACTTTTATCGATGCTTTAAAAATTATTTTCAAAGAGCTCATAGTAATCACAATAATCTCAAAGTAATCTTCAATCTCGCTTCCTTCGGTGGTTCAATAAAGCCGCGGGCATTTTCACGTTTTAAGCAGACACTTTCCCAGTTAATAAATTTTCTAGTTCATCATCTGAACGGGTTTCTTGCTGTTTTGTTGCTCTCTTTTGCATCGGAAGAAAACGTGACGTCACTGGAAAAACATGCGCTTATAAGTGCTGGAAGCATTACTCGTAAGTCGTTTAATAGTTTCTCGCTATTCATTCAATCAACTATTGAAGGAAATCGTCTGCGGATCTTCGTGAGTGGATGATCCACTGAAAATTAAACTGCACTTTCTCATGGATCCCACTTTGTTGTTGGAGGTTCTTTCTACTGCCATAAACAGACACCAGGAATTGAAAAACGAGGTCAAAAGGATGGAAAAAAGATGCGAACACTTAAGGAGAGTCCATCTATTATGGATTTCGTACTTTAATAAAACCATAGACGTTGATGATAAAGAAGTCCACAACTTTGAAGCATCACAGTATAAGATTGCCAACGATCAATCCTGTGATAAAGACTTATCAAACTCTTCGACTGATAACAAACTGAACAGATTCTCCAAAAGAATAAAACGCATTCTTTCGAATAAACCGGAAGATCAGAAGTGTCTGAGGAATTTTCAGTCTCAAAACAAAGGCTTGAGGGTTCTTAACGGAACTTTCTCGAGGTCAAAATCGGAGGACGAAACGAGACATAGTCTCTCGTTTTCTCCTTCCGTGTTTCTTGTCAGTGAAATTTCTAAGCAAATGTGCGGTCACCACGGCATGAAATTGGAGGGCATGACACCCAATCAGGAAGCTAAGAAAAACGCCAAAGAACGCAAATCGACATCCTTGAGTATTGATCCTCGTTCGGAGAAACTCAAATGTTCAAGGAGGGCGAGTTGTCATGTTGTTACTTCCAGCGAATACCTTTCATGGAATCCGACATTCAGAAGTACCGAAATACCTAACAGGTATATTATTGCCATTCCCTTATTTCTCGAGTATTATTGCATGAAGAGATGTTAAATAATTTATTACTTTCTTTATAATATGAAGTCTTAATTGTTAGAATTGAGAGTCATTCACTGAGTCCGTCATGCGAATCTTCCAACAAACGACTCAACTTCCCTGAAACCCTAAAATGTGCACTCATGCAAACCAACGCCTTCTTTCCGGTTTTCCAGCCCCCGACACCAACCTCTTCCCGCCATTTGGCATCTCTTGCCACTCTTCACGAGGAAATGGTCTCTCAGTGGATCGGCTGCGAAGACCTCAGTGAAGCTTCGAATTCGAAACCGTCTAATCACGACCTTTTCCATCCATTGGATCAAATCACCATGCGATCCGATAACTCAGGAGATCAGATCTTACGCTCAGAATCGAGAAGCGTAGCCGAGCAAGATGACATTGAATTTTCAAAAGTACCGCGTAACCTTCAAGAAGCGAATTGTTTGCCGATGGAAATAGCAAGCGGCATCTCGGAAGGTAGGTTAAACCTGGGAAATTTTAGCAATGTGGAACCTAGAATTCCATGAATTATTTAGAAAGCAATCGATGTTTAAATTCGACGTCGACGTGAGATATGGCAAAGTTACGGACCTTAGCACTTTCTTCCTGCCAAACATTTTACGAATAAACACAACATAAGATGAAATAAAACGCCCATGAATTTGCTATTTTTATATTCCTTCAACAACTGAGGGCAACAAAATCTTTCTCGGATGATGTTTTCGTCTCTAAACAGGACCTCGCGAGAACAATGTTTTCCTGGAAATTCGTCATTTTTAGAGCATTTCCAAATCAATTTTTAACTCAATTTTTTTCTTTTGAATCAAGAGAATTTTGATATTTATACAATCAATAACATTTACACGATAAGCAATTTGTGCAATAATTTAGGATAAACTCCCCAAGTGCGATGGCATAACGGGGATAATTGGCGTCCAGGGCAAAACGCCGCCTTACTCTCTTGTTTCAAAGTTAACATGATTTTATCATTCATAATCTAATTATGAAATCATCACAATTTAATCGCTAGCAAAGTGTGGGCTATAAATTGACAGAAATGGCTCACAAATTGACTCACTGAGGCTGTTTTACATTTAGGGATGGGGTTAAGACTTTTTTTTTGCAAAATGAATTATTTTCATTAGATAAAACATTTGATTTTAGCTAGAAAATGTTGAAAAAGTTTATGAGACACATTCTTAGGGAAAAATAAACTTCCAAATCAAAATCGTTTTAATATTAAAGTAATATTAATCAATCCATTTCTTTATTTCAGCTGTTAATTTAATTGTATCATAATTAACGATGTTAAAGCTAGAAATTTTTCCCAATATCGAATCTAGAATATTTTGGAGGTCACGCATCATTGAAACGCAGACTGTTAAATGGTCGAATTTGAAGCACATGAGAAAAACTTATGTTAAATAATCATTTTTAAATGTTAAAATGTTAAGTATTTAATTAAAAGATTAAATCCGCCATTGGTCCAGTGAAACCCTACAAAATAATTACAGTTAAAATGGCCAGTGAGTAAGTCTGGCCTTGGCATTATTGCCACTTTTGATAACTTTTGTGATAACCAGTGATTTGTCGCAGGTGACACGCTTTCAATGTTGTTGAGGTTGGCAATATAGATTGTCAAATTAGTGACGTGATTGACAAAACATCTAAATTCATAGATTTTTTAATATAAATAATCAAGAAATAGCAGTCTGAGATTCCGTAGAACCTTTATGGAACCGTAACTTTGTAGATGACTTTATAAACGGTCATTAAGACTACAAGTATATATATACAATGCATATTGTTTTGTGATTGAGCAATGCTAATAGTTCTTTTAATCTAAACCCATTCGTGCTTGTAAGATCGGTTTGTAAGTTTATAAATTTGTTATTCCTATTGACTACAATAACATCAGCTACAACAATAAATTGTTAAATACTTCCAAAATTACATAGCTAAAATATAATTCACAACTAAAACTTAATAAGTACTGCCTCTAAAACATCGTGACTTGTTTTTAATTTTGAATTTTTTTTTTCAAAAATTAAATCAAATCAACCTAATTTTCGTTTTTTTTTTATTTTCATGATCAGCCTTAGAACATTTGCATAATTTTGCGCAATTGGAATAAATTAACTTAACGTCCTCAACACGTCCTTAACGTCTTATTATTAAATATAATTAAATATAATTTAATAATAAATATTTAATATTAAAAATTGATCGATTCGTTTGTAGCCCATCCTCCCACTTTCAGTTTATAAAAATCACCTTTCCAGGACTTTGTGCAAAAAAACAGAACTTCTCGTCTGCTTCCGATGCCATTCACAAATCAGTTGATATCGTTGTTGTTGTTTTTATTGTTTTTCTTTTCTTATTCTTCTTATCTTTCTTTTTTTTCTCCTCCTCCTCCTTCTTCTTATTATTATTATTATTATTGTCATTATTATTATTATCATTATTATTATTATCGTCGTCGTCGTTGCTATTATTATTACGACGTCTTATATTAGTTATCGAGAAACATTTATGTGGAATTAATGATCAAATAATCTTCTTCCTTTGACTTCACAAGGCAGACCGATGTTTCCATAAATGCACCGAGTGCCTTTATTTATATTAATTACTTTCCCTGAAATAAAAAATCCTGCTGACGACGTCTTAGTAATAACATAGACAGATGGACCAGAACCACAAAGATTGATATTCCATGAAATGTTTATGTGTTGAATGTCATTGTAAGGAATTTTGTCTATTTTTTTTTATTAATCTAAAAAAAAACTCGTGAATTTATAATTTGATTTTTACAATTATTGATGTTATTGTATAAGCTATAAATTGATATAACTAATATAAGATAATTAATATAAGATATCATAATATTGTGGTGATAGCCATGACATCGAAATATATAAAAACAGAAATATAATCAAGACCCGTGTTTTAGTTACATTTTAAACTTGCTTTAACTGCATATAATTACAACTATTGGTTAAACCAAAGTTTAAATTTCCAGGAATTTATTCAAATAACTTATTTATATTAGTAAAAAATAACTTTCTTTGCAGGATTTATTGACAACCAAAACAGAACGAACCACGAACGATCAGCAAATGCCAAACTTTCAGTTTCAAGTGATCGGTTTGTTATCCATTGTTGGTTTTTTTTAATAAATAAATAAATATATATTATCTTTATAAAATTCAATTACGTTAATGTTGTTTTAACCCTGAAATATACCGAGGCAATTTTAATAGCCCAATTTAATATTATCGTATATTTACATTGACGAAGCACTGGGATAAGCAAACATCGTCCTTTAGGTATTCAAATCCTTCCCTAATTATTTATTATTTTATCAACATTGTTTATCCGTTTGACTGACTGATGAGTTTTCGACAGATGTCAGGACAGAGCGTACTCAACAGACAAAGAAGCAAAGACTGCCCTCAGTTTTGAAATTTCAACTCCAACCCGACAGCAACCAAATTCCGATTTCCTCGATGAAAATGCACTTTTATCCACTAAAGATCACGAGGATTTCAAGTGAATTGTTTGATAAATAAATTGATTTTGAAATTGTTATTTATATTAATATAAGCATGAATATTTTATGAATATACAATACCCAGCCGTGGTAACTGAATATTATTCGATTTAACAATGCTTTTAAAGTTAATAATATTAATAACCTATTTAAAAAAACCTTAAAAGTTAAGAACAGATTTAACAGTTTAGTAAAAGTACTGGATTTGAGTTATTTGACAATTTCAACTTAAATGCATTAAAATTCATTTATAAATCATATAAATAGACCTATAAATTGAGAGTGCCAAAGTCGTAATCTGCATGAAGTTTGAACAAAAAATTATTTATTATTAATATTTATTAATATTGCTATGAAATTGCTTTAAAACATCTCGGCAGCAAATGCTCAGAACGAAGTTGCAAAGAGGGAGTTGCAAGATTTTCATGGCAGGTAATCAATCTCAAAGAGCAGCTGAGAATTATGAAGATCAAGATATCCTTTCTTAATGGTAAGCCTGATTAATCGATTGATTTCGTACTTATCCATCCACCTATCCATCCATCCATGCTCCGTTTGAAAGGCATTATTTATTATTGTCTTTAAGATCTCCTGAACTCCAGAATAGCATGGTCTGAAAACTCTTGTAGCAATATCACAACTTTGCGGGAAATGAAATTCCTTCGAAAGTCATTCAAAAAGCACATCGATGAACTCATCAGTGAACTGAACGAACAGGTTTCGAAATGATTTTTTTTTTAAATTTATTAAACCAAAATGAATAAATAAAACAAATAAAGAAGATTAATAAGTAACTCAACGATCAGCCTTAAGGAAGCATCTAGATTTTCATTAGCCGCAAGTTTTGCCAGCAGCCAATCTATTTAACCAAAAACATCAGTTTAGAACAGAATTAATAAATTACTTTTAATATGAATTAACAGAATTAATAAATTACTTTTAATATGAATTAACAGAATTAATAAATTACTTTTAATATGAATTAACAGAATTAATAAATTACGTTTAATAAGCCATTACTGCTAAGTGGATCAGACGTCCGTTTGTGTTTTGAGGTTGAACCCGCGAAAGAAGTACAGACGAGTAGATTGAAGGATTTTGAAGAAATAGTTCAAAGTATTAATCTCAATGGTATGGTACCCCCAAAGTTCTTTATCTTTTGCCTTTCAAGGCTCCTGGATTTATTTCATCTCAAGGTAATAACTTACATCCATTACTATTAATTTGCTACTCTTAATTAATAAATGTAACTCTTTAATCTTAGGTATTATTTAAGATGTAATTATTAAGATGTTTATACGTTTACAGTAACAATTACAGTAACTCGTCACTAATTTTATATAAAATAAAATAAATATATCGTTAGACTATCAATTATTTTTTTCGTAAAAGTCGCTTTTCAGTTTTAGTCATAATTTTAAATACAATTAATGGAAATAAATATCCTTAAATCTATTTCCATTTCCTAGTTCTCAGAAATGAAAAGATGTTTGAGTCGCAAAGATTTAATGCTTCAGAGCTTGGAGAGCTCTTTGCTAGTTGAGCAAGTGACCAACAAACTTTTACAATACGAAAGATCGCATAATAAAAGAAGCACTGGAAAGAAGAACTTTGAATATCCGACGCCGGCTGAGTCTTCTGGCACTACTTTTGAGGTTTTCGCTTGTCGTAAATTGTTGTTAAAAAAAAAAGAAATAAGTTTCATTTTTAATAAATCCGTTTTTAATTTATAAAACTGGTGAAACAAAGACGTCGAAGGGGATTCAACGCGAGAAAGAGTTCATTTGCATTGAAGCAAGCGAATTGTTGGAAACAGAGTTAGAAAAAATAATCTCAAGAGGTGTTAGTTAGTAATGCTTGAGAACTTCCTTTTAGTTTAATATAAATCTTTGCAATTTCAGCTGATAGAACCAACTGCCGCCTGCAACTTCAGAGGCAGGTGGCCCAGGAAAGTAGTCCATTGGATAATTCTGATGACAAACTGCTGCCCAACCATCCATACTCGCAACAATCCCTCACAGATGATCCAGGGAAAAGTTTGAGTCGCGAAAGATTCGAATGCCATGATTCTTTCTCCAAAATAGCAGAACATTCAAAAGTAATATTATTTTTGCATTAGTAAAGAAATAAACTTTTTGTTTTATTAAGTGAAAAAAATTGTTCATTTTTGACAGGAAAATACAACATCGGTTGATCAACTGAAAGATGGAGAATTCCTGTACGAATTTTCGTTGAACGACCTCCTCGTAGGTCAGGAAACCTTTGAAGTAAAAAATATTCCCATGAAAAAAAGCAACCAACACAGATGCAACGCTAATGACGGAAATCGAAACAACCTGAGCATATTTAGGCCGAGCATAAAAAAATCCGACTGGGTTATTAGAGAAGCCAAACTTCCGTACTTTGAAATCAGATCCTTTAACAAAGACAGCCATAAGACAGGCAATCTTTACAGCAGTGGAAAAAAGTCTCAATCAAAGAGGAGAAGTATTCCGAACAAACTCGAAAATTCACCGTGTCCTATCGTGGCAACTTGCGAAGCACAACAGCTTTGTCTGTCGTCATCCCTGGACATTTCACAGGTTTTGAATAAAAGTGGAGAATCTATCAAAGACCTCTTGGAAGAGGAGGAAAACATTTCCAATAACGGGAATCGCAACAGATCAGACAGGAATTCTTTTGACGTGTGGACCTGCGTCGAAGGCTACATTCGATCTACCTCACCCGAGAAATGTGACAAGTCTGTCAAACGATCGAGTGAAAGTAGCAGAAGAAGTTCCAAGACATTACTGAACAAAATTTCTCCAAATAAGTCGCCATTAAACATATGCAAAAATCTTTGTCTCGTCAATGGACAGTCAGGTAGCTTTGATGATGACGGAGCCAAATAACAAACTGAATTCTACTAAAATTCTTCTGTGTATTCGAAGTGATTCGTTGATAATTACTATAACAAAATAATGCTATTTACGTATTGACGTCTAAATTTGTCAGACTTTGACTCGTATGCAAATGGCTGCGAAGGAATCGGTGATCTTTGTTTGGTGTCCCGGGGATTTCCCTGGCTAAATGATAAGAAATATATGTCCATACCCCGACCATCCCCAGTGATATTATTCTTATTCCTCTCAATCCTTCGTCTCCATCCATAGTGGGGTAATGGGATAGTTGCTATACTTGAAAATTAAACGCATTAATCTCATTTGGTGCTTTTTAAAACGTATTCGCATTTATCTGAAAGGTTAATGAGTTAGAAATAGTGGAAGTCAATAAATATGGAAACACGTTGGCAAAATAGTGACCCACGTTTTTTTTATTTTCCTCTAAAGTAGAGGAATGAAATTGAAGGAAATATCAACGAGCTTTTAAATTATGAAGCACTATATTTATTCAGAATCTAGAAGAGATCTACATCTACATATTATAATTAATCTAAACAAAATCTTCATTAGAGTGAATGTGTAATCCTAGGCGCACAGGCATTTACATCAACCGGCACGGTTGAATCTTTATCGGTGTCGAGAAAGAAAATGTATGTTAAACAATTAATTTAGAAAATACATCTGTCCTATCTCTCCCCATTTTGTTACCAGGCATAAAAAATTTTTGTGAGTAGCCAAGTTCGGGCAGTTCAATTGACTTATATATTTTTTGAATTTAAGTATATTTTGTTTTTGTTTATGTAAATTAATCCAATATGTTTGTGGAGAGTTTCTATGGAAACCACGTTGATTTGAGGAATTTCACGGCCGACGATTCTTTTTTAACATGGAAATTACGATGGATCTTTTGAAGAAGAGGCATTTTGTTTCATCAGAAAGTAAAGAAGAATGGTAATTTGATGTGGAAAATTGTGGATTTAGAAGGCAACTATTATTTGATTTAAAACTTAAGTGATTCGTGACAGAATGAGATGTAATTATTTCTTTAGTAATTATTTCAAAGTTGAACGTTGTCTTATCCATTCAATTAAAACGTATTTTCTATTTATTCAATAGTGTAAATGCTATTAATGAATTGACAAGTATAAGGCTCGACAGAGAAAATTTGCAAAGCATAAAAGGGTTGAATATACTTGGTCCAAATGTAACTCACTTGTACTTGCAACACGTAAGACATTTATTTGTGTCTAAAAATTTATTTCGTTTAATTTTGAATTTATTCCCGTGGCAGAATTGCATTGCAGACTTGAATCCTTTAGTAAAATGTGATTTACCAAATCTTACTTTTCTCTGCATATCTTTCAACCTGATTGAAAGTGTGTGTGACATAAGTACGCTGGGGAGCTTGTTGTTTTTGGATTTATCAAATAACAAGATCAACTCTATAGATCCAGGTTCTATGAAATTGGTTAATATTCATTTGATAGTCGTTAATATGTTATTTAATTATTGCAGCCTGTCTGCCAAAACATATTCAAATTCTGAACCTTAAGAATAACGCCTGCGGAATGCCCAGTAACAAGTAAATTCTTACTTAATTTTACTTGAGTCAACCGGTGGCGGATCTAGGGAGGGGTTGCTACAGAAAGAAGCAAATCTTTTAAGTTTTGCGACCTGGGCATGCAGCTTTATCCATGAAATTTACATACATGTCGACCAATAAACTTGTTGACATGTTGACGCCAGATTTTTTATCCCCCTCCCTCCGCTACTGAAGCCAACTAAAAGTGACTAATTAATTTAGTCTTTTTTATATGATATTATATCACCCTGTTTCATTTGACATTTTATCACTTGGTTGAATTTGCTGTTTTGTAGAGAGATGCTTAAACATTTGCCACACTTAACTAAAATAAATGACAGAGAGTTAAATTCAGCAGATGCAGAGGAACAGTTATCAGGTAATTTTACCTTATTTAAAAATTTAATGTTCACAATTTTTCAAGTAAAGCTTTTGTAGACAGCGAAGAAGAAGGAACCAGTGTTTGGACATTGGCCAATGATATTCTTCTCAGATCTCAAGAAAGAATTGAATCTTTACGTGATGAACATTTGCATGAGATGGATAATTTTCTGAATAACTTTTGATGATCTCATGATATATATATAACTTTGTGATTCTATGCACTTACGAATGTCGTTAAAATTTCTAATGAATCACTTTTAAATTTTGAAACTTATTTTGTCTTGTTTTCTTTAATAATCTCGGGTTTCGTTGTTAATTGTTGAAAACGTTTAAAAAATAACCCGTAAGATAATAACCTCCCTCATACGACCCTTCTCGTAAGACTGAGTCCAAACTTTTTCAAACTTGTTAGAAAACCGGCTAAAGCCATAGTTATTATTGAAAATATTTTACCGGGTAACGAACGGTACTTTTGTGTGATATAATATGGTGTGTTCGTGAGTGGTCTGATGAATATAATCTTATGAGATTTCACGTGGTAGCACGGCAACAGTCGTAATGTGTCGTTTATGTGACCCGTTTATGTATCTCGTGAAAAGCTACGAGCGCTTTCGAAGACTAATCCTAAAAAAGTGGAAGCGTCTCCAATGATCTACAAATCTTACTTATAATAAGTATACATACTATGTCGTATGTGATTTTACATTAATTTGCTCGTTTAGTCCGTCCACTTTTATACTTTATCTATCCGACGAATCAAATAAAAATACATAGGCATCTTATATAAATTACTTTTTAAATATGCATTGGTTGATTAGTTATCTATTGTTTAGCAGCAGAATTATCTTGCTAAAGTTTCCTATTTAGTTCCGATTGTGTTCCTGTTTTCAGTTCAATAAAAAAAAACCATATCAATTGAGTGTGAAAATTAAGCTATTAAGCTGTAAAATTTGATTTTATATAGTAAACTGTGTTTGATCACTTGTACAATTCGAATTTGTTGGGCTAATGTTTAAAAGCTGAAAGTTATTTAAATTTTTATAAATTTATTTTAATTCACGTTCTTTTAATAATTTATTATGGTTACAAAATTAAAGTAATATGATTTGAAACTTTTGATAAATAAAAACATGCAAATATGGACTTTATATATATTCTAGGCGCGTTCACTGCTACAATCGTTGGATTATCGTTCTTACCCTGTTATCGCGGAATTGAAAGATGGCATATCAAGGAACTCAGAAAGTCACGAAAGTGATGGTCCAACCTATCGTAAGTTTTATAAGATAGATTTATGGCTGGTAAAATATTAGCGTAACGGACAGAATTGTCGGATGATATGATAGCCTGAAGTATTTTTATTTGTTTTTTGAGCATGATTTATACGAGCCTTTATTATTTGTATTTAAATCAAATTAAACTTGACTAAATTCTTTTTTTTATTAGAATCTCATCTTCAGATACCTTCAAAATGTGAGTGCTTATTATACTTATCAAATATTTGGGAATTTTAACTTTATGTTATCTTGTAGAGATCTCGCATTCAAGTTTGGCTCTACGAACAGACCAATTTGAGGATTGAAGGTTGCATTATTGTAAGTTTGCGAGAGATCATTTCAGAAGTCTTGCTTTCAATATTGCCACTGATTAATTTAAGCTGATATGGTTCTGACTCAGACAATTATGATTTCGAATTGATACGTTACATGATTTTTGTGTATTATACTATTTATTAATTGCATTGAAATTTTTTGGTGTCTTTGGGATATTAAAATCCTAGTTACCATATATTTATATATTTTGAAGAGTTAAGGTGATGTGTCATTATGAGATCACTTAATAATTATTAGATAATTTAATATCTTTTTATGACTGATTCATAATTAGAATATTTATGTATTTGGATTGTTCTTGAAGGGATTTGATGAGTACATGAACCTTATCCTCGATGAGGCAGAAGAAATCCATCTCAAATTGAAGACAAGGAAGAGTCTTGGTTAGTTTATTGTGGATATTTTAGCAACTTTATTTACCTAACAAGCTTTTGATGTATTTCAGGCAAAATCCTCCTCAAGGGAGACAATATCACACTGATTCAGCAAGTTAATAGCAATGAATAACTTCACTGGTACTTGCTGACAGCATTTTGAAAGATTTTTTCTGACAGGATTTGTTAATTTTGATAAAAGTGCCTCTAAATAAAAAAGGAGAGCATTGATTTGTTGTAAACACTGGTGATTAGTTGGTGTGGTTAATATACATGTAAATGTTATGGTATGGTATTAGTTATGATAAAATTGGGTTCAAATTGAGTTTGATGTGATAAATGTCATTCATATGCTTCATTTTGGTGTGGTTTTGTTGCAAGGGATATGTTTAATGATAGGAATCCACCAATAAGGAGTATTGTTGGTTGGCATTTTTAGTTTTGAAAACTGAAAAGAATTGGTGGGGTGTGGAATTCAGAACTTTGGCAGAATAACCTATTGCTGGTCACCATCACCAAATTCGACAAATACTACAAACGGATGATAATATTTTCGGGTATCTTATGTCCAGGCAATTCTGCAGCAAGGCTTTTAGGTTTGACTATGACTTTCCCGGAAGGGAATCATGTGAATGATGCGTTCACCGGAGCTCTCTCAAGTTAGGCTATTACCATTGAATTCATTAGGTGAAAATTTTTAATGTTACGAGAGGTATTAAACTAGTCGGTAAATAATTATATAAATCAAAGAATTCACTTTTGAGCGGCAGGACCTCAATTATGGCAAGTAATGCCACTACCCTGGTATATTTATTCTGGTTATCTGTTTTAGCTTTTAGTCTTATACCCCATGGCTTATTAACATTAAATTTCAGAATTAGAAGGCCTCGATTAAAATCTATACATGGCCACTAGGTAACGATGAGGTACGAAAATTATAAATAGAATCTGGGACGTTCTCATCGATGTGTCAGTTATGATTTCCTAACTTAATCTCAGGTTTTTAGGTAACCTGTACAAGTCTAAATTGTGTCTGTGATTTCTAATTGATTTAGTTTACCACGTGTAAAGTTGGCAATTTGTGTTGGTCATCCAATAAATTTTTACCTGACACCTGTTACATAGTGAGCGTTAAACCTGTGTTGTAATCAGGGCGGATCAGTAATGTCTTTTAGTACTAAACAAGAAGATGATGATGTACATTCTTGCAATAATAGACATAAACTTCACGAGGATTCTCCAGATGAGTTCGTCGAAGACTCGTATATTCTGGATAATAGTGATGGTTCGTCATGAGATCGTTAATTAATAAAAACGTAGAATCTATAATATGAATTAAACTTTTTACGGGGTGTATTGAGCAAAGATGGTGTTAACACATTGGCCAGATTCATTGAATCAATCTTTAATGTTACATGCAACTTTCAGCCACAAATATAACGAAGCAATGTTAAATAAATAGGAATTTTATCAATTTTACATTTCAAGTTCAATTGTGAGATGTTTTTATAAACTAATTATAGAATCTACAAAACTCATAGAAAATGGAACATCAAATCAGTTTACTGTTGAAGAAGCTATTGACATGCTGGGATTTGGCAAATTCCAATTGAAATTGATAGCCATATGTGGTCTTTTTTCTGTAAGGGTTAGGGTTTTTTTGTTGCAAGCCATTAATCATTCATATCTTGACTATGTTTTAGGCAACAGATGCCTTAGAAATGATGCTGCTCTCAGTTTTGTCTCCTGAGCTCAGATGTGATTGGAAATTAGAGGATTGGCAAGTGGCTTGCATAACAACCGTATATATTTTACTACTTTCAGATCCCAATTTCTAGGCAAATAGAATTTTGATAAATTATAATTTTATTATTACAAAATTTGTCAGTCCAATTACTCATCCTTATTTAGAAAATTCTCATTTGTATTTTTTAAATTTTGTAATTAACAGATTGTATTTGTTGGAATGTTTATTGGTTCAGCAATGTGGGGTTATTATTCGGATAAATTTGGAAGGATTCCAGTAAGATTTCTTTTTCATGATATTTATTTTTAATTACTCTTACAACCATGAAACTGGCATGAAATAATGTAATGACTCTCTAGTAAATAGAATTATGCAGAATTTCAAGTACTTGGGATTAATCTTTTAACATCATGTGTTCTTTGTGGACCATAAATTATTAGGAAATTCTTATTATAAATTAAAGATAAAAGGTTTAATTACTCTAATTTAAATATATTCTTCAAATTTAATGTCAGATTATGAAAATAGCAGCAGCTTTTGTGTTGTACTATGGAGTACTGACTGCCAAAAGCCCAAATTTTTGGTGGATTATCATTCTTCGATGTCTTGTTGGTTTTGGATTTGGAGGGGCAGTCCAGTCGTTAGTGATATTTTCAAATTTATTGACAGTTTAGTGAATAAATGCTGAAAAAAATGCTTAGCTTCACTTTACTCTGTGAATACATGCCTTCAAAATGCCGAGCTCAAGTTCTCACTCTAACAAACGTGAGTAATGAATTATTAAAGATCTTGGTGTCTACATTAAGACTATAGCATATGAACAAAATCTTGATGATTCTAAAAAAAAACAAAAAAAATTCTCACTTCATTGAAGATTTCCTGGTCTTCAGGAGCCTTATTTGAAATATTGATGGCTTACCTGATCATTCCAACTCTCGGCTGGAAGGTCCTAGTTGTTGTTTCAGCTCTCCCAAGCCTGATAACACTATTGACCATATGGGTATTGTTTGTATTCATAAATTTATTTTTGAATTAATATTTTCTTTTGCATTGTTTAATATCTCACTGATGTCTGACTATCAACATTACAGACATTGCCAGAATCTGCCAGGTATTTGTTGAGTGTTGGGAGGAATAATGATGTTATGAAAGTACTCAAACAAATTGCAAAGACCAACGGATGCGACATGCCGACTGGAGCTTTGGTTCGAAACAAAAATGTGGGTGTTAAATATTTTAAAAAGATAATGGATTACTGAAAATTGTGAAACAACTGGTTTAATCAAAATTTCATTTATTGGCATAAATTTTTATAACATAAAAGTTTATATTAATTTTGAATTTGATTTGTCAAAGATTATATAGCTTTTCTTATAGAGTCCTTCACTATTTTACAGATGAAATAATAGAAACTAAGTACTAAATGATAATTATCAATGATAATCAGAATATTGTAATAACCCAGGGTCCTCAAACTAATTATAGAAGGTCAGGTTTATTGAAAGTTGTCAGATGGCTTGGAAGATGTAAAATGCTTAATTGATTAAGTCTTGAAATCTGTTGTTTCTCTAACTCTCGCTCTGATTTTCGAGATAACTCTATTTGTCGAGATTCATAACCAAAGACTTTAATCAATCATCAAATTATATTGCCAATAAATTACTAAATTAATTAATCGGCAATATAATTTTAATTATTCTTCAATTTATTGGATCTAGGGATCCAACAATATGTATTTTTTAAAATATTCGTTAGTTTTTTGTATTATTCCCTCTTTCATATTATATACTTACTTTATATTGGTAAACCAAACAATTATTATGCCACCCTTATTTTATAATTAATTTCAAAATAATTTCTTTAAAATATGCTATTTGAAAGTTTAAAGCGAACATTCTCCAGCATTATCTTTCAGATTGTCTTCTAAGATTGCTTATTGCAACAAACAATTTCAATAGTCGATGAGCCCTGTATTTTATTTACAAAATACTTTGCTTCTGTTAAAGGATGTAATGTCATTCATGAATGGGAATATTTCCTTTCACATCAACATACATAAATTTAATTTTATGTTGCTGATTTCTCTATAGTGTTAAAAATCTAAGAATTCATGGTAAAAATGTGCTATATATCAAGAAATTTAAGTTGCATGTGTCTAAGACTTAAAGCATATAAAGTGCTCAAAAGACTGACTAGAGCATTTTTAATTATTAATTTATTTTCTTTCTTAAGGTTAAATTAGTGGTTGTCATTATTACTGGTATTTGCTATAGTCCAGTCTAATGTCCCAATAATTGCAGGTTGTTGCTGGGACATGGCGTGATTTGTTCAACCGAGATTATGCTCGCACCACTGTTCAACTGTTGCTCATATGGTTTGGAGTTGCCTTTGTTTACTATGGTGTCATACTCAGCCAATCAGAGATTCTTGAAATGGGTGGAGTTTGTGGGGGTGAGGATCATTATTTTAACGTGATTTCAGTTATCAGGAATTGCATTTTGCCTTGCTTCAATAACTTAATGAAACTTGGTAATATAATTAAAGACTAATTATTAGTTATAGTAATTATTAGTTTGTATAGTATTGTATTGTATAGTTGTTTGTATAGTAGTGTTCATTAACTTTTCTTGTGAGCAACCCTAGATTAAGATGTAAATATCAATTTAATTCAAAGAAAGAAGATCAAAACAAGAGGGTTGCAAGTGTCAGCGACATCAATGGTCTGATTATGTCAGCATGATTGCCACTACCTTTGGAGAATTCATTGGTATTTCAATGTTTTGTCTTTGTAATGTTTGGTTGCTGATTGTTTTTATTGGTTAAATTGGAACTCATATGGACATCATTGCATTTTTCTTCTATCTATTAATCACATAATTGTTCTTGAAGTCTTAATAATTATGGCTGGTTCTTTATAATTTTTGCTTACTAACTGCTTTTCATTGTAGTGATTCCCCTCAACCTAGTGATGATACACAAATTTGGTAGAAAGATTGTAATATCAACAAACTTCTTAATGGCTGGCATATTTTACTTATTAGTACAAATTTGTTCCGACTTAACAACCCTGACAGTGTTTTTGTTTGGTGTACGCACATTCATCACCGGTGTCTTCAATACCATCTATATATATACTGGAGAGGTTTGGACAGTGAAACTATCTATGTAAATACTTTTTAACTAGGTAACATTTTTTTAGGTGTTTCCTACGACCGTGAGATCGTTTGGACTGGGTGGCTGCAGTGCCATGGCAAGAGTTGGATGTATGATAACACCATTTGTAGCTCAGGTTAAACAACATGTTTTATGTTCCAAAAACAATAGCCTATTCTGCATTATCAACATTATCTCAAATCACCCGATAAGTTGTACTGTTTTGTTAGATACTCAAATTTATAGACTTGTTTTCTTCCTCTTAATTAGGTTCTTATGGGTATATCCTTAAATTTGGCAATCTCTTTGTATGGAGTGCTATGTATAGTATGTGCCATTGTTACCTATTGCCTTCCAATTGAAACAAGAGGACGAGAAATGCCGGTAAGTGACTTTTAAATTCTATAAAATTTCATTTCTCAAATGTACTCTTATATCCTCAAATCATTTTGTGCACAATAAATGTACAAAATATACCACCATCTAACAGAACATACCTAATTGTCCATTATCCAATATTTTTGTTTTCAGCAATCTCATATCAGTTAAAGATGTTCTAAGAATGATTCTGAGAAGACACTCTTCAGGCTTCAAGAACTTGTAACATAGAACTCTTGTGCCAAACTTTCTGCATTACATGCCACTCTTATATTTTATTCTCAAAAGATTTGAAATTCTAATAACCACTTGAACCCAATATATAAAATTTCAGGTACTTGAAAAGCAACCTTTATGAAATGCAATGAAGTAGATCAATATTTGTTTGAGTAACTCATTTATTGATAGCATTTGTTTGTCAGCCAAAAAAAATAATAAACCTCTATCAAAATATAAATTTATGAAGTCAAATCAGCTAAATCATAATTTGCTTATCCAATCTTATGGGAGAAGGAATGTTATAAGTACTTATAGTACTCATAATTAGCGAGACTTAAGTGATAAATATTTTAAGTGCATATTAGGATTTAGTATTCACAAGATAGGTTTGGACATTACCGGCTACATGGCATGCCAGCCCGACGTGAGACCCCAGTCTGAAGAATTTCAAGTTTTTCACAAGACCTGAGCATGTAATTTAGCACAAACTGTTTGCTTTTACCACTTGACTTTGTTTACCATGTTTCTCTGCAACTATGTTTAAGCTCTTATGTCTTGATTTATCTAGCATGACAAGCCATTAAATTAATAAATCAATAGTTAATGATGAGTGAATTAATTTCCAAATCTGCTTTGAACAAAAAACGATGGCAACATTAAATCATTGGAAAAACTTTAATTTGGCTGTAAAACTGCCTCTAGCACATTTGGGTCATTGACTATATGGAGCAACATTTTCCAGGCACATTTGGGACGTAACGTAAATCTCTCTGGAAAAGATATTTGTAGGTAGTGAACCATCCTACGACCGCAAACAGAAATCCAAGTACTTTTTGTAATGTATCATGAAAGTAGATGAGAGTCATGAGCAACATAAAGTTCCACAAAAGAAACAATATGGTGACAAAAGTGATCGATAAGTAAGTTAATTGGCTTCTACTCTCGTGAAAAGATTCTTTAATTTTATCTATTGATAAAGTCTCACAATTTCTTTGTTTGGTTTTCTTCACAGAAAGCAATCTTTTTGGTAATGATTTCCAATAAGAGAATGCCTTGCTTTCTTCTAACATAATCAAGCTGCTATAAACGAGCAGAAACGAGTGACCTGATATGTCCAGTCCAGACCATGAATCCTTGTTGCATAAATGTGAATTCAATGACAAAGACCCTGAACAATAACCAACTTTCCTTCTTGTGTGGTCAAACAAAGATGTACTGAAGTACCACCATAATGTAGCAAAGGCAAGTCGAGCCATGTTGTTGCAGATGCATCTCCAGTTCCCACCAGGATGAACAGAACTTTTAAAAAAGAGTTGAATACTTAGTATAAGTACTATAAAGAAGTACAATTAGAATACTAAAAATGCATTCACCTTGTCAAGCATAGCAGTAATCCCACCACGCTTACAGTCCAGCCCCATCCAACTTTTACGAAATACATATTTAAAAAGTTTCTTTTATTCGAGAAATATGTAGGTGGTGCTTTGATTACGTAATCGGTAACAAGCGAAACCAGCACCACAACTGAAAAGTATATCAATATAGTTTGTACCAGCTTCCCTCGAACAAAATATAGAAATCTGCTGCATACATCAGACAATCTGAACAGTTTCGAAGATTTCGTAACATCGTGCTGCTTTCCTTCTATTGTTGACGAGCAATTACTAGACCGTCCAACCGATCTAAGAGACGGACGCTTATACATATTACTGCCGGTGAAATAACTAGCGAAAAGTGAACTCGGTACAATTTATCTGTCAGGTAGCTTTCAAATTAGTAACACATTCCATCCGTCAAACCATAATATTGCCTGAAACATAGAAACATCTGGAATATCACAATTTATATGTACTTATTTCCATTATTTTATTAACAAACCCTTTTGTCGCAAATGCTTCAAATTTAAAAAAAAATCGGATGACATGAAAAATAAATTGATCAATTCTAACTAATGGTCACTGTATGATTTATAAGTTGGTTGAGGTAGAGGGGAAATTTTTTATGTTATTGATTGACTTTTCTTATAACATCGAAAGTCAGTCACTCAAGGGCCATATTGAAAGAGATGGCGATGGATACTTCTTCCTACCGTCTAAACCCCCGCCCTAACCATGCCCCTAATGGGCGCTTGAAATGAATCGCCGAAGGAAATATTCCAATAATCCAGAAATTTTATTACAGGCGTTTAATAAAAAAATTAAGACAAGTGATCACATTAATTCCAACAAAGGATTTCGTGCCACTCACATCGGGCGGCATGAGATAACTTCATTAAAAACAGACGACTGAATTTTAACATTCACACTGATATTAAAAAAACTTCGAATATTTGGCGCAAATCAATGATAATGTTGGCAATGGTACTATTAGCTGGCAATCAATAAATTCTCTCCAGGACTTCCAGGACAACAAATCTTTGCGAGGATTGTTTTGTGCTTGAACCACATTTTGTAAGATAGCAACCATCCGACCACAGCGAATAAAATTGCTAGAATTTTTTGTGGCATGTTGTTAAAGTAAACCACTGTAGTTATGTTGGCGATGTCGAGCAAAATAATGAGAATGGTCAGCGCCAATACACTGGCTCTGACGCACGAAGAACCTTCGTAATGGATTTGTTTGGCACTTCTGAGATTACTTTCTGAAACGTCACACGTTGCAATATTATCTTCCTTCTTGAAAATTTCATTCAGTCTCTCCCAAACGACGAGTGCTTTTATTTCTTCTGATATCACAATAATGCTTTGAACAACCAGGAAAGTTCTGTTAGAAATGGCGAAGGAAATCCATCTGCAAAGCAATATCAGGTTGAAATATAAACAAGGCCATAATCGTAAAAAAATTAAGACCCATTGTCGCAAAACAAATAACATGTCTTTATAATCAATTAATTTATTTGAATTTTTTTGCGTGCAAGAGAGTTATGTTGTAAAACGAAATCCATCATCATTTTTTGTTGTTTCACTGTTGGATCGCCCCAATAAGTAATTTATAGTGATTGAACCTGTAAGTCGTGTGCCTAAAGAATATTAGAAACCTTTGGTCTGATCGTTTCTAATGCTTAGACATCAATAAACTATAATATTCAATGAAATATTAACACTAATAGTGTAATTTAAATTGAACCATGCATACAAATCAAATCTAATAAATAATAACGAGTCACAGCCTTAGTTTGATACTTATATTAATAGCAAATATCTAAAACTCGTTTTTACCATTTATAATTTCAGTTATAATCATTGAAGCTTTAAACTTCAATACATTGGAGAAGTCACCTAGCCATGGAGAAAAGCTAAAGTACCTACTATTATCAATTTTAGTCTGACGAGAAAAAAACCCCGAGATATTTAGGTCTGTACCCCCTCCATCTTAACCAATTTTTCGATCCTGGCCGCTAATTTAGACAATTTTCTTTTTGGTCTAATTTATCTTATGATATAATCCTACAATTAAATTTTAAATAGATACAGAAATCATGCTAACCTTCCCGTACACATTTCCTTCTTGAATTTATCATTGGATCCTTTCGTACAGAAGCTGTACCGATATTCGATGAAATCAAATACAAATGAGCAGAAGTAGCACCAGCTGGCCATGACAATCAGACGTGACAGATTTCGGTGGACACCAGAAAGTTGGCCGCAACAGAATACATTGCTAAAAGTTTTTATTTATTTATTTGTTGAATTGAATAAATTAAGTGAATGAATATAAATCAGACAAAAAATATCATAAGTAAAACATCTTAATAAATGAGCCACATCGCTAAATTTGTCGAGCATCTTTGTTACCTCTAAAAGTCAATTACTGAAAGTATTATGCTGTTCGTTTCCAATAAAAATATTAAAACTTGGAGAGGATGGGAAGTTCAGTTTAGAGATAATCCCTATAACGAATATCGTTGCGAGAAACTCCTAGGAGCTTACTGACGGGGATCCTCAGAGCGGAACACTTTAAAAAAAAGATCCAATTTCGTTTCTGAACTGTTAACAGCTTTCAGCTATCAATGAGGAACTGTTGCGTGTTCACAAGCCCCAATGAGGATTTTATCAAAGAGCATGTTTACAAATTTTGTAAGAATACAGCTGCGTCTTTCTTTAGAAATGTTAATCAAGATAAAGATGAGCATATTTTGGAAACCAAGAATCAATCTAGATCAGCTCAACTGGATTTGCCACTCCAAAAGTGATCGAATGAGATGGACAATGAAGAAATGATTCGAACATTTGAACCAGAGCACAATGTCAACAAATCAAAAAGCACGATGCGTTGATGACAGAAAACTTTGACAGAAGACCAATATTTGTAGGGAGGAGAAAAATTTGACGGGAGACCGTGCAAAGTATATACTTTGTATATAATATGTATTTAATTTAAGGGCTAAATCTGCCTTCCCCGCCAAGCTTAAACAAACTTGTTTTTTTTTTGCGTATCTTGAAGTCCCCCCACTCCTAGATTTGATGCTACTGAGCATTAGTAGAAACTGAAGAAGAGATATGTTAATTCAATGTATTAACTTACTGCCGTACCTCAAACCGTGAATTTGTATGGTGTTTAAACATGTAAACGTTTCATAATTTATCAAATAATAATAACGCTAGTATTGTTTCAACTCTAAGCTTTCAAGCACAGGCTTTACTTTTACTCTGCTATATTTACAATTACTTCTTTATTATCAACAATCTGTTTGTAAGAGGAACCTGCTTCAAAAATATCCTACCTTAATATTAACTTATGAAGTAAAGGAAGTAAAATAACTAACCTTGTGAAGTAAATAAAGATGGCCAGTACTGCACAGGTTAATGTCCAGGAATATGTAACGAAATAGCTGTTGATGATGCTTGACGGGTCTGACAAAAAGGAGCCAGGGGGAGGAAAGTGATCCGTTATTAAAGAGATGAAGACCGTCGAGCAGAAGTATATTAAGAGTCTGTATTTCAAACTAATGTAGAGAAACTTTCGACATATGTGCATCGTCAAAATGACCAAAAATTTCCAAAATGATGTCGGTTTTGCAACAACTTTCAGTTTGGTCTGATTACAATTGGTCTGACCAGACGGGGTAACTATTAAAAATACAAATAATTTAAAAGATTTGCAGTGCTAAAAGTGAAGCAAAGATGTCTTACCAGAACTTGGATGAATTTGCGAGGATGTTTTTTTGATTAAATTCTGCAAAGGACTTGCTGGATCAGGAACTCTCCAGTCACGAAGTCGCACGGCCGATGATTTTTGGTTCATTTTAACGCATTTGATAACGAAATATGCGAATAATCCACTTGTTTAAGGTTTTACCTTTGACCCGATGAAGTTTAAGCCCAAATGTTTAATGCTGCCTTGCTGCAGGATGCTCTTGCGAATTAAGAGGCCTACTCAACCAATATTGGAAGCATCGTGAGCCAGTTACAACAAAATCTATTAACATTTATTTATTAATAGCAACTAAATGATAGTCTATCGACTAGCAAAATATATCCGACAAATAATTATCACTTCACTATATCAACCTGAGTCAAAAACTCAACATGAATGTAATTTTTGGAATTGGAAACGTTAGTAAATTAATTCATGACGTCATGAGACCGGAAGTCCTTGCTTCTCCCCGTCAAAAATTTTCATCGGGTGTGATGCTTGGTTGATGAGACATTCTGCGGTGCTCAATAAGCTTGCGATAAAAGTCTGCTAGCGTGTTAACGGAGAATTATAAACTAATTGGCTATTGTTCGTGAATCGATCTTATAATCATGACCAAGGATCGTTTGGCAGCTCTGAAGGCGGTTTGTTTCATCAACTAATTGAACATTTCCATCTATTATTTATATATTACTTTGCCTTTCTTCTGAAATTACATTGGTTCCTACTTGATGTTTTCTTCATATCTACATACAAGTAAAATTGCTGTCTGATCATTCATTTTCTGAAGATAACCTGTGATATGACTAGCTAAAGTTAGACATTGATGATTATGGATGTTATATTTGAAAAAAGATAGTGGATATATTTGAAAATTATTATGTTACACAGTTATGCCACAAATATGATTTTGATCATTAGTATTCCTGAAAATTGCATGAGTTAATCTATAATTTTGAGTCTCATGGTCTCTACCATTGTTGGCTAATAACTAGTATTTTGATAATATTTTCTTGAAAAATCCCAGTTTTGTTTGAGAGTTATGCTATGTTCCACAATATCTTGTGATTAGAAATAAATAAATGAAATTGACAGCATTCATTCATGTAAACATTTTTAGTATTCATTAATCTGTTTTTAATATAATGTCACCAAGAATTCCTATTTTAGGCTCAAAGTGATGATGATGACGAACCAGGTGAGCATATGCCCATGACAATGAATGTTGATGGGGGCAAGTTCATGGAGGAATTTTTTGAACAGGTGGACATCATAGTTTGATGTAGTTTTGAAAATAGATGGTGTTACGTTTGAAAATATTAAGTGTCTTACTTAAATTGCATTGGAATTTGTTCGATGCTTGGAAAAATACCTGAATTTGGTAAATTTATTTGAAGGTGAATGAAATTAGGGAGATGATTGATAAGATTGCAGTGGATGTGGATGAAGTGAAGAAGAAGCATAGTGCTATTCTCTCTGCTCCACAGACAGATGACAGTGAGATGACATGCTTCTCTTGATTTTATTATGTAATTGTGGTAATTATTTATTCGCTCGGTGTAGTCCAATTGGCATTCCTTGTAATATTTTAAAAAAATATTTGGTTTATGATTGATTGAAGAAAAAATAATATTTTTGCTTTTGCCATAGTTATGTTTGTTGTAAGTTTGTTTCTTATGCAAATGATAAATTTCTTCAAATATTGGATACAAATTTGGTAATATGTTTATAAGTGACTGAATCACTGTGTTATGTTTTTAAAGTGTAGAAAATAAATTTAATTTGATAAATTATGTGATTTTGTTAATGAACAGAAACTAAGGAGGAGTTAGAAGATCTTATGGCAGAGATAAAGAAGACTGCAAACAAAGTCCGGGGCAAATTAAAGGGTTGCTATTGGCATATTGGAGAATAGATATTTTGATTTAAACATCTTTAAAAAGTTAATTTTCTAAGGAAACTTCACAATTTATTTCATTGAGACCTAATTTTAATTACAGTTCTGGAGCAGAAGATCGAACAAGAGGAAGAAACCAACAAGTCGTCTGCCGACCTGCGCATTCGCAAGACTCAGGTTCGCAAGACGACGGCAGCATTTGAAAATGCTTCGATGAATTCATAATTCATAATTATTCAACATTCCAATTGCAGCACTCGACCATTTTAAGAAAGTTCATAGAGGTCATGAACCAATACAATGCGGCTCAAGTCGACTATAGAGATGGCTGCAAGAAGAGGTTACAGAGGCAGATGGAGATAAGTTAGTTGATGGTTGAATTGATGATTGATTTATTGATTTGAAGATGTGTTTGAATTGGATGATTATATATGAGTATGAATGATTATATATGAGTATGAATATAATATGAATTCAACAAATCTGGTTGTTTTATTGAATGATTGTTCAGTTGAATAATTTTCTTTTAGTTGGATTCTCCTCTGTTGTTTGATGATGGATTACATATCCTTCAACGTTGTTCAGGATTTCAGGAAAACAGTTAGATTTTATTTCAACATTTCAGTTTGTTTTTTTTTCACATTTAATTTTTTAATTTGATTTTTGGTTTCTTAACATTCTCATCCTATTTCTGTCAGCCACGATCGTTCAACTTGTAATTTGGTGGGTGGAGAATGGATCTGTCTGTGTTATGTGCCTGTCGATGCCTTTCATTGATTTTTATTTTACTTTGAACGACTAAAAAATTTAATTAAATGTTTAATTTACTAATGAATAACTGAATTTTTGGTTATGTCGAAATTGAGGATTGGGTAATATTTTAGTTCATTTTAGTAATATATTAGTTTGTTTTAGTAATATATTATAGTTCGTTTAGTTTTTTTTAGTTTAACTGTTTGACTTGCATTAAATTTCGATAATAAATTGCTTGAAGGCAATCTGCTCATGGAGCAGATTTCAGCTATAGACATGGCAAAAATATTCATGTTTGGTTCATTTCTCAAATAGAAAGCCACAAAATGTCGTTTGGGAAGTAAATAAACATTATATACATAATATAATAAACAGTAAATAAACATTATATAATAAACAGTAAATAAACATTTTGATTTAGTAATAGGAAACAATTAAGTCATCTATGTATTACAAATTTCGAACATTCTTCTGGCATATATGTCAACAGTGATTGGTTGGAGTTTCCCAACTATAATCGGTAATGTTCCTCTGGTGACCGGACACTAGGTTGGAATTGAACAAACAGATAGATGGATAGTTGAATGTTGTTGTTGAAAGTAAAAATATTTAAAAGTAGATGGTTGTTGAGCAGTTTAAAATTGACAAGTGATTCAAAATTAGTTACGATGCAAATCATTTTAAATCTGGATTGTAAATCAACTTTTTTTTTATCGTAATTACTATAATTATTAATATGTTTTTGGATTGTTTGTCCTGAAAATTTTATAAAATACATCTTATGAGAAGATTGAGATGTAATGTTGTATACATTACAGAGATTTCATAGGCCTCTAAGTGAATGTTTAGAAGTTTGTTTATTGTTTGAAAAGATTTGAATCATGCTTTTACAAATCCGTGGTAATTTTCAGATCTTTTAATATTATTTTCCAATATTGAATTGAAATAAATTTCAGCTGGAAGGGCAACTACAAATGAAGAATTGGAGGATATGTTGGAATCAGGGAACCCTGCTATTTTCACTCAGGGGGTCTGTGATCTAACCAGTGATTCAAACATTAAATGATTGATTAATTTGTTTAATCTTAACCAGCTGGTCTCTGTTGCTAATGCTTTGTAGATCATCACTGACACCCAACAAGCCAAACAATCCCTGATGGATATAGAGGCACGTCACAATGACATCATGAAACTCGAGCAGTCCATAAAAGAACTACACGACATGTTCATGGATATGGCCATGCTGGTGGAAAGCCAAGTCAGGAAACTTTTTTTGTTTTAACGTCCTTTTTTTTTGTGTTCTGATGTTTTAATGTTTGAATGTGTATTTGCCAGGGCGAGATGATTGACAGGATTGAGCACAACGTTGAGAAGGCTGTGGATTATGTTGAAACTGCTGCTGCTGATACAAAAAAGGCCATGAAATACCAAAGTGCTGCCAGGAAGGTTTGCTTTCAATTTATTTTTGTTAATTTTTTTTCCTTGTATTGATATCATGATATCATCCAATATCGTGATATCAGACAAATGGCCTAAATAAGCTTCTTTCCAATTTTCTTTCCAGAAAAAGATCATAATCCTGATATGCGTGTCCGTGTTGATCCTGATCATCGGAGGTTCATTGTTGGGCATCTTCATACCTTGATGTTGCACTCAAACTTGGCTCATTATAAGTATTTTAGGAGCGTCTTCAATCTTGTGTGGCAATGTTTTGATTGGTTATTTAGTCTCCTTGGAAATGATCATCTAGGATAGATTTTGATGCTCTGTTATTGTGTTCACTAACATGACAATTCGGTGCCAATTGTGAAAGAACAATCCATCACGAAAGGGATTTTACCAGTCACAAAAATATAGAATGCTTGGACTGTCTGCATTGGTTATCTCCTCTTCTTCATATAAACTGCCCGTCAATGTGAGATTTATTGATTTTCAACATAGTTCCCATGGTAACCTAGATGCATTGTGAAGGTTTTCAATATTTTTTTCATCTCATTGTTGTGCAAGTAGAAACTGCCACAGAAATTACTTCCATCATAGCTTGTTTTTATTTAGACGGTTGCTTTTCCTGCAAATTTCCACTTCTTTTGTCGGCAGACGATAACCTCTCGAATGTGAAATCGTCGCATGATACTTGGGAATCAATCGAGTACGTGATCATCGAGATGGCTCTTGTGCTCGTTACTGGATTTATTATCAAAATATTGAATTTATTATTTTATGGAGTGAATTCCTAAGACATTGTTTGAAAAAAAGTACATTTTCCAGTAAAATTCCGGAATTACTTTGTTGAAAATTCGGGTTGAATTTTCAAGTGAATTTAGAAAAACTGGAAGGCGCCTCTCTAATATCCATTCTTGAGTTATTGTGTGCCTTTGATGCTGGCACTGACAAGTCAGAAACTGAAGCATGTCATGTTCGATTAGAATTGATAAATTGATCTCTTGCCATGATGCGACTTGGTAGAGGGAAGTGATTGCTCATGGACAGATCTATTTTTATGGATTCCTGCTATTCAGGTGATTTGTCTGACTGTTAACAAATTTCAGATTGCTTTGGTCATTAGGTTTTCATTTCATGTCTTTGTGTTTTCCTCTTGTTGGAAGCCCCAGCAGCAATAATTTTGTTTCTGTCAAGTTCTGCATGATTTACAGGATTTAATGCGTGGCATCACCGGTCACGTTATGTGGTGTTTGGTGTCGCGTTGTGATCCCACATTCAGATTTTTAAAAACTCTGCACAATAGATATGTGTCAGTGTGGCAATACACTTTTGAATTGTCCATTCACTCCAAGTGTGACCGGGCTTGTGATACTCATTGGGTGACTTTATTTTCTCATTTTGTCGTCGTAGCCAATTTAAATCTTTGCTTGCTAGTTGCAGCGTGATCAGGTAATCTGATTTGAACTTTATGTAACAAGCCATCATATGTATGTATCTATATTTTAGTTTGCTATAAACCTTTTGACAGTTTAGCCATTATTTAATCACTTTGGAATGTTTCCATTTAAGCAAGTAACATAGTCACTTAACAACAAAGGTTGATTATGTGTTTGTTGTTTTCAGCAGTTTAAAAACAATCAAGTAAATTCCACAGAACAACCTTTAAATGTGCTGTTCTAAGATTAGATTAGCCTTCCTTGCGTGTAGCTACTACACACTATGGAGAATATGGAGAGCCTCTTGTGAACTTTACCATCAAAACTGTCCTGCCCTTCCCATTTTGCATCAGAAAATCCCCCCCTGCTCATACAAGAACCCACAAGTAATCGAGAACCAACAAAAACTGGCACATTTTGTTTTAGTTTGAAGGAAAAATAAAGATGGAGAATTTTAATCAATTCTTCTTTATTAACAGCACATTTTATTAATTGAGCTCATGTCCAATGCCCTATTGCACAGGGCAGAAGGGGTGGTGGTAGTTGTGGCATGTATGACAGAAGTGATTATGCCTGACGTGCTTGCGGACATGATCCTTGCAATTGTAGGGACGTGGGTCCTGGTCATGGCAGGCGAGGCATATCCAACTGTGGACTGCCTGCAGCTTCTTGGAGGCTAGAATATTTGCCAACGAAATGAAATTAATAAAATTATGACAAAATTATGAAAGTTAACATTAGTAATAAACCAAAATCAGATTAAAGCGCATTAACATGAAAACCAAGCTAATTAGTTAATGTCAAAAAGGAGAAAGGTACCTTTTCCTTCCTTTTGGAGAGCCTTCTGCTGGCAATCTTTGCACTTGCATCCTGCGGCTCCACCCTCTTCTTTGTTTGTTTGAAGCAACGCTATTTCTTCTTCTCGGGTGAGCTGACGTCGAGGGTGCTTAAAATAAAATAGGTAAAATATTTCCCTCCTAATTGAGTTTATAGACTCGTTCGTACGTCACCTTACAAGCGACGTTTCAACTTACCATTCTCAGGAAACCGCAAGTTAAAAGACTGCAGAAAAACAGTTCGTCACAAAACGACCCACAATCACCAAAAAGTACGGAATGTTAATGCCTAGCGATTTAGGTGGGGTTCATAAGGTCACCTCGGTATTGATCAATAAACGGGATAAGGGTCATCTAAATAAAATCTTGATTCTCATTGGATATCTTTCTGGGTCGGTCACGCGCTAATAAGCGAGAAATAGAATTCTAAAAATAACTCAGACTACTATTGGCCATCAAAGGAACGACGCAATTATGTATTAACATAACCCGGGAAATGGTCCCGGCAACGAAGTGAACTTTCCAGATCGCTAGCACGAAGCGGGTCAATGCACAAAAATTAGAATTCTAAAAATAGCTCCGATTATATCAGACAACTAATTAATCTGACAACTAATCTAATTAGTGGAATTCCATTACCCAAACTAGTTGATGAAAATTTTGTTATGAGTTCCCAGTTATCAAAATATTTAAACTTAGTAATTCACAAAGTAGTTCTTCTTCATTGTCTTATAGCTATTTGGATGTCCCTAAATTCAAGCTGATTGAAAGGCATCATACCTTTATCATGTTCTAAATGTATATTGACAAGTTTGCAACTGGTTCTTCAAATGATTTAGATGCAACTCTCAACAATCCAACAAAAGGTGATCAGCCAACAATATTCATATTATATTAAAACATATTAAACATCTACATAAATATTTGACCACCTGACCTCAGAACTTGGTATCTCCACTTCTGTGAACTATATGAATTCATGAGTTCCTTTTGGCTGTGATGAATATTTGAATGACCCACAAGCTGTGATAAGAGTTTTGGAATTTATGAACCCAAACACATTCAATAACAAAATCGTGTTTATCGCAAAAGTAATCACTCTATCAAGAATACGATGACAAGATTAAAACTGACTAAATTCACCAATCTAAAGTGAAACTAATTAAAGCTCTCAAACTCCGAACATACATCATCAGTTCACAAACCTGAGATTCGACCTTCTCCATCGTTCCAGGATTATCCGGCGATCAAAATGATGTCTTTATAAAGATAAACAATATAGAAATTCCATCAAATCCTATCACCATAAAAAAGACTTTGATCGAATTTCATTATTTTGATCTAGTCTCAACAATTTTACTGGCTATGTAGAAGCTATGTACATGACCAAGATGGTCAGATATATTTCTTTAAAAAACTGACGCTTAATCCTCAGCCTAAAGACGATTTAAGCTCAAAAAAGTTTATTATTGTCTGCCAACCACCCACCCAAACACGATCGAGGAAAATAGAGGCAGCCTATGCTCAGAAACCATTTATAGCTCTCCGAGTCGCCTGTGGCCAATAAAAATATACTCATTATAATAAGGGTTATGGCGTGAGATCAAGAGTAGTTTATCTACTTAATTTATTAAAGAATTCCCGATATTCATAAAAATATTGTTGGCCAGTAAAAGAAGCAATCTTTAAAATAATTTATAGAAAACACTAAAACTAATAATAGTACGGCTTTAAATAAAGGCTACATTGATTTTTACTCCATCCAATAAAAAAGTGCGACAACAAAAGTTACATTTTGCAATATCTCATAATGTCTTTATTTTAAAATGATTGAATATTAATATATGTGTTCTACTCTTATCATAGGATTTGTGTGCATAGTCATTGGATTGCCGTTGTGGTGGCTCACCACAAACGTTTATCCAGCTGGTTTACCTCATATGGCTATTGAGGAGTTAAATTTTAGATTAAATTCGTCATCACTAATTTAGTTATTTGGAAACTAATATCACATATAAATAATATCAATATCACTTTTTGAAAATTGCGACATTATGATGTATTAATATATTTGCTGGAAATAAAAAATTATTGCTTATTCTTTGAAGCTTGCATTATTAGTAGCATGTGAAGTTGTTGAGTGTCAAGAAAGCAACTCAGACATCCAGTTCCTAGATAAATTGAAAAGTCACTTAAACAATCACCTTTGCAGGTTTGACTGCTCTTTTAAGATTAAATTGGTCTGGTTTCCTTGCCTGTGACTGCCCCTATCTAATCAAAACAATGCTGTATAGTGGTGCATCGAGAATTGTTCAGCCTTCCTGAAAATAAGTAAAGTATTCAGAAATGTTATAAAAAAGCGATTTCGAAAAAATGTAATGTGAGGCGAGCCTGGTTAAATGCTGGATTACATTCCCCCCCCGACCCGGAGTCTATTTGAACCAGCTAGAAGGGGTATCTTTAAAGAAATTGGCTAAATTTGGTGCCATTGCTTATGTAATGGCCTTGACAATTTTCGTTTACCTCATAAACGAAAAGTGCGACAACTAAATATATTTTGCTTTTATCCTCGTTCGTCCTTAACTTCTTCCCTTCAAAATCAAATTTAATTGTTACAATATTATTAACTTATTTTCCAATAACTAATAATAAATTTAACGTGATCTATTCTTATTGGTCTGTAAACCATAGAAACAAAGTGTTTGGGTTTGCCGTATTCTATTTCTCTTGAAAATATAAAGGATGGATGGGAGCTCGGCCAAATCGGGCAATGAGAAAGACGACAATGACAGGACCTTGCAGATGTGTTCTGCACTTATTATAGGATTTGTATGCGTAGTCATTGGATTGCCACTTTGGTGGTTCACAACCGACGTTTATCGAGCTAGTTTACCTTATACAGCTATTGAGGAGTTGGATAAATTGCAGGTGTTTGACTGATTTATATAATTTTTAAACTAATATCATATTACCAATTGAAACTTAAGCGATGTTGTGGCACCTTAATATGATTTGGAAAATAAAAATTACTATTCATGCTTTTTGAAGCCTGTGATATCAGTAAAATGTGAAGTTGTTGTGACTCAAGAAAGCAATTCAGAAAACGAGTTCTTTGATAAATTGGGAAATCACCTAAATAATCACCTGGACAGCATAGGTTAGATTGATTCACAAATATAAAGTTTCAAGGGAATATTAAAGTGAACCATCATGTGCTGGTTATTTCTAATATTTACTTAACATATCATCAATGCAGATGATTCTCACAGCTCTGTTCACCCATTATATGATGTCACTCTTCGAAATTCTAAAGAGGAGGAAGAAATTCTATTTGTCACTATCCCATTTTGGGATGTTACTGGTGTGTTGGATGATTTTCTAATTTACTTGGACATTTTGGTGACATTTTGAAAACTTCAAAAATTAATTTTCATAAATGCTGTAATTAAGTCAAAGCAATGTCAATTTATACTAATTGAAACACATTTTCAGGCATTGAAAATCAGTTGAGTCATGTTAAGGGGAATAAATTGTCAAGAGGTCATTATAGGATTTATGTGATCTCAGCTTCTGTCTTTGAAAGTCACTTTGCCAATAAAATTGCTGTCTTAGGAGTGACAAGGAATATTTTTATTAGAAGGACATCAGGTTGTTTTCGGTTTTTATTGTTACTTCTTGATTAGCTATTTTTAGGTTTGTAATATAATCCTCAATATTAAAGCATAATATCATTTGAATCAAATATTGATCTATGTGACCAAAATGAGAGCCAAGCACTTTTTATTGGTTTTGTGATGAGTTTGAATGCAATGCAATTTCAAATGATAAAAATAAAGCAATAAAATGACCATCAGCTGAAGAACTAGCTGCAGAGATAAGCAGAATCTTGAGGGATGTGCTAGTAAGGGAACAAGACTTGTCTGAAACATATCTTGCAACTAAAAGAGTGGATCAAATGAAGGTTTGTACTTTTAAATTAATATATTAAAAATAAATTAAAGTTGAAAGATTGAGATATTTGCCCCTTGATCTCAAAAATTAATCAGCCAAACAAGGATAGCATGCGTTCATTAAAGTCATCCCTGGGTTACGACCTCATCTTCACCCTAATGAATCCTCAACCTGGTGTTGTGTCAGTAGGATGGGACATGAATGTAGCAGTGGAAAGTTAGATTAGATTATGTTTTGTGTGTTGCATTAATTTAAGGATATTTTTCACACAAATTTGTCTTCAAAGTAAATGATTTACTTGATTTATGATCTGATTTCTGCAGAGTTTCTGAATCCAGTTATTAGGAGTCTGGCTAAGTATGTCACTATTAATGTCCGGTCCCAGGTAGGACCCAAAAATTTTGCTACTTACTACCATTTGTTGCATTTTTGGTTTAAACTGATTAAATCAGTCTGATGACTTAAACCAATTAAATCAGTATCTCCATCTGACTGGAATAAATGCCCAGTCCAAGTACAATGCAGAGTGCAAATGTTTTGTTCTTCCTATGTCGAGACTTCCACACATCATAAACCCCATAGAGTCCTACCTTGGTGAGACAACCATTGTGCATCATCTGTTGGTGATCTGAAAAAATTAGATAAATGCATTGTTGGTTTGCTGAAAATGATTGTTACAATAAGTTTTCAAAAATTAAAATGAAATCCCTCATTAGCTTCTCACGTCACCAACAATCCCATCTTGAACTTTGTCACTTACGTGCCAACCAGAGAACAGAGTCCCATGGTAATCTTTGATCATCAAGGTACATTTTGACTTGGAACTATAAAGCATTTTACTTGTCCAAAATAATTGTTTTGAAATGGAATCCTATTTGACATGTAGAAACATATACTGAATACAAATGCTAATGTTCTTCTAATTGGTCTCACGAGGAAACGGCACCGAGATGAATATTTAACAAATTTAATCGGAGCAATGCTCGATATTTCCAGGCAATCCTTCGCCCACAAATGCCTTCCTGGTGCCACGTTGGGGTGGTTTGTTGATTGAGAACGTTGGAAATGGCACCATAAATGACTTGCACGTGAAGGTGGACCATCAGAAATTATTTTCAATCTTTTTGGCTCAGTTGAAGAGCTTGTTGGGATTTCGAAAGGTTTTTTTTTAAATTTAATTTTACTATTTTTATTTATTGCTTTATTTTATTGATTTAATTTTATTATTTTTATTTAATTTCAAAGATGAACGAATGAAAAACAAATATGAAATAATTTTTATCAGTTTTGAGATACTCAGGAAAACATCCAATGCTTTCCTATGCCATCATTTCTTTTGGCTAATGATTTATTTGGAAACTTTAAAATAATATTACAGCTTTTGTTATGTTGTTGTTAACTAATTATGATTTTTTTTGCAGGTTTCTGATGATTCCATTCGAATAATCAGGTCCTCATCACATATCATTGCTGATTGGGTAATTAAATATATTAATTAACTATTTTATATTAATTAAATATGTCCTTTAAGGATACCTATGAGCCTTTCTTAAATCTTATTTCTCTCAGGTCATCCCTTTTCTGATTATTAGAGGTTATGGCTGATGATAAGCACTGTACTTTTCAGGAACTTGATGCCTGGCTGTTTGAAAGAAGCGTGGAGAACATTGGAAAGACCGCTTCGACACTTCAGTCTCTGTCTCAACTCCTCAATCACATCAGCAACATTGTTATCAATGACGAGGTTGCACAACAAGTTGGTGCATTACTTGCATTGATGCATTAATTTGAATTACCAAATGGTACGTAATACTTGCGAACGAACCTTTGATCCTTTAAATCAGGTGAACGAGTCAGTTAATGCAGCAAAGACAAGTTTTAATTTGTTATCCATTGCCGGGCTCGAGGAAGCCTTCATGGAATCAAAGATTGCTCTGAAGTCCTCAGGTAAAAGCTATTATATTATTATTATAGCTATTGTGCCTATTTGGTAGTATTTGGTCTGATGATTGCATGATTTCTTTTTGAAAGAAATGGCCTTCTTTGATTCATCTCTTCTTGAGTTGCTATATTTTCCTGAGGATCAGAAGTGAGCTTAGATTATTATATTATTTATATATTGTTATATTATTTATATTCGAGTTGGTCATCAACTTTGTCCTGTAAACGTTGGAGTCATTTCAATTATTTTAATGCAGGTTTGCCATTTACATTCCACTGTTTTTGCCAATTGGGATTCCTGTTATTAATTCTATTTATCAGGCACTTCGTTATCTGAAGAAAAGATATTTTTGCTCTTGAGTGGAACGCTTAATTGTTTTTTCTTTGACTTATGTAGAGGTCCTTTATTTATTTGTCAATTTAAAGATTTTAATTAAAAGATTTGATTGGATCAATATTATACGTGTACAACGTATTTAAGTTAATTGATTAAATTTTTTATTCGTAAATCTCAGTCTGGTGACCTCTGGTAAGTTTATTTCTTTCGGTTGAAACCATTGCTCTTATAAGTTGTCCAGTTCCTTCCTGAGCTGCTTCAAGAATTTGAATGTATGAACCAATTAAATCATAAATCTGTCACAGGGAACCAAGACTTCTTATAAACTTGGTTTTCCACCTGAAACAATATATCCCTTCTTGTCTGCTCACAATTGCAACTTAATGACTTTGAGTATCACCTTAAAATTCAAATTTCTATGACAAGCAGAGCAGGAGAACCTCTGATGCCCATCCTGTGATGCCAGAAGAAATTAACTCGTTGTAGTTGTTATCTTTCACACTTTCTATTTTCCCAATCAGTCGTAGACGTAAACAATCGAGTTGATAAACACAGAACAAGAACTAATATTCAGAGTCCCCAAGATGCGACTCGAGAGTTAAAAATAGTAAATCTGAAAGCAAAAATTAACAAAGCGATTTTCAAGAGGTGAAATGATCAGCTGCCTGTGCCAGATAAAACTTTTTCTGTATGGCAGCTGAGGCCTCAAAGTTACTGATAAGAGAGTTTTATTCGAAATGTCTGAAAATGAAGATAAAAATTTCAACGTGATGATCTAAAAATATTAATCTTTAGTCGAGTATCTCAACGAGAAGGGAAATTGCATCGTTTTTTATGTAGTGTCCCCCAAGAAATAAATCGCTTATTTTTGCAAAGGTTTCTGTTCCAAAAGCCTGGAAACCAGTTTCATATGAGGATTTTGCCTGTAAACAGAACAATTTATGCTTGAGTGTTTCTATTGATTCTCAGCATTGATCTGCGCTGCAAATAGTCGTACTTTTGCCTCCACACTGTTCCAATTACTTATTCAAAGCATGATACATTAAGGTTAAGATTCAATAATATAATATTAGGGTCAAAATGTGAGACATTTGTTAAACAAAAATGTGATTAATCAATTGGAATCTTGAGAAATCAGTTTTGTTTTTTTTTGTCGCTGGCTTCTATCACGTAAAAACCAACGAATTGGTACATAAAGCGATTGAATAATTCAAGTGACAATTAATAGTGATTAATTTATTATTATAATAAAGATATTTGATCAGCAGTAATTTTACGGCAGAAAGTAGACTGCATTTGTTGGGTCGTGCTTGGAACATTTCAGCAAATCGCACGACTACATCGATGATGAATAAACCAAATACATACTGGATCAAGGAAACACTTCAAATGCTTTCTCTTTTCCAAGACGTCACATTGATCCAAAAGTGTCACAACCACTCTGTGCTTAAATGGCCAGTTGAGAAGTTCGTCGAACTCACCTGAGCACAGCGTGGCCAACATCGACATATATTCACCTTGCCCTACGTATGAAAAGTCGATTAATTGATTACTCAATTAATAAAAAAGCATTTATAGCCTCTAATGTCATTGTAATTTTTTTAGGTTATGATATTTTACAGCTACTCACTAGTGCCACGACCATAGAGTGAAGCTGATAATTGCAAGCGATATCCCAGCTTGCTACTACAGAAGATTTGACTTTTTATTTCTTCATGACTGACCTTCTGTGACTCTTGAAAATTCAAAGAAAAATTTCCAATATTCCAAAAATATTGACCCTCGTATAGACTACTGAGAAGTTTTGTTCTCATCTTCAGAAAAGAGAGAAGTTCTAGCAGACCAGTTTCCAGATGTTTATCATCCGATGCATCGTCTATTGCTTTTGAAACTATCTTCAAATGTTCCTGATATTGTTCAAGTTCATGAGATTCCATGGAGTCTCTTCTTCCCTTTAGTCAACCAACCATAAATCAACCGTCGGAGTTATTTCACAACTTATTATTCAAGAAAAAACAAATTAATTGACCTTAAATGGGCAACCCGCCTTGACAAAGGGACAGTTCATTAAGTAGTTGGTGCATTCTTCTCTAAAGTGATGTTCAAGCTGAAATTTGAGGAAAGTTTTACAGATAAAATTAATTCAATTTCAAATCTCACCATTTTCCTTGGTATCTTGTTAATCGATTCACATTTGTATGGACATTCAGCCAACGATTCCAAACACAGCTTTTCTATGTGAAGGTCCTCATCACGCTTCTTAATTTGATCAAAACAACTTGAGCATTCTGTTGAAGATTCTGGACAGTCACTCATGTGCCGCTCAAATGACTTCCTAGGAATTTCGATTTCACCGCATTCCAATGGACAACTAACCGGACGATATGGACATTTCTGTTGATGAATCTGAAAACAAATTTATATCTGATTGGAAAACTACAGTATTTTGTTTAAGAATACATTTATTGCTAAATAAAAGATTATTTCATCGCTTATTTTTTCTGTATAAACTTCTTGACATTACATTATTGAACAGGCAATTTACAGAACTTACGAGCATCAGAATGAATAATCCCGTCCATTGACATCCACTGTGAAAACATTTTACGGGCAAATGTTCCAATAATTTCTGAAGAACTTTGTCGTGAACAACCTTGAAGAATATGACATTTCACTGTCTGATGATCTGATTTATCCCGAACATTGGTTACTCACGTGTTCTTTATTGATGACATTCCCATCAAACGGACACCTTGGAGGATACCTGGAGAAATGCATTGCTAATTAATAAATAATAATTATTATTATCGTTGTTATTAAGTTCAAGATTCATATAGGTTATTGGTTTCACATCCCATTCTCTGCATCTCCCGTACCTATTGAGGAGTGCTTCAGCGCATTCAAGACAGGTCCTATGTCCACAAGGTCCGAGAAGAACTGGATTCTTCAAAATGTCCTTGCAAAGGGAGCACATATATTTATTTCCATCTTCCCCGTTTGTTGGTACCAACAGGCGTTTAATTGAAAAACATTGGCTGCTTTGATTATCGATGGCGTTATGCGAAGAGTCATTCATTTCTTAATTCCTCCTTCCTAATGCAATGATGATTTATTTCTTGTTTGTCACATCTTGCTAGGATACAGTGGTTTGTGTTTACTCGATTTCCAAAGAAACAAAGATATATTTTCTTCAGGTGCATTCAAGCGAAGGCGCGTACATTCGTATAAAAGTAGAAACAAACATGGTTTCACTATGCGGTGAATGATTAACTGCTGTTAGTGCAGATTTTTTTCCATTTCAATGGAATCTCTTTATTAATGGAAAGAAGCAATCTATTTCAAAACAGATTTTTCGATAAGCCCACCATAACAGAGTAAGGTATATTTCTTCTCATTTGATTTCAGGGAGCAGTAAAGGCGAATGTAAACAGTGCTTGTTTTTGTACCAATAGCTCAGCTGTGCTAGGCTCTCGAGCATACCTATCATGCCTTCCATGAAGGAGCTGCCTCTCTTTTTCTCTCGGTAACCTCTAGGCCTTGATATTTAGGATCACTTTGGCCGGCCGGCATCATTTTGATGCTTCCATCCTTACCTGAGATGCAACTTCTCACTTAGTAACAAGCCATGCTGGAAAACTTGCGGGACATCTACGTACGATTGTACAGGTCATCAACAGTCACCCCGTGGGGCTTCAGGTTGCAAGGAGGGGCTGGAACTTCAACCCCTCTTTCCGTTCAAAGGGCTAGTGATTTGCAATGACTTTTCGTCAGACAATTAATTATTAGCGTCATTGATGTTTATATTGATGTATTGATAAATATGTATCACATTCACATTCGAAAGTTATTGACTAAGAAGGTAAGCATCGAATTTGCAAATTGAAACCAATTCGCGTCTTCTACGAGAATTTTCTAAATTTGTCAGTTAGGTTCCCATCGCGTCACAGTCCTAAATCATAGACTCGAGCTATTTTTCTTTCCCTTTTGGCCCGAATTTCCAAGGACTAAAGGGTGTTTGTAAGATCTGGACATAGGATAATCGTATAATTTTGCATCAACATTTGCATTGCAAATGATGGAAATCATACTGAAAATCTTATTTAAATGTAGAATTAAACAAGATTCTGAATTTTATTTATGTGTCCAGACTTTATGATAGACGTTATAAAACAAATTTGGCATGTTTCGTGAATAGTATCCGACTGATTACAGGTGTTCGCTGGGGGAGTTGCAGAGGGACAATTGATTAGGGGAGATATTTTGGTGGCTGTCGATGGATGTGATGTCTTTGAGGCGCCTCATTTCGTAGCAGAAGAACTTATTAAAAAGGCGGGAAGGGAGCTTTCACTGAGGATCAAAAGGTTTTGAAGCAAAAGAAATTTAAATATTAGCTAATAGAATTAAACAAGATATTCTGAATTGTAGAGCTTCTACAGTTCACGTGTCGCCAAGAAAGGAGGTTGTGATTACATGTAAACTGTGCTTCTCTATTCGTGATCCTAAATTTGGATGTATCTTTAGGGAACTGATTACCCCTTTGAAGTTCATGGAGGACTAGAAGACTATGAACATGCCAGAAATATGAGCGAGATTAGGCAGAAGTTCAACGAACATGTGGACGAATGTATCTGAATTAATTACCGTTTTCATGCTAATCGCAGTAATAATAGCAATAATATGTTATTATCATTGTTATTTTTGTCTGAACGAATTTTCAAGTCGGCGAGAGAGGAAGAATTCAAAACAACCCACGGCCTGGTTCAACTTCCTATCTCCCAAAACGTCCGACTTTTACAAAGAGTTTCACAAATCAGAATTCTCCAGAATATGGCTGGGTGCCCAAAGCTAGAGAAATACCTGATTATCAATCGCGTTACAGGCCCCATCACGTTCAACAAGTTCTTTCAAGTAAAACTAAATTCTATGATAAAAATTTTGATTTCACACTCTCTGTGATGTGCCGTGTGATATAAAAAGATTTTAAAGGTGGAACTTAATAGCCCTATATATAAATATCCACATATAAGTAGCCTTTAAGGCAATTGTTTTCAGTTGACAGTTATTAATAATCCTTTCATCCCAAGGCCCTTAAAAATCAAGCACTTTTCAATTGGTTTCAGACGAAGAAAAGTATTACACATTGCCTCGTGAAAATATACGTCACGAACAATACGAGAAACCAGCATGGTTGGGCACTTTGCGCAGTTCTGGAGGACCAAAGTCTTGGGAAGTTCAGGATGGAATAACTTTGACAGCTGGAAAACAGGATGCCCAGCAGGATAGGAGACGCCACGAAGCTCCGGTTTCAACATTCCAAGTTGAAGTAGGAAGAGTGTCTCATTAAATATTGTTCGCAGCTATTATTAAGATTATCTTATTAACGTACTACTATTATCATTATTATTTGTCTTCTTCAAAGTCACCTGAATTGATCATGATAATTGCCAATGTTGGTCTAATGCAAAATGAAATGGAAATGAATGAAGTGCAAATGTGATAGTTAATAACAATACCAAAGGCATATTTTAAGAGCAGGATTTTAAAACACTCTGAACAAAACCTTAACCTTTAATGAAGACATTTTATTTTGAAGGATGCAACTGGAGCTGTACACCAACCGAAAGTTCAGGTCACGAAATTCTCCAACAAAGGCTTCTCAGGCTTCGAGCAAAGACCTGTCAACGAGGCGCATTCGAATGCCAGGGTGGCACACCTTCAGTACAACACGCCCATATCTCTCTACTCGATGGAAAATGCTGAAGAGGCGTTCAGATCTCAAACGGGCTCATTTGGAAGAACTTCGTAAGTTCCCTATTCCTTTGTTTTGTCTTTTATTATTCATCTAATTCACGACATCCTTTCCATTCCTAGCATGTGGAAAATAACAAAATTCATAGGTTTTTTCGTTGTTACCCACCACATAGCTAGGATTGCAATATTCAGAATTACTAATATTTTGCAAGCATTATACTACGTTACATAGACGCTTTGACATTACAGAGGCCCCAAACCCTGGGCATCTTTCGACTCCACCCAGTCAGATGTTTACCGCTTGGTCAGAGAGGAAGATAAGAAAACGAGGGGGCAGCAGCATCACCGACCCCTAGAACACAGGGGGTCTGAGAGGAGTGCCAGGCTGGAACACCTTATCCACGAAAATGATGACCAGCAGACATCATATAAGGAACTGCATCACACATTCAAGGAGAAGATGGCTGTGTCCGACTTCTGATTTTCTTAGATTTTCAGTCATTGTTGGACTACTGAGAATTGGTGTGGCATATTTATCAACCCTATTTGCTTTTTAAAACTATTGGAAATACACTTTGTGATGCTAGCTGAGATGAGGAAATATTGTGCAGATCTCAAATAGTTATACAGTAACAACAACCACAATTTGAAACTAATGATTTCAATGTTGAACGATAATATATTTTAAGATGTAAAGATGTCTAATCATGAATAGATGGAAAAGTTATCATTGCTTGCTCCTTGAAAACAATTAGCAGAACATCCATCAAAAACTGCAAGCAAAATTATTTCAACAAATTTCTGCTGAGTTTGTACAGGAGAGGTATATTCACATGGCATATTTTCCAGTCCATTCCTTTGCCAGCTGGTTGTATCTGGTTCGGTCTGTTTTGTAAAGTTTAGCAATCTCTGGAACCAGTGGGTCATCTGGGTTAGGGTCTGTCAGCATGGAGCAGATGGATAACAAAACTGCAAATGAATTAAATGGTCATAGTTACAACAACAGCTTTACTGTTTTAAACAATAAAACATAAATAAATTTAATGGAATAATAATCTAAGAATAAAAGTAATTTACCTTTGCTGATGGTGAGTGCAGGTGACCACTGAGACCTCAATATGTCGAGACAGATGCTTCCGTTGCTGTTTATATTAGGGTGGTAAATCCTTGTCGTGAATGCCACCTGATATTTAAAAAATACATTCATTGCAAATTACAAAACGTCATGCAAAGCCTTCTTGCATCAACATAACATTTCTTTGCTTTTAACAACCACCAGCATGTTATGAAATAAATACCAAACAACCCTAATGACAACTCAGCATTACTTGCCTCACTGTACTTAATGCAATGCCAAAATCAGTCTAATTTTAGATTTATGAAATCATACCTTCGGAGGTTTGAAAGGATAATCTGTGGGGAAATGTATTGTGAGGAAGAAAACACCCCCTTGGTAAGGACTGTCAGGCTGAAATTATTGACATACATACATACATTAACCGGTAAATGGTTACATTAGTAACCGAATTATTGAGAAATAATTTAGTAAATGTCTTACAGGGCCCATAATAGATGCTTGCCATTGGAAGACTGTAACAAAGAACAGACATTACTTACTACAACAAATTTTTAGGATAATACGCCAACATTAATTTAAGCCAATTCACTCGTCAAACATATGAGCTATGATAACTCAGTCATTACTCGTTTCAAAGCAATTAAGCTCAAAACTCGACTTACGATCATCTCCCACAGGACCAGCTGAACATCCACAAGGAGGATCTTTGGTCATATCTTGAAGTTCCTTTTAAGAAAAGTTTCCACGTAAGCCATTCCGCACTAAATTTTAACAAAGACAAGAAGAAAAGGCACGATACCTTGTTTATCCTTTTCAAAGCCATTGTTTCCTAGATATTTAAATAATTTCTCAATGAAAATTAATGTTACGACGAATCACCAGTTCTGATACCACCCGAGATAAACTCCCAACTAAACAACCGCGTCGGAAATATCTTATCAGGAATATTCGACCTATGGCTGAATGGCTGACGAAAGACATCTAAACATCTTGCGCTGTGATTGGTAAATAAAATTGTAAATTTTAAAATTTTAAAATAAAATATTTTAAAAACTTTATACAACTTTATTTTTGTCAAAATTAATTTAGCTTAAAAGTTTAATTCAGTTACTCTGAATGGCGCCTAAGAAATCGAATGAATTGGTTCATTTTCCACAACTTTAAATATAATTTTTTAACCTCCCTCTGGATTTTTTAAAACTCCATCTTGTTCAATAAACATTTACATTGCTCATTGTGCAACCTCTTAAAAATGCTGAGGTGTAACACTTGGCGAATGTTGAAATGAACTCATTGGCATTGAGTTGGACTGACCAAAATTGTTCTAGGTACACCATTGTTCAGCCATTCCATAAACGTGAGCGTTCTGGAAAATTTATCTGATCATTTTTGAAAAATTTGAGTATTAACTTGATTTGCTGAAAGTCAAGTTCTTTTGTAGTCGGACAAAAGTATTTTTTAGCGAAAGTCCCTCATCCGGATGAGTTAATTTATGCGAGGGCAATCGGGTGGAATCCAGCATGCTTTAGTGAGGGCAAACAGTGGAATCTAGACTATTGATCATCTTGAGGGTAGAACTTTCGCTAATGATGGAAAGGGAAAAGAGAGTAGACCCGAGACCTTCCCACGGAGCAAATCTGCTCCGTTAAAAAATTGTGCTCATCATAAAATGGTAGGACTTAGTCTTAATTTAAATTTGATTTCGTTTGAGTATTAACTTTAATAATTTTGTATTTATTTAATGATCAACTTAATTGGGTTTTATTTAATTCTGTTTATATTTTAAAATCCACGAGAGGGGATGGTCTCAAATTGGATTGCCATTATTCAAAAACAATTCAATGCAATGCGTCACTTTATTTAAAATCCTTCAGACCTGAAAAAGGGAATATTCTATAAACTTTCGAACGGAAGGGATCAAGCAAATCAAGAGCTTAAATAAAAATACAAAACCCAAATTATTGTGATTCGGCTACGATCAAAGGTGAATGTCCTTTATGATGCCATGCATACGTTTGGCCGATGCTCTCAACGCGGAAACCTCCTTTTCCTCGAGGTTTTGATTAAACACGGCAGTGATACCCTTCTCTCCGACCACACATGGCAAACTCAGGAAGACCTCTTCTTCAATCCCGTGATAACCCTGCAAACCCCAGAAAAATTTTAGGATAATAATGTAACAAAATCGAAGACCTCATTAGTTAATTAACCTTCACAAGGGTCGATAAAGCATATATGGTCTTTTGATTTTTCAAGATGCAATTGACCAAGGTTGCAACCATAATTCCGATGGACCAGCTTGTATATCCCTTTAGAGCTATTGTCTCATCGGCGCTGAAGAAGAAATTAACAACAATAGAAATTTTGATGTAAAATGTTAAAAGTGACCAGTTCTTACCATTCCACGACAGACTGATGCACTTTGTTCCAATTTTCAGGATCGTTTGCTTCCCCTACGTGAGGTTGTAGATCTTTTAAACGTGTTCCGGCAATGTTCACAGAGCTCCAAACTGGCACTTAAAATAAATACTTTTATTCAATACTTTCAAATAAACATCGGCAATACAAGACAATTCCAAAGGGGTTTAAATCCCCATTCTTTCCTATATACGAACTAAGAGGTCGGTTAGGACATCCACGCCACTAGGGACCCAACATTCCCGTCGTTATTAAAATCTTGTTTACACGTGTATTTTATTATCACAAGCTCATACCGCTTATCCCCCTTTATAAAGAATTTCAGAAGTTTATGAAAGTTTGAGCTACTAATCGTTAAACGCAGCTAAAGCATCAAAGGTAACTAAACTTACGTTTCCAACTAATTTAGATGGAAAATAAAATAAGTAACTGTTTTAAATATTGCGTCTCATAACCGTTATCGCATGATAATGACAAGCCTCCAGTGCTCAATCTAGTTTATAAACCTAGACCAAATGCAACGCTTACAGTTATTTATAACACTCTGGCGGAAGGCAAAATTTGAGAGAGAGAGAGCAATTTAACAGCGGAAAGGGTCACGGAACGAATATGTAAATAAATATTACATTTAAAGGTTGAATCTACCCCCTCCTAGTTGTCAATCTTAAAAGATGCTTCCCAACAGATAATCCAGAGGGCCTCCAAATTATCTTACTTAGGACCCCCAGATATAAGGTCCTCATTCAATTATCGCTTATGGGAGATAAGATTACTTATGATCAATGGATTTGTTTGGTTCACTAAAGTCGGTTTCATAATTGAGACTCTTAAGATTTAATTTAATAATTTAAGACAATCGTTTCCATTACATTTATGGTGACCAACCGCTGTTATCACCAAGTTCTCCAATCACGTATCCATGACAACTCTTTGGGGCAATGCCGATTTTTTCACTGAGAAGAAATCTGAATCTGCTCGAATCCAGCATTGTCCCAGTACCTATGACCCTGTTTCGAGGAAAACCACTGAGCTTCCAAGCTGTCCAAGTCAAGGCTTCCACTGAAAGTTAAGTTGCCTAATGATTTATATCGGTTCATTTTATTATAAGAAACATTTAGTTAGGTGTCTGTTTTTGTGAAATAGGACAATAAACGTACCAGGTTTTGAAACAATGATTAAAATACAATCGGGGCTGTGCTTGGCGAGGTTTGGCACAATTGCTGGAAGAAAACATATTTCCGGTAAAAATCTATTACTTAAAGTGTTGATTAAGGTTTGTCCTACATTTAAAAACGGTCAAGTTTTTCTCGAGAAGTTCTTTGTTGGTCTCACCAGATTTCGTTTTCGCCCCAGCAGTTATGACACAGATTTGAGAACCATTAGCCGCGGAAAAGTCTGGAAGGGGAATTATAAAGTTTTATAGTCGTTCAATTATTCTACAAAAATAACCTGCCTGTGCTTGCCAACACTTTCGTTGTCTTTAGAAATGCCTGGCTATGCTGCAAATCCATCATTTCTCCTTTCAGCTTGTCAGATTGGGTGTCAATAAGTGCCAATTCCGAAGCACTTCCCTCAAAACCGAACGTTTGCGTAAATAGATGCGATGAGATATTTGAACAACACAAATGTCACATGTCTACCTGGAGGAGCAGAGAATATGCCACGGCCATTCCTACCTTTCCCGCTCCAACCACGGTCACTTTCACTTTCGAGTGAACATCATCAGGAATAACTTGCGAAAACAACTTGGATGCGACTGTCGACGACATTTGCAGATCTAACAGAGAAGGTATTCAAATCAAAACCAACATAAGATTTTGACTTTCACTGCAGAAATGTTGCAGTACAGTCTGCTTACACATGCCCTAATGAAATTCTTCAGATCTCGCTAACATTAGTAATAACTAAAAAAAATAGCTGATGTAAAACATTGTCAGACGCTTACTATCATGTCGTGTTCATCATGTTCTTGAAAGATTTACAATGTGCATAATTGGATTATAGACTGTACTGCATCCGTCTATAGCAATCATTACGAACCAGTAATTAAGATAAATTTACAACCAACCTCAAATAACCACAATTTTCAACGAAGCCTGTTCAAGGTATAACAGGCACAAGTTCCAACTATCAAACAGCTCTGAAAATACGAACTTTTGACCTGTTTATAGCTGGCCTGCTTACTAAGCCAGATTTGCTTGTTTTTCAGAGTGTGCATTAAGAACAACCTTGAGACAACCTTCATCAATATATATATATATTAATTCATAGGACATGATGTAAATGATGGTTTAATAATACCAGCTCGTGCAGATCTACGGATGGCATAAAATTATAACTAATTTATTTTGTGGAGTGCTTCTTTTCAATATTACCTCAAAATATTAAGGCGCCATACCTTTCTTCCATTCCATGTCTACAATATCTGAAAAACATCAAACATTATTTAGCAACCCAACACTTTGGCTGGATATGCAGGCCCAGATATGAAATAAATGTACGTAAATATTTAATATAAATGTTAAATCTGCTTTCCCCGGTGGCAGGCATAAAAATCTTGTTTTTTTTCTACATCATATCCAAACTCGAGTACTTAACCTACTTAGAAATAACGGATATTTGGTAGGAGAGGATTGGAGTCCTCGCTCCGGGGAACGCGTTTAACATTTAATTGGAAGGCTAAATTTATAAATAAGCAACATATTTATAATCAAATTCATCGGTGAAATCGCGTCACAATTTCAAATTTTCAAACACCGACGAATTTATTCACGTATCATAAAGTTAATAGCTTCGCCACAACGGTAGCTTATGATCAATAATAGCACCACTAATAATAGCAGTTTGTTGACGTTAAATGAAATTCTAATTAAATTTTTTGATGAATGCTAGAACATCAGCAGCGAACCACAGCTAGGCCTCAGATATAATCATGTGCAGTACCATATAATCGGGCAGAAATAATGAACATAACAAATGCAAGCACCCAAACTATTCTCAATTTCATTCAAGATTTTTTACGGGGAATCCCACAAAAATTGCAGTGTGTAGCAATCTGGCTGCTGCCCACCACCTCTTCTTGGCAGCTTGATAGTTATGCCCAAAAGTCTCGTTTATGTTCTAATCGGTCACAAACCGGCCAATGCTTGAATGCACGTGAACCCATCACAAAATAGATTCTATTGTAAAAATATGAGCGTTCAAATCCTAAACGTTCTAAACTATTTCCATATAAGATGTTTTGTATTGACCAATTTCCCAATGCATTCCATCACCACTAGGCTGGTGAGTTGATGGGCAAAATATGTGTCTCATAAGTGACCTGCAATGAAAAAAACCTCAATAAGGATGTTAACCATTGATGTAACATGAATACAACCTTCCATGGGTCAAACCAAGAAAGTGTCTCCAGTTGATGAAAAATCCTTGATCATAGGGGCTAACAAACTTCTAGAAATATAAAATTTAGTGAAATTAATATTAGGATGATCCCAATCTGATCGAAGTCAAACCTGCCCCAAGACCTTCATTCGAGCTTTTTCAGCCAGGTTTGAATACATCTCAATACTCGTTTCCCCTTTACTTATGAGCCTAAAATGCCAAATGACAAGACCCAAAAGGGCAATACAAGCAGTGCTACACAGAAGAAATTCAAACATGATTAAACTGTGGTAACTAATGACTGAGTTCATCTTCAGAGGCAATGGGCTTTCGTACTGTAAATCGTTTTTTAAGATATTACATTCTTTATAATGCAAAGGATATAAAAAAAACATACCTCAGAAGTGTCAGAAAATAAATAATTTTTGATGAGATATATTGGGTAGAATATTCCAAGCCATCCAACTTTCTTTGAATGAGAAGAATATTGTAACATTTTAAGATACAATTTTAAAATTAATGCCCTACCTTGCTGCCATAAAAATGCTTCTTAAAGAGAGGATAAGCACTTATTGAAACATATGAACATCCAATCAACATGAACACACAAAACATGAAGAAGTAGCGGTGATTGTAATGACCCACACAATTATTTAACCAGGCTACAAGGAGTATATAGATTATTAAATTAAATTTTCATGTTGTTTCCACTTTAAGTAAATGTTTACGGCAGTGATGATCCATCTTCAGGATGCATTTGTTGCAAACCCGGCAATGGTGGGCTCTAGGTGGCTTAGGCATCATGCACTTTTTACAAATTGTTGTTACATCTGTCTGAACCTATATAAAAACCAACATCTATCATCTTTTCACCAAAATTAATGAAATCAAACTAAAAACATACTGAGTCAGGGTAACCTGGACATGTGAATGCAGCTTTAAAGTAATTGAAAATAACATTTATAAGAAGCCAGTGTCCAAACAACAGATGAAACACTGCCCAGTGAAGTCCTTCTTCTATCTTCATTGGCAGCAAACAGGAATAGAATATAATCACAACAGAGGTGGTGAGTACCACAAAGAGAGTCACAAATATCTGTTCAGATTGCAATTGCAGTCGATCAAATGATTCCACCAACTTACGTCAAAGAAATTAACAATTAAAAATATCTTGCTAAATACCATTCCCAAATATTTGACGAAACGGTCGACGCACCGGATACACGGTTCCATGAGAGTGTCGCAGACCATTGAGAAAGAGCATAACGAGTTGTAAAACATGGAATATAAAATAATTTTGTAAAGGAATATCTTAGTTTCTATATAAGACCTCATCTCTGAGTAATACCACCCAAGGCTTCCAGCATACTCAAACGCCCTCTGAGGCTTGAGTAAACATTTTATGCTCATTAGTATAATGTGACAAACCATATGGTAACGAATGAATTTTCTGTTCCTCTGATGCTAATAACGTTTTTTTTTATTTTTTTTTTTGAGATTCGAGTAACTTTCACAACTTGTTTCTGGCTTAAAACAGAAGCATCTCAACCGTTGCATAGACCACGCAATCCTCCCAAATTACTTAACCACTTACATCCAATCGCCAGTGCCTCCACCGACATAGGAAAACAGCAATGTCATTTGGGAACGGCTGACAATAATTCTATGAAGAATTCAAGACAAGAATTCGCTAAAGGGTGGAATCTTCGCCGGATCTGAGGTAATTTTATGCCAAATTAAGGTACTGAACTTGGCCCCCACCCCAACGCTAAAACCAACAGCGTTCCTCCCCGCGGTGAGAAAAGAGTCAACTGCAAATGTTTGCCGGACCTAATTCGATATCCAAAATGATATATCTGAAATTCTGACATAACAAAATTGATTATTATAAAACGATTCGTCTTATTTACTCGATTGAGTTGAATATTTCACAAATTCAGAACTGTAGTAGTTATTTCTCGGAAATTCAGGCAAAGCTGGTCAGCAAGGTAATTGTTGAATGAAGATGTTTTTGTGCTCTGAAACACAATATTCCCTTCAGCAAACACATGTCATTACAAAGATGAGAAACTTACATCAACAGATGGTAGCTGCCGAAATTTGGACACCAAATAATGTACAACTTGTTGTACGATTTTTTCGTCAACACACTCTCCTAGAAGATGATAGTCACCTCTACTGAAAAATGGACAAATCAGCAAATGGATAATAATATTTAAAAATTGTAACTCACATTTCATTTGCACAAAAAATTTTGAGGGTGCTCAGTAAGCTCCATGAAACACCTTCATAAGAGATAAGCATATTTCTAAAAAAAATAATAAAATTTTGAAAATTGAGGTTTGATATAAACATAGCAAAAGCAAACTTCTCAAACATAAATTATATTATTTATTATTACATAATATTCTGTTGGAACCACAAAAAGTCAAATTTTAAAATTGTAATACTTGTCATAATTATTCTTTGTAATATGTTGTAATCTTTTATTCACATCTCCTTTCAGGCACAGAATATTTTTGACAGCAGCAACCACTTCATCTAAGAAAAAATAAAGATATCTATTTTGTGTAACTCATAATTGAAACAATATGATTAGATATTTATAACAATATGCAATGTCTGACCAATACAATTTCATATGTATTTCACACAAAATTAAATTAGAGAAATGTTTAAAATCATTACAATCTATATAAATTTTTATTTATAAAAATGTAACTGTGTGTTTGTACATAATTAATATTCTCCAAAAGTTCTTCACCAGTTGCTTTGAAATTTTGACACAACATAGCACTCAATTAGGTGAGTGTTTGTATATAGGTTTCATACAAGTTATAGGTTAAAATATGCTTTTTTCAAAATCCTTTCCATACACTGAATGTGAAAAAAGACAAACATTTAAATTTTTATAAAAATTAATTAAAATAATCAAATTCATAATTAGTAAAATGACATGAAATAATTTAGTTAAAGCAGTTACATTTTTATTTATATTGATACCAGCTGTGCCCAGCTACATGTTGCTCAATGGAACAACTAAAAATGTTGTGCACACATTGTGAAATTGTAAAAATAAACATATTCAAAAATGTGTACCAAATCTCTTGCTTTTCAATTTAATCAGAGTGAGCCATGGCAACATGTGGCTGGGCACAGATAGTCATAAAAGATTTTGGGGTGTGTAGTAATTTAAGCCATCCTTCTGAGAGCTCAATTTATAAAAAAAATCATGTTCCAGCAATAGAAGTTGAAATGTCTCACCAATGGTAAAACTTATAGAGTCAAAAGGATTTTTGGGACAAATGAATCCATAGTTCATCAACAGCTCCATGTTGTCATGGTTTCCATAATTTATGAAGACCTGATCATACTTTTTGAAAGGCACATTTGTTCTTATTTCATAGCATTTTGAGGAAGGTGCATAACCAGCCACAACCTGAAAAATATGGTTAGCATTAGAATGTCTATGAAAATTTCCAAAATTACAAATGCTCCTAACACTTGCAGAAGGTGTGTGATTGAACATATCCAAAAATGGAATGAGGACATAGTTGTTGGGTTCACAGTTAAGCCAAGATTCTCGAGGCTGCGGCATATAGGCTGATCTGCTGTTGATGACAGTCCAGGCCCACAAGAATTCATCAAGCATGAACTTCTCACTAAACTCTTTGCATGTTTCCATTAGAAGATTCTTCAATTTCTCAAATGATTTCATTATAAAATGCTTCTGATGTGAGACCTTTGACAACATCCAGTATGGAAGACATTGCAATTCATCACCTCTCCACATCACAGGCAATGAGAATGACTTTGGCAAAACTTCCAGATAAGGATGCCATTCAGACTTCTTTCCAAGAAACTTTTCATGTAATAGAAACAATGACAAGGCTTCCATTGGAGAAATTGTGACTTTAAATCTGAAAATAAAAAAAACCTAATAAAAGTTATTAACCTAAGAAAAAATGTGCCATAACTTGAACTAATTCAAAACATCTAAACAATCAGATTAAACTTAAATCTAGTGAAACAAATTGCCCAATTTAAAAATAGAAAATGATATTTTGAGCTCCAACATTATGCAAAGTTAATTTTTCTTCTTGTTTCTAACTCTTAAAGTTAATTTGTTGCTTAGTCAATTGCTTTCCATATAAACAAATTTCATGATGTTATTTTAAAAGTCACTGATGAGAAATATGCAATTTCGATAATAATCAACAATGTTGAGTCACCTTGTAACTAGGTCAAAATATTACCAATTATTTATTATGTAAAGGGCAAACACTTTTATATGAAAATATTATTTTGATCTTTAATCTTATGGTCCAAAGTGACCATGTCACACTTTGAACAGCAAATGATTTATTGCAGCCATTGTCAAATTACAAAATGACTGAAGGTTTTCTCAAAGTGCATGCAAAGACATCCTTGATTCAGTTATTGTTCTTTAACAGACAGATTGTTTTGTCAAATGTCAGCAAATCGTTTAATGCAAACCTCAATGAAGTTGTAACCAGAGTGTCTAATATGGTTGGGTACTATTCTTAGGCAAGAATGAACTTTATGAACTCCTTGGATGTTCTGATGCATTGCATTAGTGGTTAGCGTATTACTGTGCTATTATATACTTAAAGGTCATTGGAAGTCACCACCAATAGGTGGACAATCACCATTAAAAAACTTTGCAGGGACTGAACTAAATTTCTTGTTGATATTGTTGTTGTTGGTAGTGGTGTATGATTTTGTTACGAATATTGCTACTACAAATATATTAATATATTAAGGTGTCATCAAATAAAGGTGTTGTTGATATTGTTGTGTTGCCGAAGTTATCATAATTCTAGATGCAAGTATATGTTAAAAAATAGAACCATTTGCAGTAATCCTGTGATTGATATACAACTTTCCAATTTCAAACATATTCAGCTTTTCTTTAGCAGTGCTGCACCAATTTAAACAGACTGCCTGACTAAATGCAAGAATACATTCTTTGTTCATTAGTTTAGGGATGAAAGAATAAATCTTGATGATCTTATCAACAATTCTACAAAACAATGGTGTTCACTTATTCAATTATAAATTAAAATAACCTATAAACCTTTCAATGACAGATTTCAATGAACTTTGAGAGATTGAAGAAGTGGTAATAAAATATTCATGTGGTACTGATATCAATAAGTCACCGCTATTGATAGCTTTCCTAGCCATGACTCCTCTTCCTGTATCTGGAAGAAATGATAATACAATATATGTAGTAAATGCAATGCTATTGAAATAGACACTTGGTAGTTGGATCCTATGTGATAAAAGTAGCAAGAATTAACAACTGGTATTATCTCATAAAAGTAGACCTCGAAAATTCTTCAGCTTCACAGATGACATATTAATTCTGGAAGATTTATGCATCATCCATCCGTAGAGAGCTTTAACGTTCTCAACTGGAGCACATTCCGTTTTCTTCCTCAAGTTTCTTCTTCTTAGGCATCTCCCCATCTCAATTCACTCATTAGAAACCTAAATGGTAAACTCGCGGCACCCCCCTTTTTTTCGCTCACAAGCATAGCTCCACCCACATGCATATTATTAAATAATCAGCTCCGCCAATTGCTAATTTATTATAAACTAATTGTTATTTCTAGTTATAAATAGTAAAAGTTATAGGCACTTCATAGATAAAATATCTAAATAATACATAATTCTAAAAAAAAAAAAAACAAGCATAGCTCCATCTACTTGCATATAATTAAATATTCAGCTCCGCCCATCAAGAAGAGAGTTCAGCTAAGAAAATTGATATACAAAAATCCTAACTATAACAATTAGTTTACAATAAATTAGAAACAGAAGATTTAGCTGAAGATTTAAAACTATTAATGGTATGTAAATCGATGGAGCTATGCTTGGTTCGATGTTTTGAGCAAAAATAAGAGATTATCGCCAAAACAATACTTGTTGAAATATCTATCCAAAAGAATATGACTCCACATAGGAACGCTATTTTCGCACAAAATCTAGTTATCAATAAAGATACGCTTTACCGTATGTCAAAAACGAAGAAATGGAGCCCACATTCTTTTTTCTGTATGACATCAACGTTTTTTGCACTATCTTGCGCGTTTTCAAATAATTTAGTTTTAGAAATACAACTTGCATCTAGTGTTTTAATTATGTTGGCATTATTAGACAGCCAACTATTGAATAATCTAAAGAAACTAAATTCGCTTTCTTCGGCACAATTTAATTCATTGTCATCATTTAAGGTAACGTAGCTTAAACCAACATCCTCGTCACTTTATTCCAGCATAAGTTTCCAAGTTTGACTTAATGAAAGCTTAGACATTCTAATGGAAATAAATCAATTTATTAAAATAAATATTGCATTCTGTGTACTGATTATATTTTTATACTTTTTTTTTTATTTAGATCTAATTTATTCAGTATAAATCAGAATCTTTGACAATTTTGTCGAATTAATTTCACTAATACCACTGTAACAGTTAATTCTATGATTAAACGTTAGTTCATCAATATTGCCATAATCCGGGAGTCCGCGAACTAGTTAGTTGTGAGGTTCAGCTTATTGGAAATATTCAGTTAACGCAACTGAGGACGAATGGAATATGAGTTTATTGTCAGTGATGGTCCCAGCTCGCCTCCCTACTCCACTCAACATCAACTTATAGGTTCTGACAAGGTCCCATTGATCTGCGCCTATCTGTTGATGGCATCTGTCGGTGGCGATACGAGCACTTCTTGCCACTTTCTATCAGTACCTGGGGGTAGTGCCTCGTCCCTTCTAGGTCGGCTGAGACGGTCCAGTCGTTTGCCTCTGCAAGAACGTCTCGCCTTGGAGTTTGACATCTCTTTTTGCAGAGGTGAGCGAAGCTCTCGCGCAAAATAAAAATCTTTCGCTGCTTTGCGATCGTGTGTTATAGCAAATCCAATCAACAGCAAGCAACTTGAAGTCAACGATGAGGATCAGATAGTGTTTGGTGGAGCGGAGTCTTTTCAAGGAGAATCGATTTCAATGGAGTCGATTGCAGAGTCCGGACCAAAACCAGAACTTCTACACTAAACAATTAACCGGTTCGTCCCATTCTGGAGCAATGAGTCCGTACAATTTATTTCAATATGCTTGAATTCTAGAGGAATTGTAACGAGTTTGTGTGAAATGTTTTCTCTGATAATGATTGCAAGCCAGCCCTGATCGATCTGTCCCATCGAATAATGTAGAAATGAGAAAGCACAATTAATGCGTTGGAGATATCAACAGAAAGCCGTCACGCAAAAAATATCCAACTGAAATTCTTCTATAAATAAAATAATCTCGTCAATCTTGTTGAGGAGATTGATTGCATTCTTGGTGGTAATATTAGTCCAGATGCTGTGCTGTGCAAGGGTAGAAAGTGGGGGCTTTGGTGCAGCGACCCTCCTCTTTTCACGCCATTCACATCTTTTCTTGTACTGAAGTTATGCCTGTTGATTTGTAAGGTCACGGTTTATGAAGCATTTTTGAGCAAGTGGATCTAATGATGAACAGGACGTTGGAATGCAAAAGTCTTTCTACCTCAGTGTTAGAGCTGACAGTAACTTGTGGTTTCGACGCAGGGTTTCCTAGATACAATCGTCTAGCTGTCAAGATCTCCTTGTCTAGCAGTCAAATTTTTGTTGAAAAACTCAATTACCACCTCTTTATCACCAATCTGAGGGTCCTTTGGTAGACCAGAAATGACAGAGTTCTTTTCTTTTTTTCTCCTATCCTCTCCAGTCCTTCCCCAGTCTCATAAAAGAATCCGAGAAGGAGTCCAAACTTGTAGTTCGGTCAGCCTTGGCTGCTGCTGATTTCATTTTCATGCCTATCTCATTTATTTTTGCCTCAAGCCCATGGAGTCTCGATAAACAATTATATATTCCCCGGGGAGTCTGCAACTGTCTTAGCAGACTCCAAGGTAGCCTTTAACGCCGATTCTACAAAAACTTTTGTCACCTCAGACATTTGCTTAATAGTGGTGGTGAGCATTTTGCAATTGCTTGTTTTCGTTGTTTCTCTCTAGAATATTTTGTAATACCATTTCAAGACCTTCGGAGATGAGTGACTTAGACATTTTCGGCACAGAAACCAAAGTAAAATCCATCGGAATATTTGAGAAACTCAACGGAATTAATTTTGATTGGTAATATCATACTAATATTTAAAATTAAATTAATATTTATATTCAATGAATTGTCTGACAAAGACCGCCTTTGTTTTAATTATCTAGGTCCATCGTTACAACAATATTTAATTACAAGCAATTAGATATAGTTTACCAATGACATAGAATTTCACATCTTAATAGCTCATTTGGTTTGGCCTTTTCGTAACAACACAAATAAATATTCATTTCTAACATTGCCTGCATACCAGCCAATATCTTGTCTCCCATCCTGAAAATGGTTTTACCCCAACGTTTAGTGAAAGATCTAGATAATTGGTGCAATTGAGACCAGAAATTGATGATCGCATTGTTAATGCCGAAGCATCGGAATCGCAGAGACATGAAAATATTATATATTTGTTTTTTTTAAACTTAGTATAAAAAGTATTTATTTAAATACTTATTTATAAAATGTAATAAAATATAAAAATTAACAATTTTCGATTTTCAAAGACCAAGATATTGTAATATCAAAGTTTATAAGATATTGCATTCCTCAAAGAAACTAAATTATCTGTTCCTTAAGGAATGAATATTGAAGAAATCGTGAATAGAAAAGAGTCGGACCAAAATAAGAAGATGACAGATCTAGAAACGCAGGGAAGTGAAACAAATTCTAGATGTGTGATTGAGTACTGCCATTTAGAATTTTGCAAAGGAAAGCTCATAGAAGCTGAGGCTAAAGAAATTGACGATGAATTAGAATGTCCGATTTGTTATGATGCGCTTGCTTCAACCAGGGTGTCCCAATTGCATTCATGTGGTCATATATTATGCGTGGAATGTCAAAGTGAAATGTTTGATTTTGAGAATTCTAGGAAAAATGCTTGCCCACTCTGCCGACAAGAAATTATACGGATATTCTTTTTGAGCGCACCACTCAAGAAATTTGGTGACCTCAAATTAGGTTACCATAAATTATGCCATCTTAGCAATCCTTTAATCAACAAATTTTTTGAGAATCTTGACGAGCAATGGAAGAGGTTTGTCAGCTTCATGATTAGAACGCAAGACTCATGTTCATTTGGGAAGTATACGGGAATTAAAGGAATAAGTCATTTAAATTTGAGACTCTACGAAGAACAGGGCAATTTATTAAGAAAAGACGAATGTTTTGCAGTGATAAAAGGAAGAACAGGAGAGGAAAGTATTATAGTTGCCTGTTTGCTACCTAATCTCTCTATTAGTCTTATCATTTCACCGAATGACGACGTAAATATTGATGCGGACAATAGCTATGCCGACAAGAAAATAGAATATTTAAATATTCAATTAAAGACATGTTGGACGGTATTGCCTTATCTTATTCCTAAGAAAAACGACATGAGTCATATTTATGTTCGTAAGTTTGGACAATTCACATGTTCATTACTGTTGTATGGTGGCGATACCAATGCATTGCCTCAAAAACATAAAGCGCCCGTTAAGCAACAATTAAAGAGCATGAAAAAATGTAATTTTGATGAAAAACATTTTGTTAGTCTGAGAAAGACATTTCCTCTCCTAGATACACATAATATGGAGACGCCCCTTAGATACAATGTTCGCACTTGCAAGTGTTTCTAAGTATTGAACATTCTATAATAATAATTGTTAACGTCTTTCTCATTTGTTTCTCAGCCAGATAAACACTCGTAAAAGATTATTTTTGAAAATCATGTGCCATTCTTGATTTGTTCATAAACATACTTGTTCTAATAAACAAGATCTAAAATATGTGTTATAAATGAAGAGAAAATGGAATGGTGTTTTATTAATAACTAGATTCACGGGTTTATTTATAATAAAAATTTAAATGTACGCCTTTTATCATGTCCATGGCAAGATGGCAGGATTTTCGAAAAAACGTATTTTTACGTGATATAGTTGTGGCATATATAAGAAACCTATATAAATAAACTCCTCCAATCGAGCACTATGTTGTGTCAACATTTCAAAGCAATTGGTTAAGTACTTTCAGAGAACATTTACATGATACAAACACACTGCATTTTTATTTATATAGATGGTATTGTTAGATAACAACATTAGATAATTAATCTTTGAATCACTTCCATCACTATCTTCATTAAGAGATTATACTTCACTATCGCCAATACAATCTACTTAATTGTTCTACTTCACTGTCACCATATGATGCAACGTATCCTTCACCATCGTTACTTTCTTCCAAAATCATTTCTGAATTTTGACTTAATGAAAATTTAGACATCATCAAAATGAAATAAATTTATTATAATAAATAAATCAGTAAATATAAACTCAGATAAAAAATATTCATTACACGTTGATATGGGTCCAACAGATCCAGTCGTAGTTGGTGCTTGGGTTTTTGCCTTGGAATTTATAATTGAAATATATTTATGTTTTTACATGTTTTTACGTAGATCACATTATTCATTAAGTCAGAATTTTTAAAAAGTGTAACAATTTTATTTCACTAACTATGTCAGGTCTGCAAACCGAATCATAAGATGTTTTCGAATATGAAAAAAATGATGAAGAGTGGAGATATAAATTGGCCTTTGCTTAAAGCTACAAGGAGAGAAAAATCTAGTTTCTGATTTAGACATCCACCTAATTCAGATCCAATCTTGCTTTGTTTTTGGTGCAAATACCAACCAAAATTTTGACAAAATCTCAGCAGTGTAAAGCAATAATGGCTGAAACAACAATTAATTTTGTTGCGCCTCAGGTGTGTTGGTCCGACTGTTCTTGAGTGTGGTTTTAAATTTGTTTCCGAGCGCAGAACATCCCTATTCAGAATAAATTAGTTATCGTTCTACTTGTCCCGTCGAGGGCTATCATTTTTTTTTTATTTAAATAGTCTCCCGTTTTCGAGACTTTTGTCGTCTTTATATTTTTTATCGAGTCACAACTTGCTGAACCTTAATCTACTTCAGTTCCTCGCTCAAAATTTAGACCGAAATCATGGCTACCAACAAAATTAACCCACTGTCAACCATTGAGTCTTGGCATGATGAAGATTCCTTGGCCCTTAATTAGTTACGAGCTCGCGATTATTCGGTCATTGACTGGGTATCCAGAAAATTTTAAAGGGTTACTAATAGGTCGCTGAAGACGAATCATGATGGTCTGGCGATACTAGCCTCTTCCTCGGCTAAACTGCAGAAGCAAGACTGATGTTTCAACCCAGCCACAATTGATTCTCTAGCTATTCGCATCAATAAAAATGCCAGACATATAAATCTGCTGACGGTCCACAGAACCGGACTAATCTAGTCTCAATTTTTCTCAGAGTTATCGGAGCTACCTTATCGGGTTGTCATAGGCTCTCCAACTCTATTCGTTACCGGGGACATAAATATTCATTTTGAAAAATCTGATGCCATCAGCAGCTTAATCTTCAGTAATCTTATCTTTTCCTTTGGTCTCAGACTGATTATTGAGGGCCCCCATTCGCGGGTGTGGTGGAATCCTGCGTCATATACTGCAGGCAAGCAAGACCAGGAATTAGAGGAATTTTGACAAGTATCTCTTTGAGTGATTTCTTAGTACCTCTCCTTTGACCGATCCAGAAACGTGTCGGGTGGGTTTTCATGGCCGTTCACTATGATGCCACTCTCATCGAGGCGGTTGACAGCTCCATTTCTCGTGCGACTCCCCGCCTCTATAGATACAGGCACCCATGGTTTGATCCAGAGAGGGAGAGACGCCACCTGACCGGATTCCTGCGAAGACAAGATGCAACCGAGGACATCCGAGCTAGTGCTCGCTCGTATGCTGCTCTTGTGAGAAGCTGACTGACATCAACGAGTGATGCTCCGCTGTCTCACTTCCCCTCCTCGCGCCACAAATTCTGGGTTACTACAATTTCAGCAACTATTGAAACTCCTTGCTGGCTTACAGGTTAACATTTTTAATTAACGAGACGATTAAACAACCCCGGGAGAAAGTGATTCTGTCTACTCACCTGGATGAGTACATCACGCTGAGGGTGTACAGGTGCCCGTTGGACCACCCGAACAGTACGTTGAGGACGATGGAGATCCAATCATCCATGAGGAACGCTGTGGTATAGTGCCTAGTATAGATGCTGCAGAAGAGAAAGGCGGGAATGAATGCCAGTCTCAGAACGCTCAGTATCAGCAGGAAGAGTTGATAATTAACCACCATGTCTTCAAGACTTATCAATCTGTCATGAAAACATCCGCCCGACTTATTATAGGATGGAGGTCATCGGACCACGTCACCCCAATGCTGGTAAACCATCACTGGCTGAAGATATCGGAAAGAATAACATACAAGATTGTTTACCTGATCAATAGGGACGTTATGCCACTCAGTATCCAGCTGCGTTAATAACAAGCAACACGGCCATTCCTGGTGTAAAGTCAGTCCGTTCCTATGATATCACGATCAATAATGTAAATGTAAAAAAACCAGTGGGACATCCTCCCAATGAAACACAACAATCTATTGCGATTTCCAAACATCATTTTGAGGACAGGTGGGAATTAAAATGTTCGAATTATTTAGACACAAGAATTATTCGAATGATGTTTATTTTTGAAATAGTCATAAAATCATTATAAAAATACTTTATTACAAAAGTTATTAAATTCTTTGGACAATCAATAAGCAGTGGTCTGCCGTATTTTTATCACAGAAATAATTAAGAAAGAGAGTGTTTCTAAAGAAATTGACACAAAAATTTATTGCTAAATCAGCAACATGCAAGCTGAAATTATTGAAAATTCACCTGGTAAGAGAGCAATATCATTGTAATAATATAACTATGTGTTACGCAAATATAAAGCTAAACTATCGAATGAACAGCCTAATTATTTTTAATAATGATAATAACTACAAATGGGTAGCTCTATCGGCAATGGTTTGATTAAATAAATAAATAAGAATATTGGTTAATTTATTTATAAACGTGCTAATTGGATACAAATGTTTGTTTATATTAATTGAATTGGCATAAAGATACAACGTTCGACATCTTTGGAGTGTTAGTTCTTAAAATTTAAAAAAATAATAATTACCCACGCAGAAGAAGTTATTGAAGAGTTGAATTTGTTGCACATCCAACTATCAGACTTAGGGTGGAAGGTGAAAATTAATCATCTTAAATTATATTTAAATTTTCAAAATTTATCGTTTAATATAACATTTTTGTTTAAACGAATGTAATTTTTTAAATTAAGAAAGATTTGATGGAACTGACTTTGTTAACAAATTTGTTATTTAATATTTATTAATTAAGAAGTATATTTTTTAGGTTCCAGATGAAAATTATGAATATTTCAGAAAAATCTCAACAAATCTGAGGTCGGTTAGAAGCTACGCCCTGCTATGCATTTAATTGCATTTCACGAGTCAATAAGGCTCAGCAACATTGACAATAACATACAAATATATATATTTGTTAACCTTCAGCTCTCTTCTGCCGAAAGTATCTGATAGGACTCTTTTTGAAATCGATGACATTATCTACGGTGACAATGACTACGTGGACGTATCTGGAACAAGTCGGATAATATTACAATAATTATTATTGGCTTTAAGTAATGGACTATCAATAATATGCCGTTTGCTGTTTCGCAGAAGTCTGTTCTGAAGATTCCGTAAAGCTCCTAGCTAATAGTTGCTTCAAGAGTTACAACGACATATACTATGAATTGGTAAAAGTTTAATTGTTGCAAAAATAGTTAAGCACTTACATTAATGCTATTATTAATATGTCATAACGAAGAAAAATTAATTAAGTTGGAACTTTAAGTAAAATTTCATTATAAAATGTAAAAAATGCATTTTTTTGGGTAGTTTAAGGATGGCAAGAATAACGACAGGTCGATGGATACAACCTATCTACAACTTATTGAGCAATCTTCAAACGATTCATTCAAAGCTGAACATGAAGACGAGAGAATAATATCAAAGTAAGTCATAACAATATGCTGTATATTAACCGTAATAATTAAGTTTACTTTTATCATTCACTTTTTTAAATTTGCTAGACATTTTCGATAAATTAGAGTAAATGAATGTGTGATTAAAATATGATTAAAAACGCGATGAATATTTAATGACAGATTAGTGTTGTCCCTAGTGACCTCAAGAAGAAACATCGAAAGAGTTTTGAAAATGATGAAAGTCGCTGTCGCTAAACATAAAGAAATCATCTTGGAATATTTCAATCAATCGAGTGAAACACATCCCTGTAAGACCTCACAATTATTATTATTATTATTATTATTATTATTCATATTAGTACTAGATGTCTTATAGAGACTTAAATTATCGTAAGATATAGAAGGGTATATTAAAATGCATATAACTTATTAAATAATTTATTCTATTGAAGATATCTTCCCACTAATGTTGATGCTTAACTTAACAAAACTTAACGAAGCCCAAAAGCCGATTGGTAAAAGAATCACGCGTTGGTTGAAAGAACAATGTAAGACTTACTTAACTAATTACAATTTATTTATTTTCAAATGTATTATTTTAATAATAACTACAAAGTAAATAACGCTTATGCATGTTTTATTCTAATTAGCCGGATCCATATTCCAACAAGTGAAAATTCGTACCGATTACGCACCGTATGGGCCGCTCCGTGTATATTTGTTCTATCGATCATCCTTATTAAAAAAGGTTAGTTAAAAAAAAGCAACAACATTATTAACGATTTCAACGAAAATGGCTTGATCTTTTTTATATATTGTTAATTCATCTTCAATTTCTCTTACAGAAACGATTAAATATACTTTATATTCATTGTCTCTTCCATTCCGTGATGGCAGTGGATCCTTTTCCCGTGATTTTTCACTTCAATGACCTCTTTCATTATTTCCTGTCTGCAAAAACAGAAGAAGAGAAATTAGAGAGGATGAGAATCTTCATTGACGGCATGAACCATCAAAGCGTTGAAGACCACCCTAATCACCATTTAAATGTTAAACAGCCAGAAATTACTCTGGTTAGGATGTTGCAGTTAGTTGTGTATACGTTCTTGCAGCACGTCATAGACATTCAAGAGGTGAAAAATATTATTAAGTGCAATAGCAACATTGTTTAATTGTATCGTTTATTGTGCTATTGAAGTTACAATAATTTCATATTTAAATAATTTAACTAAAAATGTGTGCATACCTAGATTAAAATTATGATAGGTAATAGTAATTGATATTATGAAGTAGGTCTACAAAATATGATAAAGAGTTAATTTTAAAATCCTAGACTATCCACAATGTTCCAAACAGTCACCTCAGAAAGTTAGAAAAATATAATCATCATGTATTCGAACCATATATGATGAAAAGTAAACGATGCTTGTCCTATCAACGTTTCAAAGAGGAGACAGCAGAATTAATGGAGAAACACTTCAAAAATAATGAGAAATTAAACAAAATTATGAACGAGGAAGATAATTACAGGTGTACAATCGATAAAGTGTTGTTTTTTGATGATCTCATGAAGAGTGTGAAAGCCATCGACATTGTACACAATGCCTGGCTCATGTATGAAGAATTATTTCCAGTAGGTATATTTCTATTATGCTATATATTACGAGGCATTGCTTAGTAACATCATTCATTGTATAAACCCTATTATTTTAAACTGAATACTATTAAGATAATAATGGAATAAGCAGTTTATTATCATTCATTTCAGCAACAAACAGCGCCTGTGGGACTCTTTGCTGAGATTTTCAGACCACACTATTCGCCAATTGTGAAGTACATGAACAATTTTCTACTTTGTCCTCGTAAAAGGGGCAGAGTTCATTGGATCATTCAATTTCTGTTGAGGACATGGTGAGTGATGCAATAATAATTATTATCATAATTAAGTTGCAGTAATTCCAATTATTCCACTGGATATTTTGTATACACATTTTTTCTAAAATTTCATTTCTCTCCTAGTCCGTTTTTATTCATGTGTTACCGCGACAAAGCAAGGATGGAAATTCTGATAAGAATGTTGAAAGGAGAGAAATTAATCAAGGTTGATTTAAATTCAAATACCAATTTTAAATAATCTTTCAATCATAAATTCAAAAGAACTTAACGGATTAATTTATATATAATCTAACCAGGCAGATGTTGCCATCGCTATTGTTATTACTATTTACATTAGTTTGATATTTAATGGGCCTATATATTTTATATCGTATGAGTTTTTTAATATAAAATACTTGCATTATTTAAGGTTGAGGAAGAAATCCTGTACTTCATAATCAATTGCAGACAGCACCGAAGAGATCGATACTGTATCGAATATTCGTCCAATTACGAATTTTGTGAGAATGATGACATCACTGACCTCGATGATGATGTCACGGCTAATGATGATGACATCAGTAATGATAATGATTGCGATGGCGAGCACGACAAAGTTAATCTTGGCCTTGATGAAGATGACATTAACGCTGATGATGATGAGGATAGTAATTCCTATGACGACAGCGACCTTGGTACCATTGAATGTCTAGGAGACGACGACGATGAGGACGACGACGATAAGGATAACGACGATGACGATGTCGACGAAGACGACGATGAGGATATCGAAGCTTATGATCTTACCGACTATAATTATTGAGAATTTCAATTCATGTATCAGGGATTTGTGAATAAAATTATGGCTTATTATTAGAAACTCCTAAACTACACTTGTTTCTTCTATTTGGAAAAAATCCGTAATTAATTGGAAATGTTGTGATAAGGAAATCGCTGATCCACTCGGCATTTAACGCCAAGTTTGCGCAATCTTACGATTATTCTGTAACGTGCTTGATTTGCAAAGGAGCGAAAGTGATTTAGCATCTTTGTGAGGCGGCCTTGCGAGTTTCTTGTTTACTTATTCGCTACATTGGTAATCGCTAAGAAGGTTACACCTAGCGCTTAGTAAGAAAATCTAATTTCACGTGTCCTCTCTGCTGAGTTTTTATGCTTAAAAACTTGTTTTGTTAAAATAGTTTGAATTATTATATTAACGGTTTTTGGTTCCGCTCTCCTTTGTTTCGCTTCTTCTTCCTGTGAATAAAGATGGTCTGGTGTAGTTGGACTTTGAATTCGATATATTTGAGGTTTATTTCAACAGGTTATGGGTCCAGAATAGGCTTCAAATAAATCTGTTCACTGATAGATCGTTTTTATTGTTTTTTTTTGCGGCTTACAAAACTTGTTTGCGAAAATGGATCTGTCGAAAATTCAAATTAGACCGTTGGAAGGAAAATCGAACTGGTCGAATTGGAAAAGCAGGATGATCGTCATCATTAGAGGTTTGGGAGATTCTCCTGAAATTATTGAAGGAAATTTTAAGAAACCCACGCCAATAGATGATGCTTCAGAAGAACAACGATCCGAGTTTGAACGAATGAGCAAAAAGTTTAAGGAAGCTGATTGCAGCGCATTGATTTTAATGTCGAGCAATATGACAGGAGAAGTTTACGAAAAAGTTCGAAACATGACTGGTGCGTTTGAAATGTGGAATGAATTGAAATCGTTATTTGAAGTTGCAAGAGAAGACAAAGCATACGACTTGTGCATGAGTTTCTTCAGCTACAAAAAGAACGTTGCGGACGACATGGCCACTCACGTCACCAAGCTTAAAAACATTTGGAAAGATTTATCAGCAGAACTTTATAAAGATGAAAATAAAGATTTGTTGCTGATTTATAAAGTCTTGGAAACTCTCCCAAGTGAATATTTTTCTTTCTCATCAAGCTGGAAACTGTTAAACAAAGAACAGAGAAATATTGACTCATTGACTGTTCATTTGTAGTCATGAGAGATCATCGTCTGAGAAGGAAATATTAAACAAAGATCAAACATTTGTTGCAAATCATAGAAAATCATTCCCTGAAAAGAAAAATGTCTCAGAAAACGGAGAACATTCAAAGAATAGAATCAAGGTTAAATGTTTCTATTGCAACAAAGTTGGACATTTAAAGAAAGACTGCAAAAAGAGAATTAAAGACAAATGTGAGTTCTTCTGGTTCTTCTCTTCTAGCAGTTGAGGTCAATGCAGTTGACTGGACTAGCTTTACAGACTCTTGGTTTGTAGACAATGGAGCTACAAGGCATTTAACGTTTAGAAAAGATTTTCTAAGAGATTATCATGAATTTTCTGAACCACAGAAGCTCCATGTTGCAGATGGAAGTGTTCTTGATGTCATTGGAAAAGGCAAAGTAACACTTGAAGCTAACATTTATGATAAAGTTGTTCCACTTGAACTGAATGATGTGTGGTATGTTCCAAGAATCAAGAAAAACTTATTTTCTGTGCTTTCTGCCCATGAAAGAAAAAAAAAAGTGTTTTTACATCCAACATCAACAAATGCAGTTTTAAAGTAGACAACACAATTAAGCTAATTGGATCAAGAGAAGAAGGTAATGGCTTATTCAAATTACTGGCTAAAACTGTTCTTCCACAGCATGAAGAATCAAATGTTGTTGACAGTTCAAAACTCCAGTTGTATCATGAAAGATTCGCACATCAAAACAAGAAACATGTTAAATTATTTTTGAAGAATAATTTGAAAATTAATGTTGTTGATGATGATGACGAATTTTGTGAAGGTTGTGTTTTCGGTAAAGCACACAGACTTCAATTTGGAAGAAGGCCAAAAGCAACAAGACCAGGCGAAATTATTCACACGGATGTTTGTGGTCCATTTTGTGAATCTTATTCGAATTTTAAATATTTCGTTCTCTTACGATTATTCTGTAACGTGCTTGATTTGCAAAGGAGCGAAAGTGATTTAGCATCTTTGTGAGGCGGCCTTGCGAGTTTCTTGTTTACTTACTCGCTACATTGGTAATCGCTAAGAAGGTTACACCTAGCGCTTAGTAAGAAAATCTAATTTCACGTGTTCTCTCCTTAACAACTTTGGAAAATAAACAATTACCTGCAAGGCCGCGTCACTCGTTTGAAGATCTAGAAAACTCGCAGATGATTTTACCCAGCAACAATAACTTCAAATCATTACATTTTATATTTAAAGTAATAATAACACAGCAATAACTATTAATAATGGCTTGACATTTTTCACGACTTTATTGTTAATTCATCTCACAGGAGCGATTCAATATAATGTCTATATGTATCCTCTGCCATTGTACGTGCTCTGTTCAGAATCGACGGGGTCCCAAAACCCATCGAGGCACCATGTCAAGTCCCATACAAAGTCTTGGATCACAAGGAAAACGTTGAAAATACATAGAATACCGTATGCTCCTCTCATTGTGTCAAACAAGACCGAACCTTAATAAAAGAAAACTAAAATACATTTTTATTTAAATATAAAAAGATTTTTATTGAAATAAGATGTTATAAAATATAACAATTAACAGTTTTTGATTTTCGAAGGCCACGATATTGTAATAGCAAAGTTTATGAGATGCTTCATTTATGAAAGCAACTAAATTATACACTCCTTAAGAAATGAACATTGAAGAAATTGCAAATATCAAAGAGTCGGACAAAAATAAGGAGATGACAGATGTTGAAACATCAGGAAGTGAAACAAATTCTAAATGTGTGATTGAGTACTGCCATTTAGAATTTTGCGAAGGAAAGCTCATAGAAGCAGAGGCTAAAGAATTTGACGATGAATTAGAATGTCCGATTTGTTGTGACGCTGTTGTTTCAACCAGGGTGTGCCAATTTCATCCATGTGATCATTCAATATGCGTACGATGTCATGATGAAATATTTGTTGTTGGAGAGCCCACGTGGAAGTTGTGTCCGATCTGTCGACAAGGATTTAAACGGGTATTAATTTTGAGCGCACCGATCAAAAATTATGATAAGGACAAATTAAGTTACCATGAATTATGCCATCTTAATAATCCTTTAATCAACAAATACTTTGAGAATCTTGACGATCAGTGGAAGAGTTTTGTCGGCTTCATGATTAGATTGCCAGACTTACTTTCATTTAGGAAGTATATGGGAATTAAAGGGATAAGTCATTTAAATTTGAGACTCTACGAAGAAGAGGGAAATTTAATAAGAAAAAACAGATATTTTGCAGTGATAAAAGGAAGAACAGGAAAGGAAAGTCTTATAGTTGCCTGTTTGCTGCCTAATCTCTCTATTAGTCTTATCATTTCACCGAATGACGGCGTAAATATTGATGAGGACAATAGCTATGCCGACAAGATAATAGAATATCTAAATATTCAATTAAAGGCATGCTGGAAGGTATTGCCTCATCTTGTTCCTAAGAGAAACGATTTGAGTCATATTTACGTTCGTAAGTTTGGACAATTCACATGTTCATTACTGTTGTATGGTCGCGATACCAATGCATTACCTCAAAGACATAAAGCGCCCGTTAAGCAACAATTAAGGAGCATTAAAAAATGTAATTTCGATGAAAAACATTTTGTTAGTCTGAGAAAGACATTTCCTCCCCTCGATTTACATAATATGGAGATTCAATATTATTGTGATAATACTTGCGAGTGTCACAATAAAATGTACTTTTGTTAGAAATTACTTCAGTGTGTTTTTGGATTAAATAAAACTTTTACATACTATTTTTAATGTCATTATAAATAACAAATTCAAAGTTATGAATAATACTTTTATGGTGTCGATCCTATAGTTGGCTTTTTTGTATTTTAACGCAAAGGATTGTAGGACGGGTGTTGCTTAATCACATTTCTAAGAAAATCGATATGAGTCATCTTTACTTTCGTAAGTTTGGACAATTCATAGGCCCATTACCGTTGTATCGCGTTGCCAATGCATTACCTCAAAGACATAAAGCGCCCGTTAAGCAACAATTAAGGAGTATTAAAAAATGTAATTTCGATGAAAAACATTTTGTTAGTCTGAGAAAGACATTTCCTCCCCTCGATTTACATAATATGGAGATTCAATATTATTGTGATAATACTTGCGAGTGTCACCAATAAAATGTGCTTTTGTTAGAAATTACTTCAGTGTGTTTTTGGATTAAATAAAACTTTTACATACTATTTTTAATGTCATTATCAATAACAAATTCAAAGTTATGAATAATACTTTTATGGTGTCGATCTTATAGTTGGCTTTTTTGTATTTTAACGCAAAGGATTGTAGGACGGGTGTTGCTTAATCACATTTCTAAGAAAATCGATATGAGTCATCTTTATTTTCGTAAGTTTGGACAATTCATAGGCCAATTACCGTGACGCCAATGCATTCTCTCAAAGACAAAATTCCCGTTTAGCAACAGTTAAAGGGTATAAATATGTAATTTCGATGAAAAACATTTTGTTAATAACAAAGAAATTTTTTTACCTCCCTATATTTAAATATGCCGATGGAATCCACAGCGACGTCATGGGCTGGTTCAGAAATTTCCCTTCAATTAAATCTATACCATGCCTTACATCGCATCCCATCATGGGCAGGCTGAAGCTTCTCCATCTCCTAACGCCGCCTTCTAACTGACCTTACGTTATGTTGCAAAATACTAAACGGCTTGGTCCCGAAAATCCTCATGATTAGTAATTCAGTTCGCTATAATTGAAGTACAAGAGGTCACAATTTCAATTTCGGATATAGCAAGAATTTCCTTCATTTTGAAATAATAAACGCTGGAACTGGATTTATTGGCCGAATTCAACTTTTGCCATGGTATTTATATATTTTAAGCACAAAAAACTCATGAGTAATCTTTAGTCATCATGAGTCCAGGTGCGAATTAAAATGTTAAAATGTAAAATGTTTATTTAGACACAAGAATTATTCGAATGATGTTTATTTTTGAAATAGTCATAAAATCATTATAAAAATACTTTATTACAAAAGTTATTAAAATCTTTCGACAATCAATAAGCAGTGGTCTGCCGTATTTTTATCACAGAAATAATTAAGAAAGAGAGTGTTTCTAAAGAAATTGACACAAAAATTTATTGCTAAATCAGCAACATGCAAGCTGAAATTATTGAAAATTCACCTGGTAAGAGAGCAATATCATTGTAATAATATAACTATGTGTTACGCAAATATAAAGCTAAACTATCGAATGAACAGCCTAATTATTTTTAATAATGATAATAACTACAAATGGGTAGCTCTATCGGCAATGGTTTGATTAAATAAATAAATAAGAATATTGGTTAATTTATTTATAAACGTGCTAATTGGATACAAATGTTTGTTTATATTAATTGAATTTGCATAAAGATACAACGTTCGACATCTTTGGAGTGTTAGTTCTTAAAATTTAAAAAAATAATAATTACCCACGCAGAAGAAGTTATTGAAGAGTTGAATTTGTTGCACATCCAACTATCAGACTTAGGGTGGAAGGTGAAAATTAATCATCTTAAATTATATTTAAATTTTCAAAATTTATCGTTTAATATAACATTTTTGTTTAAACGAATGTAATTTTTTAAATTAAGAAAGATTTGATGGAACTGACTTTGTTAACAAATTTGTTATTTAATATTTATTAATTAAGAAGTATATTTTTTAGGTTCCAGATGAAAATTATGAATATTTCAGAAAAATCTCAACAAATCTGAGGTCGGTTAGAAGCTACGCCCTGCTATGCATTTAATTGCATTTCACGAGTCAATAAGGCTCAGCAACATTGACAATAACATACAAATATATATATTTGTTAACCTTCAGCTCTCTTCTGCCGAAAGTATCTGATAGGACTCTTTTTGAAATCGATGACATTATCTACGGTGACAATGACTACGTGGACGTATCTGGAACAAGTCGGATAATATTACAATAATTATTATTGGCTTTAAGTAATGGACTATCAATAATATGCCGTTTGCTGTTTCGCAGAAGTCTGTTCTGAAGATTCCGTAAAGCTCCTAGCTAATAGTTGCTTCAAGAGTTACAACGACATATACTATGAATTGGTAAAAGTTTAATTGTTGCAAAAATAGTTAAGCACTTACATTAATGCTATTATTAATATGTCATAACGAAGAAAAATTAATTAAGTTGGAACTTTAAGTAAAATTTCAAATGTAAAAAATGCATTTTTTTGGGTAGTTTAAGGATGGCAAGAATAACGACAGGTCGATGGATACAACCTATCTACAACTTATTGAGCAATCTTCAAACGATTCATTCAAAGCTGAACATGAAGATGAGAGAATAATATCAAAGTAAGTCATAACAATATGCTGTATATTAACCGTAATAATTAAGTTTACTTTTATCATTCACTTTTTTAAATTTGCTAGACATTTTCGATAAATTAGAGTAAATGAATGTGTGATTAAAATATGATTAAAAACGCGATGAATATTTAATGACAGATTAGTGTTGTCCCTAGTGACCTCACGAAGAAACATCGAAAGAGTTTTGAAAATGATGAAAGTCGCTGTCGCTAAACATAAAGAAATCATCTTGGAATATTTCAATCAATCGAGTGAAACACATCCCTGTAAGACCTCACAATTATTATTATTATTATTCATATTAATACTAGATGTCTTATAGAGACTTAAATTATCGTAGATATAGAAGGGTATATTAAAATGCAAATAACTTATTAAATAATTTATTCTATTGAAGATATCTTCCCACTAATGTTGATGCTTAACTTAACAAAACTTAACGAAGTCCAAAAGCCGATTGGAAAAAGAATCACGCGTTGGTTGAAAGAACAATGTAAGACTTACTTAACTAATTACAATTTATTTATTTTCAAATGTATTATTTTAATAATAACTACAAAGTAAATAACGCTTATGCATGTTTTATTCTAATTAGCCGGATCTATATTCCAACAAGTGGAAATTCGTACCGATTACGCACCGTATGGGCCGCTCCGTGTCTATTTGTTCTATCGATCATCCTTATTAAAAAAGGTTAGTTAAAAAAAAGCAACAACATTATTAACGATTTCAACGAAAATGGCTTGATCTTTTTTATATATTGTTAATTCATCTCCAATTTCTCTTACAGAAACGATTAAATATACTTTATGTTAATTGTCTCTTCCATTCCGTGATGGCAGTGGATCGTTATCCCGTGATTTTTCACTTCAATGACCTCTTTCATTATTTCCTGTCTGCAAAAACAGAAGAAGAGAAATTAGAGAGGATGAGAATCTTCATTGACGGCATGAACCATCAAAGCGTTGAATACCACCCTAATCATCATTTAAATGTTAAACAGCCAGAAATTACTCTGGTTTGGATGTTGCAGTTAGTTGTGAAAACGTTCTTGCAGCACGTCATAGACATTGAAGAGGTGAAAAATATTATTATGTGCAATAGCAACATTGTTTAATTATGCTATTGAAGTTACAATAATTTTATATTTAAATTAATCATAGATAATTTCAACAATAATTTATGCATACCTAGATTAAAATTGTGATAGGTAATAGTAATTGTTATTATGAAGTAGGTCTACAAAATATGATAAAGAGTTAATTTTAAAATCCTAGACTATCCACAATGTTCCAAACAGTCACCTCAGAAAGTTAGAAAAATATAATCATCATGTATTCGAACCATATATGATGAAAAGTAAACGATGCTTGTCCTATCAACGTTTCAAAGAGGAGACAGCAGAATTAATGGAAAAACACTTCAAAAATAATGAGAAATTAAACAAAATTATGGACGAGGAAGATAATTACAGGTGTACAATCGATAATGTGTTGTTTTTTGATGATCTCATGAAGAGTGTGAAAGCCATCGACATTGTACACAATGCCTGGCTCATGTATGAAGAATTATTTCCAGTAGGTATATTTCTATTATGCTATATATTACGAGGCATTGCTTAGTAACATCATTCATTGTATAAACCCTATTATTTTAAACTGAATACTATTAAGATAATAATGGAATAAGCAGTTTATTATCATTCATTTCAGCAACAAACAGCGCCTGTGGGACTCTTTGCTGAGATTTTCAGACCACACTATTCGCCAATTGTGAAGTACATGAACAATTTTCTACTTTGTCCTCGTAAAAGGGGCAGAGTTCATTGGATCATTCAATTTCTGTTGAGGACATGGTGAGTGATGCAATAATAATTATTATCATAATTAAGTTGCAGTAATTCCAATTATTCCACTGGATATTTTGTATACACATTTTTTCTAAAATTTCATTTCTCTCCTAGTCCGTTTTTATTCATGTGTTACCGCGACAAAGCAAGGATGGAAATTCTGATAAGAATGTTGAAAGGAGAGAAATTAATCAAGGTTGATTTAAATTCAAATACCAATTTTAAATAATCTTTCAATCATAAATTCAAAAGAACTTAACGGATTAATTTATATATAATCTAACCAGGCAGATGTTGCCATCGCTATTGTTATTACTATTTACATTATTTTGATATTTAATGTGCCTATATTTTTTATATCGTATGAGTTTTTTTAATATAAAATACTTGCATTATTTAAGGTTGAGGAAGAAATCCTGTACTTCTTAATCAATTGCAGACAGCACCGAAGAGATCTTTACTATATCAACTATTCGTCCAATTACGAATTTTGTGAGGGTGATGGCATCACTGACCTCGATGATGATGTCACGGCTTATGATGATGACATCAGTAATGATAATGATTGCGATGAGGAGCACGACAAAGTTAACCTTGGCTTTGCTGAAGATTCTCTTAACGCTGATGATGATGAGGATAGTAATTCCTATGACGACAGCGAACTTGGTACCGTTGAATGTCTAGGAGACGACGACGATGAGGACGACGACGATGACGACGACGATGAGGATATCGAAGCTTATGATCTCACCGACTATAATTATTGAGAATTTCAATTCATATATCAGAGATTTGTGAATAAAATTACCGCTTATTATTAGAAACTCCTAAACTACACTCGTTTCTTCTATTTGGAAAAAATCCGTAATTAATTGGAAATGTTGTGATAAGTAAATCACTGATCCACTCGGCATTTAACGCCAAGTTTTCGCAATCTTACGATTATTCTGTAACGTGCGTGATTTGCAAAGGAGCGAAAGTGATTTAGCATCTTTGTGAGGCGGCCTTGCGAGTTTCTTGTTTACTTACTCGCTACATTGGTAATCGCTAAGAAGGTTACACCTAGCGCTTAGTAAGAAAATCTAATTTCACGTGTTCTCTCCTTAACAACTTTGGAAAATAAACAATTTCCTGAAAGGCCGCGTCAATCCTTTGAAAGATCTAGGAACCTCGCAGATGATTTAATAGCGTTTACCCAACAACAACAAATTCAAATCATTACATTTTATTTTAAAAGTAATAATAACACAGCAATAACTATTAATATTGGCTTTTCACGAATTTATTGTTAATTCATCTCACAGAAGCGATTCAATATAATGTCTATTTGTATCCTCTGCCATTGTACGTGCTCTGTTCAGAATCGACGGGGTCACAAAACCCATCGAGGCACCATGTCAAGTCCCATACAAAGTCTTGGATCACAAGGAAAACGTTGAAAATACATAGAATACCGTATGCTCCTCTCATTGTGTCAAACAAGACCGAACCTTAATAAAAGATAACTAAAATACATTTGTATTTAAATATAAAAAGATTTTTATTCAAATAAGATGTTATAAAATATAACAATTAACAGTTTTTGATTTTCGAAGGCCACGATATTGTAATAGCAAAGTTTATGAGATGCTTCATTTATGAAAGCAACTAAATTATACACTCCTTAAGAAATGAACATTGAAGAAATTGCAAATATCAAAGAGTCGGACAAAAATAAGGAGATGACAGATGTTGAAACACCAGGAAGTGAAACAAATTCTAAATGTGTGATTGAGTACTGCCATTTAGAATTTTGCGAAGGAAAGCTCATAGAAGCAGAGGCTAAAGAATTTGACGATGAATTAGAATGTCCGATTTGTTGTGACGCTGTTGTTTCAACCAGGGTGTGCCAATTTCATCCATGTGATCATTCAATATGCGTACGATGTCATGATGAAATATTTGTTGTTGGAGAGCCCACGTGGAAGTTGTGTCCGATCTGTCGACAAGGATTTAAACGGGTATTAATTTTGAGCGCACCGATCAAAAATTATGATAAGGACAAATTAAGTTACCATGAATTATGCCATCTTAATAATCCTTTAATCAACAAATACTTTGAGAATCTTGACGATCAGTGGAAGAGGTTTGTCGGCTTCGTGATTAGATTGCCAGACTTACTTTCATTTAGGAAGTATATGGGAATTAAAGGGATAACTCATCTAAATTTGAGACTCTACGAAGAACAGGGTAATTTAATAAGAAAAAACAGATATTTTGCAGTGATAAAAGGAAGAACAGGAGAGGAAAGTATTATAGTTGCCTGTTTGCTACCTAATCTCTCTATTAGTCTTATCATTTCACCGAATGACGACGTAAATATTGATGCGGACAATAGCTATGCCGACAAGAAAATAGAATATTTAAATATTCAATTAAAGGCATGCTGGAAGGTATTGCCTCATCTTGTTCCTAAGAGAAACGATTTGAGTCATATTTACGTTCGTAAGTTTGGACAATTCACATGTTCATTACTGTTGTATGGTCGCGATACCAATGCATTACCTCAAAGACATAAAGCGCCCGTTAAGCAACAATTAAGGAGCATTAAAAAATGTAATTTCGATGAAAAACATTTTGTTAGTCTGAGAAAGACATTTCCTCCCCTCGATTTACATAATATGGAGATTCAATATTATTGTGATAATACTTGCGAGTGTCACAATAAAATGTACTTTTGTTAGAAATTACTTCAGTGTGTTTTTGGATTAAATAAAACTTTTACATACTATTTTTAATGTCATTATAAATAACAAATTCAAAGTTATGAATAATACTTTTATGGTGTCGATCCTATAGTTGGCTTTTTTGTATTTTAACGCAAAGGATTGTAGGACGGGTGTTGCTTAATCACATTTCTAAGAAAATCGATATGAGTCATCTTTACTTTCGTAAGTTTGGACAATTCATAGGCCCATTACCGTTGTATCGCGTTGCCAATGCATTACCTCAAAGACATAAAGCGCCCGTTAAGCAACAATTAAGGAGTATTAAAAAATGTAATTTCGATGAAAAACATTTTGTTAGTCTGAGAAAGACATTTCCTCCCCTCGATTTACATAATATGGAGATTCAATATTATTGTGATAATACTTGCGAGTGTCACCAATAAAATGTGCTTTTGTTAGAAATTACTTCAGTGTGTTTTTGGATTAAATAAAACTTTTACATACTATTTTTAATGTCATTATCAATAACAAATTCAAAGTTATGAATAATACTTTTATGGTGTCGATCTTATAGTTGGCTTTTTTGTATTTTAACGCAAAGGATTGTAGGACGGGTGTTGCTTAATCACATTTCTAAGAAAATCGATATGAGTCATCTTTATTTTCGTAAGTTTGGACAATTCATAGGCCAATTACCGTGACGCCAATGCATTCTCTCAAAGACAAAATTCCCGTTTAGCAACAGTTAAAGGGTATAAATATGTAATTTCGATGAAAAACATTTTGTTAATAACAAAGAAATTTTTTTACCTCCCTATATTTAAATATGCCGATGGAATCCACAGCGACGTCATGGGCTGGTTCAGAAATTTCCCTTCAATTAAATCTATACCATGCCTTACATCGCATCCCTACTTGGGCAGGCTGAAGCTTCTCCATCTCCTAACGCCGCCTTCTAACTGACCTTACGTTATGTTGCAAAATACTAAACGGCTTGGTCCCGAAAATCCTCATGATTAGTAATTCAGTTCGCTATAATTGAAGTACAAGAGGTCACAATTTCAATTTCGGATATAGCAAGAATTTCCTTCATTTTGAAATAATAAACGCTGGAACTGGATTTATTGGCCGAATTCAACTTTTGCCATGGTATTTATATATTTTAAGCACAAAAAACTCATGAGTAATCTTTAGTCATCATGAGTCCAGGTGCGAATTAAAATGTTAAAATGTAAAATGTTTATTTAGACACAAGAATTATTCGAATGATGTTTATTTTTGAAATAGTCATAAAATCATTATAAAAATACTTTATTACAAAAGTTATTAAAATCTTTCGACAATCAATAAGCAGTGGTCTGCCGTATTTTTATCACAGAAATAATTAAGAAAGAGAGTGTTTCTAAAGAAATTGACACAAAAATTTATTGCTAAATCAGCAACATGCAAGCTGAAATTATTGAAAATTCACCTGGTAAGAGAGCAATATCATTGTAATAATATAACTATGTGTTACGCAAATATAAAGCTAAACTATCGAATGAACAGCCTAATTATTTTTAATAATGATAATAACTACAAATGGGTAGCTCTATCGGCAATGGTTTGATTAAATAAATAAATAAGAATATTGGTTAATTTATTTATAAACGTGCTAATTGGATACAAATGTTTGTTTATATTAATTGAATTTGCATAAAGATACAACGTTCGACATCTTTGGAGTGTTAGTTCTTAAAATTTAAAAAAATAATAATTACCCACGCAGAAGAAGTTATTGAAGAGTTGAATTTGTTGCACATCCAACTATCAGACTTAGGGTGGAAGGTGAAAATTAATCATCTTAAATTATATTTAAATTTTCAAAATTTATCGTTTAATATAACATTTTTGTTTAAACGAATGTAATTTTTTAAATTAAGAAAGATTTGATGGAACTGACTTTGTTAACAAATTTGTTATTTAATATTTATTAATTAAGAAGTATATTTTTTAGGTTCCAGATGAAAATTATGAATATTTCAGAAAAATCTCAACAAATCTGAGGTCGGTTAGAAGCTACGCCCTGCTATGCATTTAATTGCATTTCACGAGTCAATAAGGCTCAGCAACATTGACAATAACATACAAATATATATATTTGTTAACCTTCAGCTCTCTTCTGCCGAAAGTATCTGATAGGACTCTTTTTGAAATCGATGACATTATCTACGGTGACAATGACTACGTGGACGTATCTGGAACAAGTCGGATAATATTACAATAATTATTATTGGCTTTAAGTAATGGACTATCAATAATATGCCGTTTGCTGTTTCGCAGAAGTCTGTTCTGAAGATTCCGTAAAGCTCCTAGCTAATAGTTGCTTCAAGAGTTACAACGACATATACTATGAATTGGTAAAAGTTTAATTGTTGCAAAAATAGTTAAGCACTTACATTAATGCTATTATTAATATGTCATAACGAAGAAAAATTAATTAAGTTGGAACTTTAAGTAAAATTTCAAATGTAAAAAATGCATTTTTTTGGGTAGTTTAAGGATGGCAAGAATAACGACAGGTCGATGGATACAACCTATCTACAACTTATTGAGCAATCTTCAAACGATTCATTCAAAGCTGAACATGAAGATGAGAGAATAATATCAAAGTAAGTCATAACAATATGCTGTATATTAACCGTAATAATTAAGTTTACTTTTATCATTCACTTTTTTAAATTTGCTAGACATTTTCGATAAATTAGAGTAAATGAATGTGTGATTAAAATATGATTAAAAACGCGATGAATATTTAATGACAGATTAGTGTTGTCCCTAGTGACCTCACGAAGAAACATCGAAAGAGTTTTGAAAATGATGAAAGTCGCTGTCGCTAAACATAAAGAAATCATCTTGGAATATTTCAATCAATCGAGTGAAACACATCCCTGTAAGACCTCACAATTATTATTATTATTATTCATATTAATACTAGATGTCTTATAGAGACTTAAATTATCGTAGATATAGAAGGGTATATTAAAATGCAAATAACTTATTAAATAATTTATTCTATTGAAGATATCTTCCCACTAATGTTGATGCTTAACTTAACAAAACTTAACGAAGTCCAAAAGCCGATTGGAAAAAGAATCACGCGTTGGTTGAAAGAACAATGTAAGACTTACTTAACTAATTACAATTTATTTATTTTCAAATGTATTATTTTAATAATAACTACAAAGTAAATAACGCTTATGCATGTTTTATTCTAATTAGCCGGATCTATATTCCAACAAGTGGAAATTCGTACCGATTACGCACCGTATGGGCCGCTCCGTGTCTATTTGTTCTATCGATCATCCTTATTAAAAAAGGTTAGTTAAAAAAAAGCAACAACATTATTAACGATTTCAACGAAAATGGCTTGATCTTTTTTATATATTGTTAATTCATCTCCAATTTCTCTTACAGAAACGATTAAATATACTTTATGTTAATTGTCTCTTCCATTCCGTGATGGCAGTGGATCGTTATCCCGTGATTTTTCACTTCAATGACCTCTTTCATTATTTCCTGTCTGCAAAAACAGAAGAAGAGAAATTAGAGAGGATGAGAATCTTCATTGACGGCATGAACCATCAAAGCGTTGAATACCACCCTAATCATCATTTAAATGTTAAACAGCCAGAAATTACTCTGGTTTGGATGTTGCAGTTAGTTGTGAAAACGTTCTTGCAGCACGTCATAGACATTGAAGAGGTGAAAAATATTATTATGTGCAATAGCAACATTGTTTAATTATGCTATTGAAGTTACAATAATTTTATATTTAAATTAATCATAGATAATTTCAACAATAATTTATGCATACCTAGATTAAAATTGTGATAGGTAATAGTAATTGTTATTATGAAGTAGGTCTACAAAATATGATAAAGAGTTAATTTTAAAATCCTAGACTATCCACAATGTTCCAAACAGTCACCTCAGAAAGTTAGAAAAATATAATCATCATGTATTCGAACCATATATGATGAAAAGTAAACGATGCTTGTCCTATCAACGTTTCAAAGAGGAGACAGCAGAATTAATGGAAAAACACTTCAAAAATAATGAGAAATTAAACAAAATTATGGACGAGGAAGATAATTACAGGTGTACAATCGATAATGTGTTGTTTTTTGATGATCTCATGAAGAGTGTGAAAGCCATCGACATTGTACACAATGCCTGGCTCATGTATGAAGAATTATTTCCAGTAGGTATATTTCTATTATGCTATATATTACGAGGCATTGCTTAGTAACATCATTCATTGTATAAACCCTATTATTTTAAACTGAATACTATTAAGATAATAATGGAATAAGCAGTTTATTATCATTCATTTCAGCAACAAACAGCGCCTGTGGGACTCTTTGCTGAGATTTTCAGACCACACTATTCGCCAATTGTGAAGTACATGAACAATTTTCTACTTTGTCCTCGTAAAAGGGGCAGAGTTCATTGGATCATTCAATTTCTGTTGAGGACATGGTGAGTGATGCAATAATAATTATTATCATAATTAAGTTGCAGTAATTCCAATTATTCCACTGGATATTTTGTATACACATTTTTTCTAAAATTTCATTTCTCTCCTAGTCCGTTTTTATTCATGTGTTACCGCGACAAAGCAAGGATGGAAATTCTGATAAGAATGTTGAAAGGAGAGAAATTAATCAAGGTTGATTTAAATTCAAATACCAATTTTAAATAATCTTTCAATCATAAATTCAAAAGAACTTAACGGATTAATTTATATATAATCTAACCAGGCAGATGTTGCCATCGCTATTGTTATTACTATTTACATTATTTTGATATTTAATGTGCCTATATTTTTTATATCGTATGAGTTTTTTTAATATAAAATACTTGCATTATTTAAGGTTGAGGAAGAAATCCTGTACTTCTTAATCAATTGCAGACAGCACCGAAGAGATCTTTACTATATCAACTATTCGTCCAATTACGAATTTTGTGAGGGTGATGGCATCACTGACCTCGATGATGATGTCACGGCTTATGATGATGACATCAGTAATGATAATGATTGCGATGAGGAGCACGACAAAGTTAACCTTGGCTTTGCTGAAGATTCTCTTAACGCTGATGATGATGAGGATAGTAATTCCTATGACGACAGCGAACTTGGTACCGTTGAATGTCTAGGAGACGACGACGATGAGGACGACGACGATGACGACGACGATGAGGATATCGAAGCTTATGATCTCACCGACTATAATTATTGAGAATTTCAATTCATATATCAGAGATTTGTGAATAAAATTACCGCTTATTATTAGAAACTCCTAAACTACACTCGTTTCTTCTATTTGGAAAAAATCCGTAATTAATTGGAAATGTTGTGATAAGTAAATCACTGATCCACTCGGCATTTAACGCCAAGTTTTCGCAATCTTACGATTATTCTGTAACGTGCGTGATTTGCAAAGGAGCGAAAGTGATTTAGCATCTTTGTGAGGCGGCCTTGCGAGTTTCTTGTTTACTTACTCGCTACATTGGTAATCGCTAAGAAGGTTACACCTAGCGCTTAGTAAGAAAATCTAATTTCACGTGTTCTCTCCTTAACAACTTTGGAAAATAAACAATTTCCTGAAAGGCCGCGTCAATCCTTTGAAAGATCTAGGAACCTCGCAGATGATTTAATAGCGTTTACCCAACAACAACAAATTCAAATCATTACATTTTATTTTAAAAGTAATAATAACACAGCAATAACTATTAATATTGGCTTTTCACGAATTTATTGTTAATTCATCTCACAGAAGCGATTCAATATAATGTCTATTTGTATCCTCTGCCATTGTACGTGCTCTGTTCAGAATCGACGGGGTCACAAAACCCATCGAGGCACCATGTCAAGTCCCATACAAAGTCTTGGATCACAAGGAAAACGTTGAAAATACATAGAATACCGTATGCTCCTCTCATTGTGTCAAACAAGACCGAACCTTAATAAAAGAAAACTAAAATACATTTTTATTTAAATATAAAAAGATTTTTATTGAAATAAGATGTTATAAAATATAACAATTAACAGTTTTTGATTTTCGAAGGCCACGATATTGTAATAGCAAAGTTTATGAGATGCTTCATTTATGAAAGCAACTAAATTATACACTCCTTAAGAAATGAACATTGAAGAAATTGCAAATATCAAAGAGTCGGACAAAAATAAGGAGATGACAGATGTTGAAACATCAGGAAGTGAAACAAATTCTAAATGTGTGATTGAGTACTGCCATTTAGAATTTTGCGAAGGAAAGCTCATAGAAGCAGAGGCTAAAGAATTTGACGATGAATTAGAATGTCCGATTTGTTGTGACGCTGTTGTTTCAACCAGGGTGTGCCAATTTCATCCATGTGATCATTCAATATGCGTACGATGTCATGATGAAATATTTGTTGTTGGAGAGCCCACGTGGAAGTTGTGTCCGATCTGTCGACAAGGATTTAAACGGGTATTAATTTTGAGCGCACCGATCAAAAATTATGATAAGGACAAATTAAGTTACCATGAATTATGCCATCTTAATAATCCTTTAATCAACAAATACTTTGAGAATCTTGACGATCAGTGGAAGAGTTTTGTCGGCTTCGTGATTAGATTGCCAGACTTACTTTCATTTAGGAAGTATATGGGAATTAAAGGGATAAGTCATTTAAATTTGAGACTCTACGAAGAAGAGGGAAATTTAATAAGAAAAAACAGATATTTTGCAGTGATAAAAGGAAGAACAGGAAAGGAAAGTCTTATAGTTGCCTGTTTGCTGCCTAATCTCTCTATTAGTCTTATCATTTCACCGAATGACGGCGTAAATATTGATGAGGACAATAGCTATGCCGACAAGATAATAGAATATCTAAATATTCAATTAAAGGCATGCTGGAAGGTATTGCCTCATCTTGTTCCTAAGAGAAACGATTTGAGTCATATTTACGTTCGTAAGTTTGGACAATTCACATGTTCATTACTGTTGTATGGTCGCGATACCAATGCATTACCTCAAAGACATAAAGCGCCCGTTAAGCAACAATTAAGGAGCATTAAAAAATGTAATTTCGATGAAAAACATTTTGTTAGTCTGAGAAAGACATTTCCTCCCCTCGATTTACATAATATGGAGATTCAATATTATTGTGATAATACTTGCGAGTGTCACAATAAAATGTACTTTTGTTAGAAATTACTTCAGTGTGTTTTTGGATTAAATAAAACTTTTACATACTATTTTTAATGTCATTATAAATAACAAATTCAAAGTTATGAATAATACTTTTATGGTGTCGATCCTATAGTTGGCTTTTTTGTATTTTAACGCAAAGGATTGTAGGACGGGTGTTGCTTAATCACATTTCTAAGAAAATCGATATGAGTCATCTTTACTTTCGTAAGTTTGGACAATTCATAGGCCCATTACCGTTGTATCGCGTTGCCAATGCATTACCTCAAAGACATAAAGCGCCCGTTAAGCAACAATTAAGGAGTATTAAAAAATGTAATTTCGATGAAAAACATTTTGTTAGTCTGAGAAAGACATTTCCTCCCCTCGATTTACATAATATGGAGATTCAATATTATTGTGATAATACTTGCGAGTGTCACCAATAAAATGTGCTTTTGTTAGAAATTACTTCAGTGTGTTTTTGGATTAAATAAAACTTTTACATACTATTTTTAATGTCATTATCAATAACAAATTCAAAGTTATGAATAATACTTTTATGGTGTCGATCTTATAGTTGGCTTTTTTGTATTTTAACGCAAAGGATTGTAGGACGGGTGTTGCTTAATCACATTTCTAAGAAAATCGATATGAGTCATCTTTATTTTCGTAAGTTTGGACAATTCATAGGCCAATTACCGTGACGCCAATGCATTCTCTCAAAGACAAAATTCCCGTTTAGCAACAGTTAAAGGGTATAAATATGTAATTTCGATGAAAAACATTTTGTTAATAACAAAGAAATTTTTTTACCTCCCTATATTTAAATATGCCGATGGAATCCACAGCGACGTCATGGGCTGGTTCAGAAATTTCCCTTCAATTAAATCTATACCATGCCTTACATCGCATCCCTACTTGGGCAGGCTGAAGCTTCTCCATCTCCTAACGCCGCCTTCTAACTGACCTTACGTTATGTTGCAAAATACTAAACGGCTTGGTCCCGAAAATCCTCATGATTAGTAATTCAGTTCGCTATAATTGAAGTACAAGAGGTCACAATTTCAATTTCGGATATAGCAAGAATTTCCTTCATTTTGAAATAATAAACGCTGGAACTGGATTTATTGGCCGAATTCAACTTTTGCCATGGTATTTATATATTTTAAGCACAAAAAACTCATGAGTAATCTTTAGTCATCATGAGTCCAGGTGCGAATTAAAATGTTAAAATGTAAAATGTTTATTTAGACACAAGAATTATTCGAATGATGTTTATTTTTGAAATAGTCATAAAATCATTATAAAAATACTTTATTACAAAAGTTATTAAAATCTTTCGACAATCAATAAGCAGTGGTCTGCCGTATTTTTATCACAGAAATAATTAAGAAAGAGAGTGTTTCTAAAGAAATTGACACAAAAATTTATTGCTAAATCAGCAACATGCAAGCTGAAATTATTGAAAATTCACCTGGTAAGAGAGCAATATCATTGTAATAATATAACTATGTGTTACGCAAATATAAAGCTAAACTATCGAATGAACAGCCTAATTATTTTTAATAATGATAATAACTACAAATGGGTAGCTCTATCGGCAATGGTTTGATTAAATAAATAAATAAGAATATTGGTTAATTTATTTATAAACGTGCTAATTGGATACAAATGTTTGTTTATATTAATTGAATTTGCATAAAGATACAACGTTCGACATCTTTGGAGTGTTAGTTCTTAAAATTTAAAAAAATAATAATTACCCACGCAGAAGAAGTTATTGAAGAGTTGAATTTGTTGCACATCCAACTATCAGACTTAGGGTGGAAGGTGAAAATTAATCATCTTAAATTATATTTAAATTTTCAAAATTTATCGTTTAATATAACATTTTTGTTTAAACGAATGTAATTTTTTAAATTAAGAAAGATTTGATGGAACTGACTTTGTTAACAAATTTGTTATTTAATATTTATTAATTAAGAAGTATATTTTTTAGGTTCCAGATGAAAATTATGAATATTTCAGAAAAATCTCAACAAATCTGAGGTCGGTTAGAAGCTACGCCCTGCTATGCATTTAATTGCATTTCACGAGTCAATAAGGCTCAGCAACATTGACAATAACATACAAATATATATATTTGTTAACCTTCAGCTCTCTTCTGCCGAAAGTATCTGATAGGACTCTTTTTGAAATCGATGACATTATCTACGGTGACAATGACTACGTGGACGTATCTGGAACAAGTCGGATAATATTACAATAATTATTATTGGCTTTAAGTAATGGACTATCAATAATATGCCGTTTGCTGTTTCGCAGAAGTCTGTTCTGAAGATTCCGTAAAGCTCCTAGCTAATAGTTGCTTCAAGAGTTACAACGACATATACTATGAATTGGTAAAAGTTTAATTGTTGCAAAAATAGTTAAGCACTTACATTAATGCTATTATTAATATGTCATAACGAAGAAAAATTAATTAAGTTGGAACTTTAAGTAAAATTTCAAATGTAAAAAATGCATTTTTTTGGGTAGTTTAAGGATGGCAAGAATAACGACAGGTCGATGGATACAACCTATCTACAACTTATTGAGCAATCTTCAAACGATTCATTCAAAGCTGAACATGAAGATGAGAGAATAATATCAAAGTAAGTCATAACAATATGCTGTATATTAACCGTAATAATTAAGTTTACTTTTATCATTCACTTTTTTAAATTTGCTAGACATTTTCGATAAATTAGAGTAAATGAATGTGTGATTAAAATATGATTAAAAACGCGATGAATATTTAATGACAGATTAGTGTTGTCCCTAGTGACCTCACGAAGAAACATCGAAAGAGTTTTGAAAATGATGAAAGTCGCTGTCGCTAAACATAAAGAAATCATCTTGGAATATTTCAATCAATCGAGTGAAACACATCCCTGTAAGACCTCACAATTATTATTATTATTATTCATATTAATACTAGATGTCTTATAGAGACTTAAATTATCGTAGATATAGAAGGGTATATTAAAATGCAAATAACTTATTAAATAATTTATTCTATTGAAGATATCTTCCCACTAATGTTGATGCTTAACTTAACAAAACTTAACGAAGTCCAAAAGCCGATTGGAAAAAGAATCACGCGTTGGTTGAAAGAACAATGTAAGACTTACTTAACTAATTACAATTTATTTATTTTCAAATGTATTATTTTAATAATAACTACAAAGTAAATAACGCTTATGCATGTTTTATTCTAATTAGCCGGATCTATATTCCAACAAGTGGAAATTCGTACCGATTACGCACCGTATGGGCCGCTCCGTGTCTATTTGTTCTATCGATCATCCTTATTAAAAAAGGTTAGTTAAAAAAAAGCAACAACATTATTAACGATTTCAACGAAAATGGCTTGATCTTTTTTATATATTGTTAATTCATCTCCAATTTCTCTTACAGAAACGATTAAATATACTTTATGTTAATTGTCTCTTCCATTCCGTGATGGCAGTGGATCGTTATCCCGTGATTTTTCACTTCAATGACCTCTTTCATTATTTCCTGTCTGCAAAAACAGAAGAAGAGAAATTAGAGAGGATGAGAATCTTCATTGACGGCATGAACCATCAAAGCGTTGAATACCACCCTAATCATCATTTAAATGTTAAACAGCCAGAAATTACTCTGGTTTGGATGTTGCAGTTAGTTGTGAAAACGTTCTTGCAGCACGTCATAGACATTGAAGAGGTGAAAAATATTATTATGTGCAATAGCAACATTGTTTAATTATGCTATTGAAGTTACAATAATTTTATATTTAAATTAATCATAGATAATTTCAACAATAATTTATGCATACCTAGATTAAAATTGTGATAGGTAATAGTAATTGTTATTATGAAGTAGGTCTACAAAATATGATAAAGAGTTAATTTTAAAATCCTAGACTATCCACAATGTTCCAAACAGTCACCTCAGAAAGTTAGAAAAATATAATCATCATGTATTCGAACCATATATGATGAAAAGTAAACGATGCTTGTCCTATCAACGTTTCAAAGAGGAGACAGCAGAATTAATGGAAAAACACTTCAAAAATAATGAGAAATTAAACAAAATTATGGACGAGGAAGATAATTACAGGTGTACAATCGATAATGTGTTGTTTTTTGATGATCTCATGAAGAGTGTGAAAGCCATCGACATTGTACACAATGCCTGGCTCATGTATGAAGAATTATTTCCAGTAGGTATATTTCTATTATGCTATATATTACGAGGCATTGCTTAGTAACATCATTCATTGTATAAACCCTATTATTTTAAACTGAATACTATTAAGATAATAATGGAATAAGCAGTTTATTATCATTCATTTCAGCAACAAACAGCGCCTGTGGGACTCTTTGCTGAGATTTTCAGACCACACTATTCGCCAATTGTGAAGTACATGAACAATTTTCTACTTTGTCCTCGTAAAAGGGGCAGAGTTCATTGGATCATTCAATTTCTGTTGAGGACATGGTGAGTGATGCAATAATAATTATTATCATAATTAAGTTGCAGTAATTCCAATTATTCCACTGGATATTTTGTATACACATTTTTTCTAAAATTTCATTTCTCTCCTAGTCCGTTTTTATTCATGTGTTACCGCGACAAAGCAAGGATGGAAATTCTGATAAGAATGTTGAAAGGAGAGAAATTAATCAAGGTTGATTTAAATTCAAATACCAATTTTAAATAATCTTTCAATCATAAATTCAAAAGAACTTAACGGATTAATTTATATATAATCTAACCAGGCAGATGTTGCCATCGCTATTGTTATTACTATTTACATTATTTTGATATTTAATGTGCCTATATTTTTTATATCGTATGAGTTTTTTTAATATAAAATACTTGCATTATTTAAGGTTGAGGAAGAAATCCTGTACTTCTTAATCAATTGCAGACAGCACCGAAGAGATCTTTACTATATCAACTATTCGTCCAATTACGAATTTTGTGAGGGTGATGGCATCACTGACCTCGATGATGATGTCACGGCTTATGATGATGACATCAGTAATGATAATGATTGCGATGAGGAGCACGACAAAGTTAACCTTGGCTTTGCTGAAGATTCTCTTAACGCTGATGATGATGAGGATAGTAATTCCTATGACGACAGCGAACTTGGTACCGTTGAATGTCTAGGAGACGACGACGATGAGGACGACGACGATGACGACGACGATGAGGATATCGAAGCTTATGATCTCACCGACTATAATTATTGAGAATTTCAATTCATATATCAGAGATTTGTGAATAAAATTACCGCTTATTATTAGAAACTCCTAAACTACACTCGTTTCTTCTATTTGGAAAAAATCCGTAATTAATTGGAAATGTTGTGATAAGTAAATCACTGATCCACTCGGCATTTAACGCCAAGTTTTCGCAATCTTACGATTATTCTGTAACGTGCGTGATTTGCAAAGGAGCGAAAGTGATTTAGCATCTTTGTGAGGCGGCCTTGCGAGTTTCTTGTTTACTTACTCGCTACATTGGTAATCGCTAAGAAGGTTACACCTAGCGCTTAGTAAGAAAATCTAATTTCACGTGTTCTCTCCTTAACAACTTTGGAAAATAAACAATTTCCTGAAAGGCCGCGTCAATCCTTTGAAAGATCTAGGAACCTCGCAGATGATTTAATAGCGTTTACCCAACAACAACAAATTCAAATCATTACATTTTATTTTAAAAGTAATAATAACACAGCAATAACTATTAATATTGGCTTTTCACGAATTTATTGTTAATTCATCTCACAGAAGCGATTCAATATAATGTCTATTTGTATCCTCTGCCATTGTACGTGCTCTGTTCAGAATCGACGGGGTCACAAAACCCATCGAGGCACCATGTCAAGTCCCATACAAAGTCTTGGATCACAAGGAAAACGTTGAAAATACATAGAATACCGTATGCTCCTCTCATTGTGTCAAACAAGACCGAACCTTAATAAAAGATAACTAAAATACATTTGTATTTAAATATAAAAAGATTTTTATTCAAATAAGATGTTATAAAATATAACAATTAACAGTTTTTGATTTTCGAAGGCCACGATATTGTAATAGCAAAGTTTATGAGATGCTTCATTTATGAAAGCAACTAAATTATACACTCCTTAAGAAATGAACATTGAAGAAATTGCAAATATCAAAGAGTCGGACAAAAATAAGGAGATGACAGATGTTGAAACACCAGGAAGTGAAACAAATTCTAAATGTGTGATTGAGTACTGCCATTTAGAATTTTGCGAAGGAAAGCTCATAGAAGCAGAGGCTAAAGAATTTGACGATGAATTAGAATGTCCGATTTGTTGTGACGCTGTTGTTTCAACCAGGGTGTGCCAATTTCATCCATGTGATCATTCAATATGCGTACGATGTCATGATGAAATATTTGTTGTTGGAGAGTCCACATGGAAGTTGTGTCCGATCTGTCGACAAGGATTTAAACGGGTATTAATTTTGAGCGCACCGATCAAAAATTATGATAAGGACAAATTAAGTTACCATGAATTATGCCATCTTAATAATCCTTTAATCAACAAATACTTTGAGAATCTTGACGATCAGTGGAAGAGGTTTGTCGGCTTCGTGATTAGATTGCCAGACTTACTTTCATTTAGGAAGTATATGGGAATTAAAGGGATAACTCATCTAAATTTGAGACTCTACGAAGAACAGGGTAATTTAATAAGAAAAAACAGATATTTTGCAGTGATAAAAGGAAGAACAGGAAAGGAAAGTCTTATAGTTGCCTGTTTGCTACCTAATCTCTCTATTAGTCTTATCATTTCACCGAATGACGGCGTAAATATTGATGAGGACAATAGCTATGCCGACAAGATAATAGAATATCTAAATATTCAATTAAAGGCATGCTGGAAGGTATTGCCTCATCTTGTTCCTAAGAGAAACGATTTGAGTCATATTTACGTTCGTAAGTTTGGACAATTCACATGTTCATTACTGTTGTATGGTCGCTATACCAATGCATTACCTCAAAGACATAAAGCGCCCGTTAAGCAACAATTAAGGAGCATTAAAAAATGTAATTTCGATGAAAAACATTTTGTTAGTCTGAGAAAGACATTTCCTCCCCTCGATTTACATAATATGGAGATTCAATATTATTGTGATAATACTTGCGAGTGTCACAATAAAATGTACTTTTGTTAGAAATTACTTCAGTGTGTTTTTGGATTAAATAAAACTTTTACATACTATTTTTAATGTCATTATAAATAACAAATTCAAAGTTATGAATAATACTTTTATGGTGTCGATCCTATAGTTGGCTTTTTTGTATTTTAACGCAAAGGATTGTAGGACGGGTGTTGCTTAATCACATTTCTAAGAAAATCGATATGAGTCATCTTTACTTTCGTAAGTTTGGACAATTCATAGGCCCATTACCGTTGTATCGCGTTGCCAATGCATTACCTCAAAGACATAAAGCGCCCGTTAAGCAACAATTAAGGAGTATTAAAAAATGTAATTTCGATGAAAAACATTTTGTTAGTCTGAGAAAGACATTTCCTCCCCTCGATTTACATAATATGGAGATTCAATATTATTGTGATAATACTTGCGAGTGTCACCAATAAAATGTGCTTTTGTTAGAAATTACTTCAGTGTGTTTTTGGATTAAATAAAACTTTTACATACTATTTTTAATGTCATTATCAATAACAAATTCAAAGTTATGAATAATACTTTTATGGTGTCGATCTTATAGTTGGCTTTTTTGTATTTTAACGCAAAGGATTGTAGGACGGGTGTTGCTTAATCACATTTCTAAGAAAATCGATATGAGTCATCTTTATTTTCGTAAGTTTGGACAATTCATAGGCCAATTACCGTGACGCCAATGCATTCTCTCAAAGACAAAATTCCCGTTTAGCAACAGTTAAAGGGTATAAATATGTAATTTCGATGAAAAACATTTTGTTAATAACAAAGAAATTTTTTTACCTCCCTATATTTAAATATGCCGATGGAATCCACAGCGACGTCATGGGCTGGTTCAGAAATTTCCCTTCAATTAAATCTATACCATGCCTTACATCGCATCCCTACTTGGGCAGGCTGAAGCTTCTCCATCTCCTAACGCCGCCTTCTAACTGACCTTACGTTATGTTGCAAAATACTAAACGGCTTGGTCCCGAAAATCCTCATGATTAGTAATTCAGTTCGCTATAATTGAAGTACAAGAGGTCACAATTTCAATTTCGGATATAGCAAGAATTTCCTTCATTTTGAAATAATAAACGCTGGAACTGGATTTATTGGCCGAATTCAACTTTTGCCATGGTATTTATATATTTTAAGCACAAAAAACTCATGAGTAATCTTTAGTCATCATGAGTCCAGGTGCGAATTAAAATGTTAAAATGTAAAATGTTTATTTAGACACAAGAATTATTCGAATGATGTTTATTTTTGAAATAGTCATAAAATCATTATAAAAATACTTTATTACAAAAGTTATTAAAATCTTTCGACAATCAATAAGCAGTGGTCTGCCGTATTTTTATCACAGAAATAATTAAGAAAGAGAGTGTTTCTAAAGAAATTGACACAAAAATTTATTGCTAAATCAGCAACATGCAAGCTGAAATTATTGAAAATTCACCTGGTAAGAGAGCAATATCATTGTAATAATATAACTATGTGTTACGCAAATATAAAGCTAAACTATCGAATGAACAGCCTAATTATTTTTAATAATGATAATAACTACAAATGGGTAGCTCTATCGGCAATGGTTTGATTAAATAAATAAATAAGAATATTGGTTAATTTATTTATAAACGTGCTAATTGGATACAAATGTTTGTTTATATTAATTGAATTTGCATAAAGATACAACGTTCGACATCTTTGGAGTGTTAGTTCTTAAAATTTAAAAAAATAATAATTACCCACGCAGAAGAAGTTATTGAAGAGTTGAATTTGTTGCACATCCAACTATCAGACTTAGGGTGGAAGGTGAAAATTAATCATCTTAAATTATATTTAAATTTTCAAAATTTATCGTTTAATATAACATTTTTGTTTAAACGAATGTAATTTTTTAAATTAAGAAAGATTTGATGGAACTGACTTTGTTAACAAATTTGTTATTTAATATTTATTAATTAAGAAGTATATTTTTTAGGTTCCAGATGAAAATTATGAATATTTCAGAAAAATCTCAACAAATCTGAGGTCGGTTAGAAGCTACGCCCTGCTATGCATTTAATTGCATTTCACGAGTCAATAAGGCTCAGCAACATTGACAATAACATACAAATATATATATTTGTTAACCTTCAGCTCTCTTCTGCCGAAAGTATCTGATAGGACTCTTTTTGAAATCGATGACATTATCTACGGTGACAATGACTACGTGGACGTATCTGGAACAAGTCGGATAATATTACAATAATTATTATTGGCTTTAAGTAATGGACTATCAATAATATGCCGTTTGCTGTTTCGCAGAAGTCTGTTCTGAAGATTCCGTAAAGCTCCTAGCTAATAGTTGCTTCAAGAGTTACAACGACATATACTATGAATTGGTAAAAGTTTAATTGTTGCAAAAATAGTTAAGCACTTACATTAATGCTATTATTAATATGTCATAACGAAGAAAAATTAATTAAGTTGGAACTTTAAGTAAAATTTCAAATGTAAAAAATGCATTTTTTTGGGTAGTTTAAGGATGGCAAGAATAACGACAGGTCGATGGATACAACCTATCTACAACTTATTGAGCAATCTTCAAACGATTCATTCAAAGCTGAACATGAAGATGAGAGAATAATATCAAAGTAAGTCATAACAATATGCTGTATATTAACCGTAATAATTAAGTTTACTTTTATCATTCACTTTTTTAAATTTGCTAGACATTTTCGATAAATTAGAGTAAATGAATGTGTGATTAAAATATGATTAAAAACGCGATGAATATTTAATGACAGATTAGTGTTGTCCCTAGTGACCTCACGAAGAAACATCGAAAGAGTTTTGAAAATGATGAAAGTCGCTGTCGCTAAACATAAAGAAATCATCTTGGAATATTTCAATCAATCGAGTGAAACACATCCCTGTAAGACCTCACAATTATTATTATTATTATTATTATTCATATTAGTACTAGATGTCTTATAGAGAATTAAATTACCGTAAGATATAGAAGGATATATTAAAATGTATATAACCTATTAAATAATTTATTCTATTGAAGATATCTTTCCACTAATGTTGATGCTTAACTTAACAATACTTAACGAAGTCCAAAAGCCGATTGGAAAAAGAATCACGCGTTGGTTGAAAGAACAATGTAAGACTTACTTAACTAATTACAATTTATTTCTTTTCAAATGTATTATTTTAATAATAACTACAAAATAAATAACGCTTATGCATGTTTTATTCTAATTAGCCGGATCCATATTCCAAGAAGTGAAAATTTGTACCGAATTCGCCCCTTATGGGTCTCTCCGTACCTATTTGTTCTATCGATCATCCTTATTAAAAAAGGTTAGTTAAAAAAAAAGCAACAACATTATTAACGATTTCAATGATAATGGCTCGATCTTTTTCACAAATTTCTTTTTAATTACTTTCCAATTTTTGTTACAGAATCAATTAAATATACAGTGTATTTATTGCCTCTTCCATTCCGGGATGAATAAGGATCCTTATCCCGTGATTTTTCACTTCAATGACCTCTTTCATTATTTCCTGTCTGCAAAAACAGAAGAAGAGAAATTAGAGAGGATGAGAATCTTCATTGACGGCATAAACTATGAAAGCGTTGAATACCACCCTAATCACCATTTAAATGTTAAACAGCCAGAATTTACTCTGGTTTCGGATTTGCAGTTAGTTGTGTATACGTTCTTGCAGCACGTCATAGACATTCAAGAGGTGTAAAATATTATTATGTGCAACATTGTTTAATTATGCTATTGAAGTTACAATAATTTTATATTTAAATTAATCATAGATAATTTCAACAATAATTTATGCATGCCTAGATTAAAATTGTTTTACATACGTACTGGTATTTGTTATTATGAAGTAGGTCTACAAAATATGATAAAGAGTTAATTTTAAAATCCTAGACTATCCACAATGTTCCAAACAGTCACCTCAGAAAGTTAGAAAAATATAATCATCATGTATTCGAACCATATATGATGAAAAGTAAACGATGCTTGTCCTATCAACGTTTCAAAGAGGAGACAGCAGAATTAATGGAAAAACACTTCAAAAATAATGAGAAATTAAACAAAATTATGGACGAGGAAGATAATTACAGGTGTACAATCGATAAAGTGTTGTTTTTTGATGATCTCATGAGGAGTGTGAAAGCCATCGACATTGTACACAATGCCTGGCTCATGTATGAAGAATTATTTCCGGTAAGTATATTTCTATTATGATATATATTACGAGGCATTTCTTAGTAACACGATTCATTGTATAAACCCTATTATTTTAAACTGAATACTATTAAGATAATAATAGAATAAGCATTTTATTATCATTCATTTCAGCAACAAACAGCGCCTGTGGGACTCTTTGCTGAGATCTTCAGACCACACCATTCGCCAATTGTGAAGTACATGAACAATTTTCTACTTTGTCCTCGTAAAAGGGGCAGAGTTCATTGGATCATTCAATTTCTGTTGAGGACATGGTGAGTGATGCAATAATAATTATTATCATAATTAAGTTGCAGTAATTCCAATTATTCCACTGGATATTTTGTATACACATTTTTTCTAAAATTTCATTTCTCTCCTAGTCCGTTTTTATTCATGTGTTACCGCGACAAAGAAAGGATGGAAATTCTGATAAGAATGTTGAAAGGAGAGAAATTAATCAAGGTTAATTTAAATTCAAATACCAATTTTAAATAATCTTTCAATCATAAATTCAAAAGAACTTAACGGATTAATTTATATATAATCTAACCAGGCACATGTTGCCATCGCTATTGTTATTACTATTTACATTATTTTGATATTTAATGTGCCTATATATTTTATATCGTATGAGTTTTTTAATATAAAATACTTGCAATATTTAAGGTTGAGGAAGAAATCCTGTACTTCATAATCAATTGCAGACAGCACCGAAGAGATCGATACTCTATCGAATATTCGTCCAATTACGAATTTTGTGAGGGTGATGGCATCACTGACCTCGATGATGATGTCACGGCTTATGATGATGACATCAGTAATGATAATGATTGCGATGAGGGGCACGACAAAGTTAACCTTGGCTTTGCTGAAGATTCTCTTAACGCTGATGATGATGAGGATAGTAATTCATATGACGACAGCGAACTTGGTACCGTTGAATGTCTAGGAGACGACGACGATGAGGACGACGACGATGACGATGACGACGAAGACGACGATGAGGATATCGAAGCTTATGATCTCACCGACTATAATTATTGAGAATTTCAATTCTTATATCAGGGATTTGTGAATAAAATTACCACTTATTATTAGAAACTCCTAAACTACACTCGTTTCTTCTATTTGGAAAAAATCCGTAATTAATTGGAAATGTTGTGATAAGTAAATCACTGATCCACTCGGCATTTAACGCCAAGTTTTCGCAATCTTACGATTATTCTGTAACGTGCGTGATTTGCAAAATAGCGAAAGTGATTTAGCATCTTTGTGAGGCGGCCTTGCGAGTTTCTTGTTTACTTACTCGCTACATTGGTAATCGCTAAGAAGGTTACACCTAGCGCTTAGTAAGAAAATCTAATTTCACGTGTTCTCTCCTTAACAACTTTGGAAAATAAACAATTTCCTGAAAGGCCGCGTCAATCCTTTGAAAGATCTAGGAACCTCGCAGATGATTTAATAGCGTTTACCCAACAACAACAAATTCAAATCATTACATTTTATTTTAAAAGTAATAATAACACAGCAATAACTATTAATATTGGCTTTTCACGAATTTATTGTTAATTCCTCTCACAGAAGCGATTCAATATAATGTCTATTTGTATCCTCTGCCATTGTACGTGCTCTGTTCAGAATCGACAGGGTCACAAAACCCATCGAGGCAACATGTCAAGTCCCATACAAAGTCTTGGATAACGAGGAGAACGTTGTAAATACATAGAATACCGTATGCTCCTCTCATTGTGTCAAACAAGACCGAACCTTAATAAAAGAAAACTAAAATATATTTTTATATAAATATAAAAAGATTTTTATTTAAATAAGATGTAATAAAATATAACAATTAACAGTTTTTGATTTTCGAAGGCCACGATATTGTAATAGCAAAATTTATGGGATGCTTCATTTATGAAAGCAACTAAATTATACATTCCTTAAGAAATGAACATTGAAGAAATTGCAAATATCAAAGAGTCGGACAAAAATAAGGAGATGACAGATGTTGAAACACCAGGAAGTGAAACAAATTCTAAATGTGTGATTGAGTACTGCCATTTAGAATTTTGCGAAGGAAAGCTCATAGAAGCAGAGGCTAAAGAATTTGACGATGAATTAGAATGTCCGATTTGTTGTGACGCTGTTGTTTCAACCAGGGTGTGCCAATTTCATCCATGTGATCATTCAATATGCGTACGATGTCATGATGAAATATTTGTTGTTGGAGAGTCCACATGGAAGTTGTGTCCGATCTGTCGACAAGGATTTAAACGGGTATTAATTTTGAGCGCACCGATCAAAAATTATGATAAGGACAAATTAAGTTACCATGAATTATGCCATCTTAATAATCCTTTAATCAACAAATACTTTGAGAATCTTGACGATCAGTGGAAGAGGTTTGTCGGCTTCGTGATTAGATTGCCAGACTTACTTTCATTTAGGAAGTATATGGGAATTAAAGGGATAACTCATCTAAATTTGAGACTCTACGAAGAACAGGGTAATTTAATAAGAAAAAACAGATATTTTGCAGTGATAAAAGGAAGAACAGGAAAGGAAAGTCTTATAGTTGCCTGTTTGCTACCTAATCTCTCTATTAGTCTTATCATTTCACCGAATGACGGCGTAAATATTGATGAGGACAATAGCTATGCCGACAAGATAATAGAATATCTAAATATTCAATTAAAGGCATGCTGGAAGGTATTGCCTCATCTTGTTCCTAAGAGAAACGATTTGAGTCATATTTACGTTCGTAAGTTTGGACAATTCACATGTTCATTACTGTTGTATGGTCGCGATACCAATGCATTACCTCAAAGACATAAAGCGCCCGTTAAGCAACAATTAAGGAGCATTAAAAAATGTAATTTCGATGAAAAACATTTTGTTAGTCTGAGAAAGACATTTCCTCCCCTCGATTTACATAATATGGAGATTCAATATTATTGTGATAATACTTGCGAGTGTCACAATAAAATGTACTTTTGTTAGAAATTACTTCAGTGTGTTTTTGGATTAAATAAAACTTTTACATACTATTTTTAATGTCATTATAAATAACAAATTCAAAGTTATGAATAATACTTTTATGGTGTCGATCCTATAGTTGGCTTTTTTGTATTTTAACGCAAAGGATTGTAGGACGGGTGTTGCTTAATCACATTTCTAAGAAAATCGATATGAGTCATCTTTACTTTCGTAAGTTTGGACAATTCATAGGCCCATTACCGTTGTATCGCGTTGCCAATGCATTCTCTCAAAGACAAAATGCCCGTTAAGCAACAATTAAAGTATAAAAAACCTCCTGAATCATTATTCAGTTCGTTATAATTCAAGTACAAGGGGCCACTATTTCAAATTCGGATATAGCAACAACTTTTCATCTTATATCGTTAAATATTCTTTTTCGGCAGTATAATAAAACCTTGGAAATTCATTTCCTTTTGAAATTGTATAAGCTGGAACTCTCCGTTGTTTTACCGCACTATTGGACGAACTAAACTTAGACAATTATTTGATACCTATATCATTTTATATTTTATGCACAATATTTGTGGTTAATTTAACGTCCAATTTGCCACTTCAAGCAGGAATTTATTTCGTACGCTGGAGATGATCGGGGATTCACAGGTAACGTTTGCCTGAAATATCCTGCAAGCAATATTACGGCGTTCCCAAATGGTCTGATGCAAATCTTGCATTGAACGATCAACAGCCTCCAGCTATTTTTTAAGCGCCGTTTTTCATTCATCCCAAACAATAAGTTTGCATTTGTGCAACAATTTTCCCATGCCGAATACTTTGGAAATGTTGCACATGGGTGTTTCAATGAACCGCATGTTCAATGCAAATTTCAAAGCGGAACGAGCAGCTTTATCACCTAGTAGCAATTTCGCAGCTATTCCGAACGACGCATGAGCTAAGGCCATGTCATTTTGGGATCGAATTGCTGGCAGAATCAATCTGAGAAGAGTCAAAAATTTAAAAGCCATCAGTGAAGAACTTTCAAAAAAAAAAAAATGATGACACAGTTAAATTTTTATTTATATAGACTCTAATCTATATCTAGATGAAACAAACGAAAGATATGAATATAATATAAAAAAAACATATTTTTACCTGCCTTAGTTGTGTCATCTACATGAAATATATGTGAAAAAACTCGTCTAATCGAGTGCAATGTTGTCGCAATTTCAAAGCAACCGGTGAAGAACTTTCAGAGGAAAGTGAAGCACAAACGCACAGGTACGTTAATAGTAATCATTATCATAATTACATGCAGTAATTCTAATTATTGCAGTGGATGTCATGGTTGAATATTTTTTATACTTATTTTTGCTATAATTTCAGCTCTCCCCTAGTCCGTTACCGCGACAAAACAAAGATGGGGATTCTAAGAATGCTGAAAGAAGAGGAATTAAAAATTAATAATTCTTATGACGGCGTTAAAGGTGAAGAATTTGAAGATTACTTTAGTGATGGCGAAGTTGATTATGTATTAACTGAATGGTTTCCAGCGACCATTATGTCGATGATGATAGCAATAAGTGAATGGTAGATCCGATAATTCAAAATGAGTTGCTAATAATGCCAGGTTTCCATCAGCAACTACTAGGAGACGAGAGGAGTTGGAAAGCAGAGCAGCGGCATCATCATCTTCATTCTAGCGCGCATCGCATTTCTCAGGATTGAAGCGTTGTACGTTTGCATGCGGGCTGCAATCGATTAAAACGATTTAATCGAAGTGGTGTACAAATTGCGAATTGTTTCGCTATCTTCATGAACGACTTCTGATGGTTAAAAAGAAGGTAAAAGATGTCAACGCATCAGAGGATGAATTGTCCATTCCTATACCTATTCAAACGTTTCTATGGAGGCAAACGAGGTAATGCTAGAAATTTTGATGTATAATGTATCTTCAATGTATGCGTAAAATTAATGCATTTTAGCCCTTTCATAAGATCAAGGCTAACAAAGCTCTGTGAAGCATCTTGTGTGGTGAGATTGTTTATATGAATTTGATGGATTTAAAATTAATTTATTAAATTACGTTTAATTTTAAATTTTATCTGTCAGTCCTTTGAACGTGTCATTGTCCAGAACATTTTGCATGGGTTGTCTCCCAGTCTCTGTGAAGCAATTCAAAGCATTCCAAGATGGAAGTTTGTCAGAGCTGCTCTGCCCCATGTGATTCATTGCTGTGCTGCAGTCTTGAAGAATAGGAGTGAAATAAATTCAGAGTCAAAGTTTAGTTCCATTGAAGTAAAACTACTCTACACTTTGCACTGGATCATTCTCGATGCTGCAGGTGAGTGTGAAGATAGTGAGAGTGGAAGACCTGACCAATCAAGATGCACATACATGCATTCACTGGACACCATCCAACTCTTTGTTTTTCTCTTGGTCCCACTTGTCAGTTCTCTTCGACGCTCAGATTTTGAGAACTTGAAGCTGGAAAATGGACTCAGGTTGTGGGAGCCATTGTGGCATTTTCAACAACCTAGTGTTTCGTGCTTTTCCAGACCTGTTAAAATGAAGCAACTGCACTTTAAACCTCAGAATGAGGTTTCCAAGGTGAACTTCAACATGGCAAATATTTACCTTGGTCAAGGAACCTCCAGTGAAGACCTTTTTTCTGAATCAAAGGAGGGCGAACTTTTTCCCACAACTGAAAGTAGCGATACCCTATCAAGGAGTGCTCCGTTGGTGCAAATGAGTGATATTTGTGCTCTGTCAAACAGGAACTCCATGGAAGAATCTGCAACATCTATGAAGATATCATCTTCAAATGAGCCTGGGAAAAGTACTGAAATTAATTTCACTTATGATCCAAATCTCATGTTCAAGATAGACCAGATTTCAGAAAGTAATCCAAAATTGAATCAATATGATGTACTTAGTGCCACCTACATGGATGTTGCTGTCCTTCAGTGTTTATTTTGCCCACAGTGGGATGAGGAAGGCATCAACTGGTCGCTTCAATATCTGCTAAAGAGGCTCGTTGACATTAAATTTGAGACGACCCGCATTAGGAAACTTAAACAATTCAGTTGTTCAATGCCAAATTTGGAATTGTGCAAAGAAAATGAGACAAAATGCTTTCCTCGGAAAGATTCTGCATCAGTCGAGGCGTTACTGGCAAGCTGTTCATTTCCTCAAGCAATTTGCACGACATTTCCCACGAAAAACATGACTCCATCTAATGTTCTACGATCGGAAGGCCAATTGATTAAGAATCTGATTGAAGGGTCGACTCCTCTTTCTTCTAAATCAGGTTCTTATTGTGTAGCTTTTAAAATTAGCTTCGACTACCAATATTCGTGTTTCATAATATGTATTTTTAGAAAACTTTGGATCTCTTGGTTCTGTTTCATTCAGTGTTGGGAAGAAGGAAAGTCCAACTCCTGAAAAACATTCTCAGATTGATGGCAGACCCCAGAAACCTATCATCACAATAACCTGTGACAACTCCAAGCCGCCATCAGGCTATAGTTGGCCGATGAAGAAAGTCGTTGAAATCGTTTCTGAATCTTCAAAGTGTCAAGGAGATTTAAGTAATAACCAACAGCATGATAACTTGCAGAGGAGTCTCACTGATTCAAAAATTCATTATGCTAACAATGAAGACATGAGTGAAGCATCAGGATCCACTTGCTACATACAGGCAGATGGCCAGTTAAAATACAGTGTTGTTTTGTTGGCAGTCTACAACCTCTCTTCTCGACACATGAGTTCAAGAGTTTGTTGTATCATTATTGACCTAATAAATTGCTTTGAAGATCTAAACTTCTTCAAAAAGGGTTGCAAAGATGTTGAATTGATGTTCATGAAGAAAGATGATTTGGAAGTTAATAATTTAGACAGATCTCAGTCTTCAGTAAAGAAATGCAAGCAATCTGAAGACGAATCCATGTTTTTCATGACGATGGATATTCTGTTTAGGTCTGCTCCAGTATTTTGCTGAATCAAAACATGCAACTGTTTTATTTATTAATAAAACTGATATTACCATCTTATCATTCTTAACATGTCGACGACTCAGTAAATCCTAATTCACCGATTGCTCAGAGTTTTCCGGGCCATAGGATGTGTGCACGGATGCAGCGACTGTTCTCTAAGGATATCCAGCAACTTAAGGGGCCGTGTATTTGAGTGCCTGGAAAAATTAATGGAAATAAATCTTCCACTCTTCAAGAAATACATTTCCTCTCAGTTTCTGGATCAGCCCCTTCCTCTGCTCATGGAATGTCTTCATGTGTTGCTCGGATATTGTTCGGACACCATCAACGTCTACCATGTGGGAAGTAAGCAAGCAACGTGCAGTACAAGTTCTTAGTAACAGTTCTTTCTAAAACAAATCACAGGTGCAAAGAGAGAGAGTGGTTTTGATTTCCACTCGGGTCTTGGTTATTCTAACAACTTTGGAGAGCCGTCCAGTAGCATGAATTCGGTCCAAAATAGAATCATTGTCCTCATTTGGAAAAAACTGCTTGTGAAGTTTGTGGGTTGTGACAAAGAAATTCTGGCCCATGAGAATATTGTGAGAACAATCATTGTGTTTTAAATTATCAGAACAAAAAAAGATGAATGAGATATATATTCTACATTAATGATTACCAACACAATTTAATTACTTATGCATTTTCTTCTTCTTATTAATATTATTATTATTATTATTATTATTATTATTATGCGAGATTTTGTTTCTATTTCTGTTTATGGTTAAGTAAATGCAAAACTATTTCTTTTACATTTTCCATTTTGTCAGCAGTTTACATTTTGATTTTGATCGAGTTGACTTATTTAATAATTCCTTTAGCATTTATATCATGAGATAAGGCAGTTGGTCAATTACATGAAAGATAATAATGGGAGCACATTTAGGTGTGTAGCTCTTTCATTCTTAATTGATGCTATGAAACCGTGCGAAAATGTTGAAATTCTTGCCAGCGTTAAAAGGTCAGTTGAAGCTTTGTTGGTTTTCTACTTGGTTAACCTTTAATTAATTTTACCATTAATTTTAAATTTATAAATGAATAATTAGATAATAAAAACGAGTTAGTATCTATTTGTGCACCAAGTGCGAGGTTTTGACCATTGCACAGTTTCATTTGATGTTTTGCATCGTTTGAACTAGCAGCAATGTATTCAATTCTAATACCATAGTATATAGTGTATAGTATATACCATAGTGATGAGGAAAAAGATGGTCACCCATTTAATGCTACTGGTTGTGCTCCGTATAAGTCAAAGTCCATCTTTAAGAAGAAAACAAAAAAGGTTGCAAAGTCAAATTTTGTTGATCAACAAATATTCTTCGAAAGATTGTTGTCGTTAATGCATCTTATCCATGTAACAGCATTCATTTCCGTCGCATGTGTCATGCGCTGACAATCCCTGTGAGGATCAAATGACACACCACGGACACGTCAGTCCGAGGGCAAGCATTTTCTCCATAGCGGATGATGATGTTCAGTTTCTCACAAAGAAAAAATCAGTCAGGATGTTTCGAGGTATTTATTATTGACTACATTTGTCGTTAAATTGACATTTAACAATTTTAATGATGATGTTTAGTTATGGCATTAATTAATTTTATTGGTAATAAATAGAATTAAAAGCACAACCCGTCCTTATTTGTCATTTCGTACTCATTTATTTATGAGATTAATTTGCAATCAGTTTAACTTAAAGTACTTGAAGAGAAATGAACTTATTACTATTAATTATATATTTTTAACATTAATTATATTATTATTAATCTGGTTTTTTTTTTAAATCTTTCACCTTATTTCTTAAGAAACAATTTTAATTGTAAAATCCTCTAGGATTTCATAAAAGTCCAAAATCTGACAATGAAGATGACTTTTCCAATGGTGAATCAATTGTGTTTGCCAAAGGGGTGTGTTTATAACTTCATGCAATTATTTTTAATGAAAGTGTTTTACAATTTATTATGCTTAATAAATAATTGTAATAATAATAATAATAATAACAATAATAATAATAATAATAATAATAGTGCTACTTAATTATGATCGTTTGCTCAGCAAAGGATGTCTTTCAAGGCAACAGGCCAAGCAACTTTGAGGCTTTTGAGTGCAAGGAGGAAGCTTGAGGATGGTTTTAAAAGCTTTGGAAGGAAACATGGTGGAAAGAGGGAAAGTATTTGTGAAGGTGGTTATTTAATTAACTAACTAATTAATTAAGGTATTTTAAGTGATTAACATTAAACATTTAATGTTTTTTTTGGGGTTTTTAAGTTTACTCAGAACAAAATCCTCTATGACAATATTCAGCATTAGAAAACAAAAAAACAAAAAATTAACCAAAACTAACAGTTATATAGAATTAAATTGTTATTATTTTCCATGGTTTTACTCAGAAAATTATTATTCATTGTTCAATATTTACTTCTGGAGACATACAAATCATAATTTGTAATTTAACCTTTTTAGGAAATTTGTTCAGCAACGGAATGTCTCATGGATCGACACAGTTCTTGAAGAATTCAAACCTTGTCAGAGAAAAGAAGCTGATAAATGCTTACCTTTTGAAGTCTGGTTTGGTGAGGTTCAACTTTTTGCAGGAGTTTTGCAACCCCGGTTCACTGCCCGATGCTCCCCTTGTTGCTGCACTCCTTGACCTGGTTTGACCCTTCCAAGTTTTTAAATTCTTCTGCTTTTAGATTTTTGATTTGTTTGATTGTTTATTTTACTTTTAAACATTTCAATATAATTATAAGTAATGTTTTTTTTGTAATATATTAATATACATTCCACATCATAAATATAGGACAGGTACATGTTTTGACAACATCATTCCAAACAGTGGAATTATGTAGACCATTTTTTAAAATAGGATATAGTAAAATACATTCCCCTCTAAGAACATAAGTTCTGAAGAACCTCGAGAGGAAATGGCAGCCCAAACAATCACCGACACACCTCTAATATCTCTTTTAGAAAATGATTTTTTGGATCTCCTAACTTCATGTCAATGATATTTGAATCCATCTGGACCATCTAAGTTAAATTTCTTTTTATCTATAAAAATAACAGAGTTCCAGTTAGTGTCTAAATCCAACATCTCCTTTGTCCAGTTCAGTCAGAACTTCTTGTGGGCCTCCATCAGAAGCAGCTTGTGCTGATGCTTAACAAACTTTGGAAAACCACTTCCATTGAGACACCTCCATGTTGTCGATCAACTGACATTCAGATTTAAGCTATATTTTAAGTCCTTTGTTGAACTGAGCCCCTGGAAGCTTTGCGAAGGATCTTCTCTGATGTTCATCCAGTTTTTTTGGGTCTTCTTATTGAACACAATGTTCAATAACTTTGAGGATCACTTAAAAGACCACTAATAATGTTTCTAGAGTGATGCAACCTCCTAGAAATTTCAGAAATTGATAAATTAAAGTCTTTAAAGGCAAGAATTTGTCCTTTTTCAATATCAAGTTGCTTTCCTAAACCCATCTATAATAACGTTAACTATCGGTATTTTACTCATATAAACATGTTATGGGCATCAAGTAATATATAAGGAGTCATATTATGTTAATGAACTTTTGTGAAATCTGTAATAATATTTTTTTTCCATTGTGGAAGAAACCCCATTTTCCAATGTGGAAGCTCTGGGAAACAGCATCATAAGCATTTATTGATGGATTCTCATCAATATTCAAATTTTATTAATAATTACTAATTAATTACTTTCTTGTGATCTCTGCAATCAGCTTTTTGATGAAAGTTTTATTTGAAGGTATAGGTAGAAATTATGTAATTCTCAAACCTGGCCTATATTTATGATGTGCACTGTAGGTTGCATATCATATTATCAATATATATTAGAAGTAATTTCGTAACAATTATTGTTGTTATTAAATGTTATTATAATAATTACATTAATTTCATTTGTTGTGATGCTGTATAAACCAGGAGGCTCCAGTGCTTGGGAGAGCAGCCTTGTTGCTGGAGTGCTCTCATTTTGTAAACAGATGCAACAAGGGTGACTGGCCAAACTGGATGAAGTTGAATTATGGTGGTCTCTGCACCATTGAGAAGAATCATTCTGGTCAGCAATCGGTCAGCGGCAGGAACGTGTCGGTCCAGAAAAATGCCGGGGTGTTGTTTCACCAGTGGGCTGAGGTGGCTGGTGATGATTTATTTAATGAATATAAGTAAAGGAATAATGAGTTATAAATAAATGAAAAGTTGATAAATAATTCCTTGATTCGAATGGCCGATCCTCTGCTAATGATAACAACGTCGTGCCATTGGAAAGTATTGACTGTTGATGTTTTAGTATTGTTTGTGCTTTACTGATTTTACAAATGAAATCAAATATTTTCGATCTATAATGCTGTTTGCAGACTTTAGGCAACAGGTTGTCCGAAGTTTTGATCGATGAGAATCCAGACTTTTATACATTCATGAACAAAGTCGGAGACGACGGAAAGAAGCAGGATCCGTGGCACGCCGACCAAGAGGAGAATTATTTGGATGAAGGTGCCACATTTTAGAAATTAAGATGATTAACATACAAAATATTAAGACTTGGAAGAGAATTCACTAGGTTGAAATTTGATAATTCAGCACTTAATTCTTAATTATTACTATCGAATTTATGTTCCAAATGTTTCATTATCAGTTAGACTGGAGGTCATCTGAATGAATAATTAATCAGGAAAATATTTTTAACTAGAGACGGTTAACCAAGGTGGAAACGAGTGTCCCCACTCTCTCAAACTTGTGGCTTGCCAGCTCCTCTACGAAGTGACTGCTTACCTGAGAGAGACTCATCAGAACCTCCCGACGACAAAACACCAGCGTTACGAGAGGATCGCCGACAGCAAGAACGATCCGAACCGTAGGTGGAGTTCCGTGTTTACCCCACCTGAAAGTGGCGAATTTCCATCTTCCAACAGACCCCAAGAAGGTGTTCTTGTTTGATGGAGGATGTATTCCTCGCTTCCATTATTTGTTTGTCACATGTGCCTTCATTTTAGACAATAATTGATTAATAAAAGAAGATTTTCATTCTGACCATAAAACGACATTTACGTTGGTTATAAACATTAAGGAGGGAGTGATAGGAAAATCAGCTTTGCAGTCTTGGACGTGACGACCAGATCCGATTCAATGCATAGCAGCACGAATTCAATCTCGCAGTCCAACATCAACAGTTCATTGGAAACAAAGCCAGGTGGATTGATACAAAAACAATATTTTATTCACTTCCTTATGTCCCTAATCTAGAATCAATCTTTAAATTATGACTGGTTTGCAACTCAGGAAGGAAATCAATGATATCCACTGGTCAGAAATTGTTGAAAGCTCGAAGAGGTTCTGATCAGAATGCCACTTTTAAGCACAACAGGAGTTTCAAAGTTACGCACCATGCTGAGCAAGGTTTATGATTTTTAATTGTTCTTTTGTTCAAGTCAGAAAAAAAATGAAACATTGATATGAGAAAACATAGACTTTGGCAAGGAGATCTTATGGCTATGAATACCATTCATGTGAAAACAATCCTGGCAAACTGCTGTTCACAAACAACACGATTCTTCACCGACGAGATTGACCGCCATCCTCGTTAATCTCCAGGTCTTCCGAGAGTCGGAAGCACGAAGCATAGAAAAGTGAGCACCCAATCCTTGCACTCTGCGAACTCTACAGAGGAGACAGTTTCTTCTTCGTATGCCATTTTTGAAGAGGAAGAAGACGAGGAGGCACAGAACTTCGAATCCGATCATTCGCCGGGCGTTTCTTATGAGGACAAATGTCTCGGAGAGAATATGCCTTGGGTGAAGGTAATTTAAGACTTATGATAATGACAAGTTCATTAATCATGTTTTATAGTTTTGGCTTCTTTTGCCAGGCTTTGATAACTGTAGATATTGTGTGTATGAACTAATAAGTTATTGACTGAAGAACCTTGCATCTTGCGTCATCAGGTTGTCGTTCAATTGGCCAACAAATCCAACTTCGTGTGTGACCATCAGAATTATTGCCACCTCAACTGCTACGAAAGGCAAAGAAGGAGCTGTGCTCGGTTAATGCTTGCATTGAGGAAGGTTTACAATTCAGCAGAGCCACAGGACATGCATGCCCAAAGTGTCAAAGTTCAAGCCAACAAGCCTAAGCAAAAAGTAGGCACTCTGCAAACTCTAAGGAGCAATTGTAGTGATGTTTGATGTTTTTTTCCAGCCATAAGTAGCATTTCTCTGTTTAAATAATCAATTTATAAATTTCATGTTTCATAAGGTCAATCTGTTATTCATTATTAAGGATTTATTATTATTTGTACAGGATTGTTATTGAAATGAATTAGTTATTAAAATTATTTTCCATTTATTTACGAGTCCAGGAGTCGTCCAGGTCTTGCCATTCAACATCTTTGAACCACGAGTCATCAACAAAATCATCATCCGATCCTGGTCATGCAGTGCCAGCCAAACACAATGAAGCTCTCCTTATCACAAAATATTTGGATCAACAGGTCTTTTTGAGAATTATTTTAAATAGTCATAATCACAGCAATGAACATTAATGATAATAATGATAATAAATTATCTTATGCATAATAATAATAATAATGAATGGTAATGATAATGATAATAAGTCATCCTATGTAGAAGTATTACTTTGTTGTGGAATATATTGCTGAGGACATTGAGCTTTAAATAATTCTTGTTTTGAAGAATTTTTTTATCCTATTATATTTTATTATTATAAACCGATTATAGTTTGGAATGGGAAAATATAGGCACGTGAATGCAAGCTGAAATCGTAAAACAAAATTAGTGTTTTACTATGACATCTTACTTTAGGAAATACTAATAATCTCAGTCTCCAATCCCAATCTAGCTCATGCACTTTATTTAGTGCAGTTACGCCCCATATATTGATGTGTTATAATGGTCCTAAAAAATGAATATCATTAATTATTCTTTTTTTTGTTATAAATAATTTGTTAAAATTTGACCAATAATTGGTTAACACATTTTCGTTACTTTAATTTATTTACGACTGCAGGTTGCAAACCTGACCCAAAGTCCATTGGCAGTTGTTGTCAAAGCGGCTCCGATTCTTTCTGACGACATCTTTATTGACATCATGCCTGTTGCATGGGAGCTGTTGCTCGAGAGTGACCAGGAATTGGCTGCTGCAGCTGGTTAGGGGAGCTCTGAATAATCATTATTTACTAAAATAATTTTAATTAAACGGAATTTTAAAATTTGTTAAAACTTTAAGCAAAACCGAATGGTCGCTTTAAATGTTTTGAATTTGTGGAGAATTCAACCGGTGGTGCCATTGGCCTAGTCATGTTTAGCTTTGGGCTCAACATTTGTTTTAAGATTTTTTTGTTGTTGTGTTTCAGCTTCTGTGTTCCTTTTGTCTTCAATAAGAGTCCCTGAACACATGCAGGAGTTAATTTCCTATCAATTCCAGCATCCTGATGCCTCCTTCAGAATTGGTGCCACACTGAGGTTTGCATTTGGATGTCTTTAGATTGGAGATTCTTAAAGTCTTTTTCAGATTATGACCTCAATGACCCTTCTTTTGCAAAGATTTTCAATTCTTTGGAATTTCCGGTTCCAAGTCTGGCATCGTATGGAGGAAGGTGCACATTACCACTTCAAAGTTAATATTCATTTATCCACGTTTTAAAGCATTTTATTCACAGCAAATGTTGTTTTAAATATCTCAGAAAATGAGCAAGAGTTGTAACTTGAAGAGCTAATTTGCTTAATGAAATAAAAATATCTTTTGCAATCAGATTCCTCCACCAAACATTGATTTTGTCCTCCCATCTCCAACGATCGGTCTTGCAAACTTGCCGACTGTTGATGCACCTTGGTTGCCCCACTTCAAAACAAAAGTCGAGGAAGTTACAATCAATCAGAAGGAATCTGTGAGTCTTATTTTCAATGGTTTATTTATAATGAGCATAATAATTAAAATTCACGCTTTCATTGAGAAGTTTTGGATTGAAATTAATTATTATTTATTCTAAATATGCAAAACAATGTCGATATAATTTGTTAACATAAATCAGAATTTACGATAAGAATGCAGGTCGTGTTCTGCATCGTCCGTGACTTGGCGTTTATAATTGCAGTTTGTCATCATTTTAATTTTAAATTAATTTAATTTACAGAAATCCCTAGTGACAGCAACGACAACAAGAAGGAAACAACAGCAACAAATGATCCACCAAGCATTATTGGCAGAAGAAGGCAAGAAAAGGGTCGCAAGAGAAAACTGTTTCATGACTTCCGTGCCAATTTGTTCCATGGCATCCATCGAACCCGCCCTGTTGCACTCCGTCGAAGATCACGAAGACGGTGAGACCGTCGTCATTAATTTCTCTCTTCATTATTTCTTGTACATGAAATATCATTATCATCTCAGTGGTTTCAAATAAAATTTAATTATTTATTAAAATTAAAAAACAAAAAGAAATTGAAACTATCCTTTTGCACCAATTGTATCCATTTTGAGCAACAAGCAATTGGCTGCCTGTTGCATTATTATTTATTATTATTATTATTACTAATTATTATTGTTACAAATCCATCATCGTCCATCATAACCACCACCACCACCATTCAGCTCTTCAAGAGGAACTTTCCTTGGCAGTTGCCACCAGGAGAATGTCAGTGGCCGTGGTGAACAGGGCCTCGAATGTTAGAAACCTGTCCGGTCGCCATGGTAGCGTGTTTTTTTGTCGACCCATGCAGGTTGAAGGTAGCAGTGCATGACAATGAATCATTTCATTAACAATATGTTTATTTACCAGATATATATATATATATATATATCTTGTTATAGTATCTTATACTTTATTAACAGTATATATATACATATATATCCCACACTATACAAGTGTATAGTCTAGGTCCTATGTATCGTATACATATATATATATATATATTGCATCCAAAGACTTTTAATCAATTTGCGATCTGTGTAATACCTATATCCAAAGAGCTGCCCAACAATGTAGATTGGGTTGCGAACACCTCGCATGAAGACCATCGAGGATTGCTGCCATTTATTACTGCAGCTATTATGCTGTAGTTCACGCACACGGCACTATATAAATGACATATTATTATTATTTATTATTATTATTATTATGCATGAGTTCTAGCAACAATCCTCCTCAACAATTAAACTTTAAAAATTTTGTTCATAAATCACAAATCATGAATTCACAAATCCTATAACAACAGACAAGTTCTTTACACTTGGTACCATTAAGAACCTTTTGGTAAAAGAAAGTTGGAGTTGAATATTTATTTTAACTTTTATTATGATCGTCCCATTTATTGAAGGAATTGGTTGAATTGTTTATTTGTTTAAGGAGGGAAATGTTAATATTGAAAGTTAATAATTAGATAAATAAATATTATTAAAATTAAAGACAGATTAATCTCTTAAAATGGAGTATATTAAATGTTCCAGATGATGAAAGGGCTTATCCACTTCACACCAATCAGATGCATCTCGCTCAATCATTCTTTCCCTCCTCTATCTGTCAATCTGCGATCAACATCATCCAATGCCTGGACGATTTTGAAGTCAACCTCGATGGAACATCTGGTGATGATGATGATGATGCCCTGTGATGGTGGTCATGGTGATGATGATGATGAGTTCATTTTATTGCAATTTGTGAAGACACACGTCATATTTAGCGTGAAGGAGTGAAATGCACAACAACCGATAAGATTGAAAATTAAAATTTATTCAAATTTCATGCAGTGAGTGAAGTTGCAGAAAAAATTATTTGGAAATGCCTGGTTGAGGATCCTGCCCTGTTTCTGAGGACGTTCCTGGAAAAGTTGACCAACAAAATCCGTCACAAGGAATTGATTTTCCTTCTCAGGAAACTCCTGTGGCACATTCCAGTTCTGCCGTCGCAAGCTGCTCATTGCATCTTCAATTACTTGGTTTGATTTCGATTAACTTTCATTTTTATTATTTTTTTTATATATTTTATTAAACAATTTTTTTTTTTAAATTTCCTTTCATTTTATTTATTAATCTGGCTGCTAGTTTGCTGTCGTGTGTATGCTGATGGTTTGTTTGTTGGTGCCCTTGCGTCCCTTTGGGAAAAAATTGTGCATGTTAAAAATTGGCTAAATAAATGTAAAATGTAAGTTTAAATTGATAAACATGATTTTATTAAAAAAGTATTAATAATATAATATTACTTAATTAATAAATAATAATATTGATAATAAAAAAGTAATAATATAAATTTGATAAATAATATAAATAATTGCCAATAACATAACATAATAACAATATCATTTCAGATAGGATTTGTGATGTTCCACGTGAGGTCCCCGTCAGAAGGAGGACTTGAATCCATCAATGAAGCACTTTCCGTCGTTTGGCAGGTTTGTTTGTTTGTATGTTTGTATGTATGTTTGTTTATATGTTTGTTTGCTTGTGTGTTTGTTTGTTCATTTGTTTGTTCGTTTGTATGTTTGTTTGTTTATTTGTTTGTTTATGCAGCAGCAAAAGTTTCTTGAGTTTTTTTTTGATGACTAATGTTTAATTTGCAACCTCCCGTGCACTTTGACTTTCTAAACATCATCAATTTTTATATGCGATCCTTGCCTGGACCGCTGCGTTGAACGTAGCATGGCTTCCCGACGGTGAATTGGGTGTTACTCGATCTCTTTGATGTAGGCTTGTTCTGACGGTTTTGTAGTTCCTGGGCAATGTGCGGCACTGAAGGCAAAAGCGCATCTAATTTGCTTCGTAATTGTCTTCCGTTCAGAAGTTCACTACCAGTTCTTAACTGCGTGATCTACGTGGATTGGTGCAATAGACCCATAACGTGTAGTCTAAGTTTCTCAGGAACTATGATTCTGTTTCCGAAGATAAGACAATCATTTTGCACTGTCAGAGCATCTTCCAACTTTTGAAAATGTCGAATTTGTGCACTTTCGGATCGTCGGTACTCTATCGAATAATCGTACTGGTGTAGTATCAATGCCCATCGGGCTAAACGATTTGCTGCTAATAATGGGGTGAGTTTTGAAGGGCTGAAAAGCGACAACAAAGGTTTGTGATCCGTCACTAAGATAAAGTTTCGTCCGTAAAGGTATTGATGGAATTTCTGCAGCGCGTAAATAATCGAAAGTGCTTCCTTATGTATCTGACTATAATTTCTTTGTGATGTTGACAGTGTCTTTGAAATGTGCAATATTGGTCGTTCGGATATCTGTGAAACAAAACTGCACCGATTCCAACATCTGATGCATCACATGCAATTCCCAAAGGAAGCGTTGAAAGGTTAAGGTATTCAATTGAATCTTTAGCAAAAATGCATTTCTTTTTGTTACATCTGAGACCTTTGTCTCTCAATCGTTGAAGTAATAGTTTCAGGTTTTGAATATGTTCTTTGGAATTCGAACCTCCGATAAGAATATCGTCCAAATAGACTGCTACTCCTTGCAGATCGCAAGTTAGTTTGTCCATTATCTCTTACCGGGGCTGAAATGATAGGGGCATAGGATACCTATGTCGGTACAATGAAATCTTTCAAACAATGTTCGGAATGGGATCACCTGTTGCCGAAACATATCTTGTACTGGAAAAGTTTAGCCTGGGCTTTCCCCACATTTTCCAAGTTTCGATTGCACAAAAATTGTCCCTGGCTCCACTATCTAATTCAAAAACAAATTCTGAATGTGCAATTTGTAGCACCTGAGTCAGAGGTGTGTGGCTCGGAATTGTGTGGATGTCACATGTGGTGGCGGCATTTCGAATTTTCGCCGCGAGTTCCTGAATTGTTTCACCTGGTTGTCTTTTTAACTCAGTCCAAAATTTGAATCTCTCTCGAATCACAAATCTCTTGGGGTTGAAGTTATGCATCATCACCGCTTGGATTTCAGCAAAGTCCAATTTATTTACTTCGCACGGCGTTGGTTTTTGAGAAGCTGTTGTTTGCAAAAGTTTGTAAATAGAAGCGGACTGGTTTGTCAGAAACACTTGCGTAATTTTCGATGCTGGAATTGAATTCGCTTCAATGAATGACTGGAAGCGGTTCATATAATCATTCCACAATTCTTTGCTAGGTTCGAAAGAAACCAACACGCTCCAAACTATCGTTCGACAACATCCGACCCCGCCTCCTCGCACATCGTCACAACAACTTGTAATGTATAATAATACCTTGTAGCACTTTGCCTGAAGTATGGTATCCAATGCATGAATTATGGTCATGATTCATTTGACAGGTTTGTTTCGTTTCAGGTCGTGCCTTGCGTTACAGGAATTTATTTCAAGGATTTGAAGCAGACGCTCAGAAAGGAACAGTGCGATGTGAGTTTGGTTTTGTTTGTAATTGTTTGTTGATTTTAATTTGTTTATCATTTACTTTGATGGCTTCCTTTCTCGATCATGATGAAGTTGTAAGGGATGATAAACATGTGCTAATAAATCGTTTAACTGAAGTTTTGTTTATAATTTAGAAGAAAATATGAAATATTCAAATATGAAATATTGAAATATGAAATATTGAAATGTGAAATTACTTGTACAAAAAGTCCACCCTGTTGATTGCTGCCAATGTTCCGAGTGCCAAAAAGTTGATCGTTCACGGACCTGATTTGAGTTGCATCCCATCACAATTTCTCATCCAGGAAGTTGGTCATGTTGACTTTAAATTCAATTTAGTAACTTATTCACATTATTAATTATTAATTGAATAAATTGCACGGTTTATTGACAATTTTTAAATTATTATATGCAATTTATTCAATTGAATTAATTAATCAATAAATGAATAAATTGCACAGTTTATTGACAATTTTTAAATTATTAGACTTTATTATTTTAAGAAACTTCAAGCAAATATTAAACTGAAGTGATTTTGAAAAAAAACTTGCAACAATTCTTTGATATTTATGAAGGACACTCAATTTTATCACATCCTCCAAGAAAGTCTTGACTTCTTTAACATCCCAGTTGAAGTTCAACACGAATATTTTCTTGTTGACACCAAAACAAGTGAGACATTCCATTCAACTTAAGAATAACAATACTTAGATTCAAAAATTACTGCTATGATTTGATCAGACGACTTAATCACGATTAATCGTATCTAATTGAAATATTTAATAATAATAATAATTCAATTATAATTAATAATAGTAATTAATTAATTTTAATTAATCATAACTGATCATAACAATTGATGATTGAAGATCACATGCACAACTTGAACTGCTACGTGAGGGATTTTTATTTTTTCCGACGGAACTTTTACCCGCAACTGAGTCTCGTGAGGATGAATGTCGAGGAAGCCAAAAGTATTCTCGAGCGACAGGTTGGTTTTCAATTAACTTGTTTTTATTTAATTAATTAATTATTATTTAACCAGTCCTTTGAATTATTATTTTGTAAGATGTTAGATGCAACCAGACCATTTATATAGCACTTACTTCTCCATTTATTTGTATCTTCACCTGGCTGTAAAGACAATGACTCTGTAATAGAATTGTAATTTTTGTGATATAACTGGTAAACAATAAGTAACACTTCTTATCAGGCAATAATGCTGATAATGATGAATTTATTAGACATATGCTTGAGCACTTCTTCTGCACTGGCTATAAATTAACAGGTGAATATCTAAGATAAATATAACAGATTTAATAAATATAACAGATTTAATGAATATAATAGATTTAATAAATAAACTAGTTTTAATAAATATAATTGATTTATGTTTGTTTATTCTTGGAAAACTGAATGGAAATTATTTAATTTCAGACCTTCATGTTGAAATTCTTGGAGATGGAAAAGGTCTTATTTTCATTGGCAGTTCTAAACAGTTCACAAGGATCTCAAGTTAGTAATTATGATGATGATAATGATGATGGTGGTGGTGCTGATGATGATGATCAGTGTAATGGTGATCATTATCATGATGGCTTATATTTCCTCCTCTGTATCTCTACTAAAAGACTGTCTATTTCACAAATATTTTAGATCAAACTAAATTAATTTTTAATAAATTAATCAATACATTTAAAATATTTTAGTTTCAAAACCACGTAAATTACCTTCACGAAGAACTGCTCAAACTTCCTTCATTTCCGAGAAAAGCTCTCGAAACCGAATTTGCCATCCACGCGGCAGGATTGGAAGACGTAAGATGCGATGTTTGCCAGTAGTTTGAATTAAATGCTTTTGCCAATTTAAATGCATTTAAATGGTTTTGATTTCTTTTTAATTTTAAATGCTCAAATCAGCCTTTATTCTAGGAAATCCTCCAGATGGACATGTTGCACAAGTATTCTTGGGCTCAGGTTGTTTACAAATTTTAAAGCGAGGAAGGATGGAAAGTCGACGTGAACTATTTATGTGCCGGTTGAATGATTTCGTCTCGGTTGAGCGATTATGATGTGCCAGTTGAATGATTACGTGCCGGTTGAACGATTGCTTGTCCTTTGCAGTTGATAGCGACGATGTTTCGCGGAATATCGAGCACGATAACCCACGTCGGTGACCTTCCTTTGTTCTTGAACGTCATCAACGGCATCATCGTACTCCATGCAGACGACATCTTCTTGCTTCGTCACATGGCCGCCATTTACGTCAACGTCTGCAGACATTTCAAACAAGTTTTCTCCATGACCGGGTCTTGCCGACGCTCCTCTTTGATGGAATCACGAACATAATTATCGAATTATAATAATAATATGTTATAATAATAATAATATGTTATTATTAATTAACATGCAATTATTTCATTTGTTTGGTTTCATGAATTGTGAATATTTTGTAAATATAAATAAAAAAATAAAATAAAATTCTCCTCTGTTGAAACTTTAAATAGGTTCTCATTCATCCTTCCAACGATCTTGAAAGTTTACACCTCCTGTCGTTCAAACCACATGACAAATTATGCCATAAAATTCATGGTCAAACAATTTTTTCTGCTTCATAGAAACTCTTTCATACTTCAGGTGAGGTCATATTTTTTTATTTAATTTTGTATTTAAATTATATTTAAGAAAAAAAAACAATGAAAAGGCTTAAAAATCAAATTTGACTTTAATTCAGTTATTTGGAATCGCCTCTTCGATGCTGGAAGGCAACGTTTCGAATAATGTGCCGGAAAAAGTCAGTTTCCTGTGGATTAGTATTTCAAATGATTTATTTTTAATTTAAAGGAAAATAATTTGCAATGGTTTCTCTGTGGTTTTATTTATGCAAATATTAATAAATAAATAAATACATAAATTTGCAACTGATTTGAAGATGGAAACTGGATTATTTTACGATTTGCTGGCTTCGATAAATGAAGATCTTCCTGATAAAATGATGATTCTTGAACTTATGGACAGCAAGCAACCAATCCAAGCCTTGGTGAAAATTAATTCAAGTTTTAACTTAATTTAATTTTTAACTAAATTTATTAAAAATTGTTTCAGGATTTTTGTTATAAGGATGATCCTGACACATTCTCCATGATGGAAGCGATGAATCTCTGCATCACTGTGATTGCTCACTCAGTTGAGTCACTGAGGGCAACCCAGATGCTGGTGAGATGGTGTTTACAAAAAGTTCATATCTGATGATACATATGTTCTCTCTATCTCAAGAAAAAATGTGATGATGTATTTGAATATGTTTACATACAATTACACAATATGTTTGCATCCATCGGGATGCTCTATGAAATGGTGCTTGACTGCATCTGTTGCGTATCATATGTACTTTTATTATCAATAAACACAACAGAATATATAAAATTAATACATAAAATTAAGCAATAAAAAGCCAAACCATTAACGTACATTCATAGTTTTATAACAATCCAATTAGACCATTTTGGAAGCCATTTTGCCAAATTTCCTTGAAAAAGTCCTCAGCGATCACCAAAAGGGCGACCGAGAAACGTCGGTCAACGGCGACCTTTCAGTCATCGGCAACCTTTCCGTGCTCGTCAAGATTCTCGTCAGCAGCTGCGAAACCATGACCAGGTTTTGGCACGAATAAATTATAGTTATCAATTATAGTTATGATTTGTATTCTTAGGTGTTTGTATATATCTAATAAATTAGTTTTAAATAGTTATAATTGGTATTCTTAGATATTTGTTAAACATGATGGATAATTATTATTTAAAAAAAAAGCTTTTGCAAACCTCGTACATTATGAAATCAACATGTTATCAGCATGTTATCAACATGTTATCAACATGTTATCAGTATGTTATCAACAAGAACCTCAAAGTAATGAATTGGTTGATTCATTGAAATTATTCATGAAATCATGGAAATGGTGAAGCATAGACTGCTGTGAATGAGTCACATTCAAGCCATCATTTTTTATTCACTGAGATGAAGTCTGAATAAGTAAATAAATAAATTAATTAAATAAATAAATATAGAAACAAGTCAAAGGGTAGAAGTCTTTAACCAAGACCTTTTACCTTTCATTGAAGGTTCAACAGATCACAGTTTGAACCAAACACTAAACCATTACAAGGTCACTTAAGCCAATCTCCAAAGCCTAAAAAACACAAAGAGGACTTGACTGACTTTAGGTTACAATGGGAAAATAATTTAATTTAAACTCCAGTTTTAATTTTATAAAAACATTTAAAAAATATTTTTATCGATTATTATCGAGCCAATAAAATAGAAAATGCAAGAGAACTGAAAAAAAGAACCTGGGACCATGTCTTATATATTCAAAAGTTGATCTTTCCATCATTCTCAGGTTCGTTCCGACGGAAGAGGGAAGCACGAATCAGTTCCAGGAGTTTGTGAAACCAAGAAATGCTGTGCTGAGCATCGCCAGTGACTTTTACCTGCCATGTTTGATTCATTTGAGAGAGTTGCACAACTCGGATCCATCAGTCAAAGTCCTTGAACTTCTTGATCACAAATCACACATTGTGAGCGAATAGAATAACGTATAATGATACATATTTAGATTTCAGTTGGTAATATTTGTAAATATGATGTTGAATTATGTGATAATTAATTATAATTAAGATTACTAAGGGCTTTAAAATCAGTTTGCAAGTGATGGTCACAAAAATAAATGGGTTGTAATACCAAATTTGTGTGGTGATGTTATTAATAATATGCTATTAATTTATAATATGTTATTAATACTTTATTTTGATAATATTTCTATTAATTCAGAGATTGGCAGACATTGCCCATTCCCTGTTGAAAGTTTCAGCCCACGATCCTTCCATCATAAACAGCGTTGGTCTGCAAAAGTAATAACTTTTAATATTCCCGATTGTGATTTGCCTCAACAGTGAGATTAGTAAACATTATAAACATCACTTTTTTCTTTCTGCTTTTGCACCAGGTACATGGCAAATGTCATGCCAAATACTGATTGGTCTCAAACGTCCATAAGACCAGCACTCAATTTGATTCTCAGAAGATTAGAAAGATTTCTCAACAAGATTTACAAGAAAATGATTCCATTGGTTAGTAGTTCTTGGTGTTTCTAAGATGATGATGGTGATGATGATAAATAGCAAAGAAATAAATGCTTTTTCATTCATATTATTTGTTATTTCAGAACAATTTAAACTGGGATGCTGTCACAAATCTCATACTTGGTGATTTATTTTTTCAAAAAATATACAATGTTTATTATATATTCAATAATTCTGGTATATATTAATTGTTGTTTTCTATAAATAGCTATAAACTCGACCCTGGCCAATTGCAGCTTCATCGGACATCTGCCACAGATGAAGGTCAGACTATTATCATAATTTATTCCAATTTATATTTGATCACATTATTAATTTATTTATGCTTTAATTCTAGACATTGGTTCAAGCTTGCATGAACATTGTAATGGGAGATGATGGATTATCAAATACAGGCAGTTCTTACAGCCTTCCTCACAGATTTGAATCCAATACTTCCTTCAGATCCATCTGTCCATTACAATTTCATGGTGTTTCCATTAAACTTGCTCTTAGACTGCTTTTTGTACTGAAGGTAAATGATGTTTTCTTTTTTGATTGTAAATATTCAAATTAATTAATGATTAAATATTCAAAGTAATTAATGATTAAATATTCAAAGTAATTAATGATTAAATATTCAAAGTAATTAATGATTAAATATTCAAAGTAATTAATGATTAAATATTCAAAGTAATTAATGATTAATGCTTAAAAGGAAAGTCTGGAGCAGTTGTGTGAATCATCAGCTTCCATGTACTCATCTGTGGAAAAGTTGATGAGTGTCATCATCAACATCATCTTCCCTTCATCCCTTGAACTTTCAAACCACAAGATTAAATTGGGTTAAATTAATGAACATCATTATTATTCATTAAGATTATTAACCTCAATTAGTCAAGTGTCTAACTATTGATTTGTCTGTTAATAACAATAATAATAATAATAATAATAAATAAATAATTTATATTTTGCTATGATATTGATATTTTCTTTGAGGTCAGAAATATTATATACTTGGCAGATTGCATGGTGCCAAGGAAAGCAGATGTGTTGTTTTGCCTGTCCATCATTTTGTGTGCACTCAACCCCAATTTTAAGCACCTCTCAAGTAGGGGAGAATTGGAGGGCAGGGGACTAATGGGCATCACATCCACCCACGGCTCAGGGTCTCATCTGCCCCCAGAAAACTTTACTAAAGTCGTCTTCCTCGGTGAGAATCTCTTTGCAAAAAACATTTCTATTAATTTATTTGAGGTCTTACTTGTCTACTTAAAGTTTAAAAATCATTTGTTATCATTGTTAGCTTTGAAGATAGTCATGATCTGCTTTGCAAAAGAACTTTCTACTGAATGGCACAAAATTGCCAAAGTTATTGTGCAGATGGTTCACAATAGGATGGGTGAGTTGAGTGGCTGAGAAAGAAATGATCGAAGTTGAAATTCAATGAAATGATTGAAATTTAATTTCAATTATCAAGTATCTTCAATTAACCAACCACAGGTGGCATGGAACTCTGGTCTTTCATGGACTTTGTCATCTCTCATCGGGGACCTTTGTTTGTTCTCTTGTTGCCACTCATCAGACACAGAGTGTGTTTTCTCTTTTACTTAATAAATTTAAAATTTCATTTTATGATTTTGCAATTTTATGCCTTCAATTGTGATTTCAAAGTTCAGAATCATGTTTGCATGGAAGATTAGCAGTAACCTTAAATGTTTAAACCCAATCTTAACAGCTATAAAATGCCCTTATTTAACCTGATATGATTTTATTAAATGAAGCTAACAAAAGGTCTTCCAGAATCAAGCCACAAATACCACTTGGTTGATGCAATCAGGAAAAAATTGGTTCTCTATCGTGCTTCTGACAAAAAATGTGCCAGCACAATTTTGCAGGGGTTTGCCCAGGAAATGATCAAATTGAAAGATGAGAATCTCTCAAACTCTGGTGACAAAAATCTGATTTTTTATTCTCTCTTCATTTTCTTGTTTTTGTTAATTTAAACAAATTGCAATAAAAAGGTTTCACCATCAAAACTGGGGATGATTTTTCCTACCCCATAAACTTTAATAAGTTGGAGAAAGTCGATCAATCGAAGAGTCACGAAGCTTCCGACAGTCCGGAAGGCGTGCATCAGAGCCGGGCCCATTCCTACAAGAACACGAGCGTGATCGAGCCATCTGACGGAAACCTCATCTTGGAAAAATATTTCAAAGACATGCAAAACTTCAAAAACACGAGCGAAGGTTGAGACGATTCGAACTCTTTCTGATGATTTCTAAAGATTTCAGGATGAAAAACCCGGGTTGTTTTGCCCTCGTTCGATTCAGGATACGAGCTGGATAACAACTCCCCGTCAAGGGACTCGGACGTTGACATCCATCGTCTTCAGAGGCAGGATGCCAAGAGTCGCAAGACTTTCAAGATCAAAAGGCACTGCAGCACTCTGAACAAAAGCGGATTTCTTGCAGGAAGCATCCTGAGAAGTGCGACCGTAAAGGGGGCCGGGTGCCAGAACAGGTTCCAGTTGAGAAAGAAGGACGTGGAAGATCATGGCTCTCAAAAGTTCGTCAAGGTGGACACCAACGAACTCGACTCGGAGGCAAAGTGCACCAGCGTTCAAGAAGTCAACACGTTCAAGAACAACGAGAGGACGCAAAGTTCGCAGTCGGACACGGACGCCCTGGTCTCGAAGAAGCAGACCATTTCAAAACTGGTCGGCTGGAATATTTTTGCCCATTTTGCTTCGAAATAAATTAATAATAAATATTAAATAATTCTGAACCCATTCAGCACAAGCAGTCTGTGTATAGGAGCAGATTCATGCAGAAGTCCAAATCCCATGAAGACGACGCTCCAGCTGGTACTGCCAGGGGCAAAATCGCCAGGCAGGGCTTAAAAAATCCGCAACAAAGTCCGGTCAAAGCGTCGGAAAACGAAGTCCTGCTGGCCAAGTCCGAATCCAGTGAATCCTTAAAGGATGAAAAATCTTACCTCTTGGATTTGGAGAATCCTTTAGTTGATGTGGAAGCAAACGTGGCAGACGCAAAAACGAAAATCCAATAATTGATCTCATCCTAATATTTATTCACACGTGCTAAAGTACTGCATACTCACGAATGCAGTGAAGAATCACTTGAAACTATTCTTATTGCATGCCAGATTTAATTCTCCTGTCGTAACAAAGTAGTGCCAACGAGTCTAATCACATTAATGAAAGTTAGGACCACATTGAAACAGCTTCTAAATTGTAAGATTTTGAAAGCACACAGGTGCAGATAAAATCATGAGTTTTGAGTTGAAGTGTCAAAAACAGCTTCTTCTTTAAACAAATATGCATCCTCTGCTTATCTACAATCACAGGTTTTCTTGAAATTGATGGTTGTGCTGCTAAATGTGAATCGTGCTGCTGCTAAGTCTTGCTAAAGTTTCGTCTCGTTTGTTGCTACTCGTCAGTCCTTTCACCTTTCTTTGAATTCCTGATGCCAAAGACTGACACCATGTTGACTTCATTGGTGGCTGCCAGTTTCACCTGTAGTAGAATATGCTGGGTCAAGTTCTAGTTTTGCTTGATTAGGAGATATTTTATCTAAATATTCTCAATAAATAATATAAATAAATATTTCTCTTCATTTCACTTATGTTGACAGTCATTAGAATGTTATTCACTAAGATGCAATGGTTTGAATTAACAAACATCTAAACAAATAGACATCTTTAGGGAAGTAGTTGTTACCTTGTAAGGATGAAGAGTCAAATAAGTGCAGTTGATGTACTTTTGAGCCATGAAACCCTGATGGATCTTGATAGGATTCATCTCACCAGAATGCTTGAAGGCACTTAAGTATGGCTGTCCAGAATGACCGCTAAAAATTATTATGAGGATTAAGATTAAAAATTAGTTTGCAAAGGTCAAATTAATTAATTAATTAATTAGGGTCAAATTAATTAGTTAGGGTCTAATTAATTAATTAATTGTTTAAGAACAGTTGGAAGGGCAGGGAGTTCTCTGGACTCACCAAACAATGAGTTCAGCTCTCTGATGAGCGTCGAACGCCTTTAATTCGAGTGCTTGTGTTGCCAACTTTTTAGTGATTCTGTTGTTCCTCAAGTCCCAGAAGAACACTTCCCCATGGTTGCTGCAACGACAAAAGTTAATTAATTAGTGATAAAATTATCAAAATAAATTGGTTATTAATAAATTATTTATTAGTAAAGTTAATGAGGCATGAACCTTGCAGATATCAGGAGGTTTTCATATCCTTCTGGGCAGACGACTTTGTTAATCCTAGCCGAATGCTCTCTCAGGCATTTCAGCTCACTGCAGACGTTGTGAAAGATCATTATCAAGAACTTTTAAAGTCATAATAAGAGCAACATCAATCAATCAATCGTTACCATTCATTCTTTGGGAGTCTTCTGTCAAAGAGACGAACAGTGCCATCTATGAAGCCCCCTACAATCACGTCGCTGTTGTATGGGTTGAGGTTCAATGTTGTCGTGTAGCTGTTAAACTTGAGTGGAATGTCCTGGAGTAACATTGTTAAGTAATTTAACATCATTTGAGAAGTCAACGAGTTATTCGTAAAGTACGTAACGTTCGACAGATGATAACAAATTCTAAAAAATATTTTAATGTATAATTTTTTAACATAACATTTTAATATAACAATTTTTAATATATAATAAAATATTTTATAAATAAACGAATAAATGACAACATAGAATATAATTCTTCCGCTCACCCTCAATTTCATTTCAGTGTTTACATCCCACAACCTGATGTAATCAACATTACCACTTGCATACAACAACTGATTCTCATCATCCCAGTCCATCACGAGTCCAGGACCTGACATTACAAATGACAAGTTTGGTTGTTAATAATAAATATTATAACACTTATATACGTACATATAACATACGTAATATATAATTATATACATAATATAAAATTATATTATATATGATTATATTATAATATAATGAATATATTATATTATATATATAGGCCGAGATGTTCCTCACTGTTGGACATAGGAACAAGGTTATTGAGTGCAGTCCAGCTCGTGACCATCTCCAGGTTGTCTGAAGACGTGTAATTCTTCCATACCCTCACAAGCCCCTCCCCTGCATTGCAAAATGACAAAAAAAAAAAAGAACTCTCAGTTATTTTGAATAATTAAAAGTTATTCTTAATTAATAGTTAGGCTTTAACTCGAGTGCTTTTGAGTACCATCGGGTTATTGCAGCAATCACTTCTCATGGTTGAGAACCGAGTATGCAAATATAACTCGTTAGGACAATTGATTGATTAACATAAGCAGGTATGTAAATTACTGATGTGGTTTGTTAGAAATCACTGTTACATTGCTCCATCACTATTGATAGTTTTTAAAGCAATGAGAACAATGATGCCTTTCAAAACGTTTGCTAAAGAAACAAATGAACATACAAAACAACCAACAAGTGAATATACAAAACAAGCAACAAATGAACATACAAAACAAGCAACAAATGAACATACAAAACAATCAACAAGTGAATATACAAAACAAGCAACAAATTACCAGTCCCGGTGAGCAACAGGGTGTCGTCGTGAGGATTCAAGAAGTTCAAGTAAGTAACTTTCGTGTGGACGGTGTTCTTGTTTGAGAATGAGTTGATGTTGTAGTTCTGTTCCCAGTCCCAAATGCTGATAAAAAAAAAAGATGAACGAACGAATGAAATTAAGTTTATCTTTATCTCAAAATGGGTGAATTCAATTCAATTAATTCAATTCCTCCAATATTTTAAGTGCCTTTTTTATCCAAGTCCTAGGATGTCAAGGCACTGCCGACGCACATTAGCATAGACACGACCGAGCACAACATAATGAAATAATGAGAACAAAAGACAATTAAAAAAAAATGCAAACTAAAATATTGAAGAATAACATTGAATAAACAAATGAGTCTTTAAAATGGTATGAAAAAGCTCAGGTGAATGAATGAATGAATGAACGAACGAACGAATGAATTCATTCGACTCACTTGACAACATTCCCCTCAACAATGGCAAGTTGAGACTCAAAAGGATGGAACCTGAGGACGCTGATGGATTCAGAAAACTTGTTCGACATGATGAGTTCATCCGTCTTGGAAATTTCTTGAAATTCCATGAAATTCTACTTTCACATATTAAACCATCAAAGGGATGGTAAGCAAAACTTTATACAAACTTGCTTTCTGCTGTTCTCTTTCTGCCGACTTGATGACCCTGGCCGCTCTGTTGTACTTGTAATCCTTGTCGTACCAACCGGGAGTGCCGGGCCCGACGTCCTCCGCGGATTCGTCCCCGATCGAGAAGGTCTCGTCCGTTCGACGGTCCTTGGTCGTGGGTTCGGAGAATTTTCTGCAGCACCAGGAGAAGAAGTTGCTGCTCACGGATTGGAAGATGGGACTCGCCTGCAATGCAAAACGAATGCAAAAGGTCGTAAGATTCTAATCGAAAGAGCATCAGGTTTGCAAAGGTTTGCAGTCCTTCTGACGAGTCTGAAGATTGAATCTTAAAAGTGCTTATCATTTCTTAATGGTCAAACAATTATGTTGGCAATAAATTATAACCAGAGCATAATCACCACTTAATGTCAATACCAAAATAGCATTATCAATTATATTATATTATATTATGGCAAGTATTATATTATATTATATCATGTTATGGCAAGTATTATTTTATATTATATCATGTTATGGCAAGTATTATATTATATTATATTATATTATATTATATTATATTACAGCATTATCAATGCACAATCTTTATGTTACCAACTTTGTTTGGTTTTGCAGAAGAAACATCCTGCTTGGTTTGATGTCTGCAATGAAATCCAAGGATTTAAAATTTTGATTTTTCTTTAAATACTTTTAAATATTGCAAATATTCTGCTATATGCAAACTAGGTTTACCTTTCCTGATTTGATTTTAGCCTTTTCTGCAGAAGAAGAAGAAAATCAATAATTAGAAATGATTATTAAACATTATTCATAAAAATTATGCATTACTAAAATTGCTAAAAGCAGGAGTAACAACAGTGCATGATGACAAAAGCAAGGAACCAACACTGGCAGCCTTGAAGACTTCGTCGCAGAGTTGGGAGGCAGCTTGAAATACCATGGGGTGAGGATCATTCTTGAGGAGGACCAGGGCATTCCAAACGTTACTGGGAACGTTGGTGCTTCTCAGTCCTTGGAGTGGAGAGATGGACGAGATGTGCTTCAAACTACAAGCACCTGTCAGGATAAGATTGGAGATGCAAAATAAAAAGTTAAAAATTGATGTTTATAAGTCAAGATTTTATGAGAGAAAAGATTAAAAGAGGACTTTGATTAAATTAATGGATTCCTAAGAGGATTTTAGTTGGCTTGTTATAAAATAGATTTCTAAACCATGTTTTGTATCAGAAAGATACATTAGTAAGTTCAGCTTCAGAGTTACAATGATTAATTAATAAGTTGAATATTCATTCATCCATCAATCTATCTGTCAATCTATCTATCCATCCGTCCGTCCATACATCCATCCATCCAGCATTCATTCAACTTATTAAATTAATCATTAATTAATATTCATCCGTTCGTCCATCGAATATATTCATACTTATTAATTAATATTCAATCAACTTATTAAATTAAATAACAGTTTAACTAATTTTAAGTTTAAATTCCTACCAGAAAGAGGATCAGCAGTGAGATCACTGGCAGAATTACTTCTGGGGAGTCTGAATTTCTTGCTCTCTGTTGACAAAGAAAAAGAATAATTCTAACTTAATAAAGCAATCAGTAAAATAACGTCTTAATATTAAAAACTGATTTAATTTTAAAATAAAAAGAATTAGAAATAAATTGGGGAAACAAAATCTCACTAAGCAAGAGAGCATCTTGGCCTGTCACGGTGTGATAAGACTTTTGCATGAGACTCTCGGATGCGATCTTATCGAACTGGGCTGAGAAGTTCATGACGTAACCTGCCAAAGCCACCACCAGTTCCTTCCTGACGACGGGACTTCCGTCGTGGAGCGTCGAGAGGAGCGACGACGCGATGGTGTTGTCGATCTTTATGACGTGGTCGTCTCTTTCGGTGATGTTTGCCAGGAAGGTGCCCAAGCAATAAACTGTTGAGGCTCTTACCTATTGAGAATAGCTGACTAATCAGAAATAAATCCATTTCATAACCACAGCTGCATGAATATGCATAATATATATATATATATACAAATATGCAAATATAAACATGCATAAATCTTTCATTTTTGACCCACCTCTGGCACGGGATCTTGTAAAAGTGGAAAAAGCTTCTCATGAGCAGAATCCCTCACCCCTCTCCACCTGGCATCATCAAAATCAAGCCACACCTGAAACAAATATTACGTAAATATATACATATAATAAATACTAATATTACATAATATCAAACATGTATAAATACGATTACAATATATATCACCAGTCGCCAATTCTTAACGTCGTCCGAGCCGAGAGAATGAACCAACCTTGCTAAGGCAAAGAACAACCCACTGCCTGAGACCTGGATGGGGATCCATCACTTGGAGTAGGCACAAAGAGATTATGTTGTTTGTCATGGCTATTGCCTTTGGAGGTAATTATGAGTTATGAATAATTATGTGAAAATAAATTTTAATGGAGATGTTATATGATGATATATTTTCATTCTGCTGGAGTGTTACTTGTATTAACATCTCATTAAAATATTAAATACCTAATTAAATATCCATATGATAATGATAATGATAATAGTAATGATAATGATAATATTATAATAAACACATCCATCTATCCATCCACCCAATATGGTTTGACATTTAAAGACACTAACCTGTCCACTTCTATAATTATTGACCATCATGGACAACACAAAAGCTGCAGTCATTCTAGTTTCAGCCTGCAAAGCAACATTTTAATATTAAAATTAATTTATTTTCAATTTATAAATAATATATTTTTTTATATAGCAACATTTTAAAATGATTAATTTATCTATAATTTGAAATAATATAGTTTATTTAAAATTTAAAATGATTAATTTATCTATAATTTGAAATAATATAGTTTTTGCAATTTTAACAATATTAATAGTAATGTTTTGGGAACTTGCACATGCAACATTGAAAGCCACCAAAATCAGTTCCTTGTATAGGCAGACTGAATAAAATATTTCTTGTTAATAACTTGCAATAGAAAGAAATCATATGAAAAAGCAAACCTCCATTGAAACATCTGCAAGTACATCAAGGAAATATCTGTGGCCATTATCCTTCACCAGGTCCGCCTGACAGCTCTGTGAGGAATATTGAGGACTTTTTAACAAAAATCCCTTTTATATTTCGAAATTCTTATGGTATTTATTATCTGTGTGCATGGTGTTAGTTAATAATGCTGTTTGATTTCATAAAAATTATTTATCTTATCTTCAATTGATTGTTTATTAATTTGCCTGGGAGTTTTTCAGAAACTTGATTAACAAAATTTAAAAAAAAAATGAAAAGTCAACAAATTATGTCGACACAAATTCATCAGCAACTACTCCTCCATTCAAATCACCATCATGAACATCATGGTGATGTAACAACAACACGATACCAACACTGTCTATCGCCAGAAGTTTTGCCCAAATGAAAACTAGGAGAGACTTCAATTCCTGTGCAGAGCTTTGAAGGAGCTTGAGAACGTATGGAAAGATTCCAACTGAGAGAGCCTTGAAAAATATAAAAAAAATAAAAAACTTCAAAAATCATTTTAAAATTATTGAAAATAAAGCAGAACAAATTTTAAAAATAAAAGCATTATAACAACATCAATTCACCAAGCTATCTTCTACATATTCCAATATGTATTAATGAGTAGAACCTTAAAATATCTTGATGATTATAGTCTAAAAAAATTATGATTAAAAGCAAATCAAAGCAGGCCCCTTACTAAGCTCGCTGCCCACTGCCCCAAATTGAGGAACTTTCCGAGCAACTCGAGAGCCCTCTGCCGATGAACTTGACTGAGAAGGACTTGGAGGACGATGGGCAGTTGTTCAGGAGGAGCGATGTTTCCCTGCTTCCAGGCCTCGTCGCTAATTTTCAGAGAGATTGCATTCTTGAGCCACATCTCGAAGCCAGTGAGTTGATCGGAGAAGAAAGAACTGTGCTTGAACGAGGACGGGTTCCCGATGGCGCTCGGAAGTTGCTTCAAAACTCCATCTAGGGCGTAATCCCAAGCCATCCTGGACGATCGGAAATTGTTTCGTCAAAGAAAAGTCAAAGATCAGTTCTGTCGAAGTCAAAGCGGATAAACTTTATCTGACCACATGAAGTGATGTCGCGTCGGGGGAAGTCGAGGAACCGAGATCGGACTGCAATTGTAATAATTGAGAATTCTTTCGGCAAGGAGAAAGTTCCTGAAGAGGCTGGCAACCAGCAAATCCTGTCTGAACAACTTCTGGAAAAGTTCTGCGACGGACGGACATCAACGTTATGAAGTTCAAATATGCGAGCGAGTGGAACGGTTTTAAATAAAATATTTTAAATTTAAAGAATAACATTGTCAGGTCAAGTAAAGTTCACAAAACTCTTAAGATAAAATTAAAATAATATAAAATTAATTTAAATGTTTGAATTTTACAAATTAATTTGAAATGCAAACCTCTTGAAAGTACATTCCAGGCGATGGTGTCCGTGATTGCAGTGAAAATCCAGTTCAACTCTCCCAGCATCGTCCTCCTATCATTCAACTGCCCTGGGATTCTTAATTATATTTTGCAATCATTTAACATTTAAAATTCAGAGACTGGTCAATTTTGAACCTTTCATTAAATTTTAAATAAATTTTAATTCACCTATCTGCAAGATCTGCTGAGAATTCGGGAACAAGCTTGGAATTTTTGGACAGGACATACCTAATTAATTAAATAATTAGAGTTCATTGCAACTATTTCTGACTAATTATATTATTATTATTAATATTATTATTGCAACTATTATTATAAAAATAGATGACATCAAATTTTAGAACTTCGTTAGTGGACGTAAGCACCGACCATTTCAGAGCTATCCTTATCGGAGTGGTGAGGCAAGCCGTGAACAAGTCCGCGGGAAGTCCCGAATTCAACGGCAGGGTTTCGTCCGACTGACAAGCGGCCAATAAAATGAAAGAACCGCTCGAATTATTGACTTTTGCGTTGCAGACGTTGTTGACCGAAGAACTCGTCTCCGGTTTGTTTACGCCGTCGTCGATGGTTTCGTGCTGTTGGCATTTTAATGAGCATAAATTAGCATAAAATAAATTGTTTGAACAATTTCGATTGGGAATTATAAAATCAATTGATGACTTGAACGAGTAGAAAGAATAGAAATGGTGTTTGTTGCATGAATCGATCATCTTAAATCGATCATTTCCAAAATAAAATAAAAATACTGTGATGTCTGTGGTGTTTAAAGATTTAAGTTATAAATTAAATTATAATTAGCATCAATTAGTCCATCAATTTGACATATTTATGCTGATGATTCTCAACATTTGAATGTTCATTAGATTTCTTTAACAACTTTAGTATTAGGCATCTTAAAGTTAGGCACTTGGTGACCTTAACCAAAAATAATGATTGGTAAATTAACTATTATTACTGGTTAATTTTTGCCTAACCAGTCATTAGTATGCAATAACAACCTGTTTCATCAAAATTCAGCACAATTTACAGCTTTAATTTCTAATTTATTTTAAATTTATACTTATTAATGTTGTTTCTCTCTTCTTATTCCAACAATATGTCAAAGTAAAATGCTGGAATGGACCGGTTATTATTGGCACTGACGAGTTAGTCAAATCTAATTTGTTTCCTAATTTAAGTTAATGCTTAATTTAATTTTTATTTTCAAAATATATGATCCAAAATATTTTTAAACTACCACAAACTACTGAAAACGAGTTCTTTGAGTTTCAGAAACTATTGTTCCACAAAATTTCCAAGCAAATTTCATCACAAATCATTCCAATAAATGAATAAAAACAAGCTCACGTCTCCAATTTCGCCTTCCGTGTCCTTGAATAGGGTCAAGCTCGGAGGGTTCCTCAAGTACTCCACCACGTTTCCGGCATTGGAGCAGTCGAAGACATAAATGGAAGGACTCCCCATCCACATTTGCAAGTCGCAGACGGACAAGGGAATGTATTGCGTGTAATGCTTTCAGAAGAGTCAATCAATCAATCAATCAATCGATTGAAAAGGACCAAATTTAACTAACAACAATAATAATAAGACTCCATACTAACAAATTATACATACCACATGATAACAATGCTATGATATGAATATAATAATAATAATAATAATAATAATAATAATAATAATAAAGATGAGCAAGTAAGTAAATAATTAATTCATTAATTAATGAAACCTTGTTGAAGACCCAAATCTCTCCGTTGGGAGTCGGTCTGGGAACTCCGTGGCCGTTGTAATGGAACAAGACCCTCTCGTCCTTGGCATTCCTGCGCAGGGACGTGCAGAGTTTCTTGACGTCGTCGACCGTCGGATCGAGGCTCAGTTTGTACCTGGCCCGTGGCTGCCACCTTTCGTATTGCTTTTGGAGAGCGGCTCCGATTATTTCGATGGGTTTCTGACCCGAGGTGTCGCCGCACGAGTCGCCGAACTGCTGAGGATCTGTTGGGGGGGGGAGGGAGGGGGGAGTTGAATGAAGTTGGTGGAAATTGATGAGGATAATGTTTAATAAGAAATATTAAGAATAGCATAATATAATATAATGTAATATATAATATAAGATCGATTAGTAATTCAATTGCAATTGTTCTCCAGAAAGTGATTCGGGTTTCGACTGACCGATCCAACACTGCTGACGGGCACAGGGAGATATTTTCACGAGGTCGGGAGGATCGACTCCGATGTTTAAGCAGAGCACCAAGGCCACGCTTACAGTTTTCATCTGATTAAAAATTCATTTTAAATTTTTTAATATCCACAGAGTTCATAAATTGTAAAACAATATTAACACTAATGAATTGATACCTATTGCAAATAAATAAGGTAAATCACAATAATTTAAATACAAACCAAACCATGGGCAAACAAGACAATAACAAAAAACAAAAAAAAATGTCTTGATATAACCCAAACTACTTCATATTAAATTAAAGCAGAACAAACTCAAACGTGCTAACTCTTTCCTTCATCCTCCATGTTTGAGCCACTGTAGCACAGGACTCAATAACTTCTTTGTGACGAGCACACTTAAAGACGCGATTGTGTAACCAAAATGAAGTTACTATTTCGTCATCTCCAGGCTCTTCGTCGTCTAAAATAAGACCTAATGGTCTCAAACTAAATTCTTCCTTACTTTGAACCATTTCTGGGGCAATTCGACTGGAACCTAATAGTACTTTGACAAATGATATTTACGGTTGAGAAACGTTTACTTTTCATCGGATTAGTCAATAAACTTTGTAATTGCCAACTTCAGACTAAAGTTTCGTTTTAATATTGACCAACGCCTTTCGAAAGTCCGAAAATATCAACACAACATAGGGCACAGTGAAATACACAACTGATAAACACGTGATATTTAAAGAGTAATTTAATAAATATCACGTGAAATTCAAATGGCCGCTTTGGTTGTAGTTGATTTAATTTACTGAACAATTAAATTGGTAAATTTAAAAAAATATTACATTGTTTTGTTTTGAATTTGGTCGCTTCTTTACATCTGCATGTGGTACTCTTGATGTCTGCTAGATAACATTACAAAGATTTTTTATCATTACTATATTATTGCAAAAGCTTTAATCGTATTTAGTTTCTTCGTCGAAGAACAGCGTTCCACCAAGCCCACTGGCGAATTTGCTTCTCCCAGCCTTAACCGCAAGATTGTGCAACAATTGACCACTAGCAGACTTTTTGTAGAAGATCATAATAGTAGTTATATGATCAGAAATATTTATTTGGCCTCCATAACAGTGCCGATTTCAATACATGCGCAAGACAAAATTTGATAAAAGTGCACAACCATAAATCTTGCAAACCTTTATTTGACGAACCGACATGAACCCCTCTCTTAATAACCCTGCATTTCCTGTTTTTATTTATAGCTTGCCTTTCGAGGCTAGAGCTGACAACATATTATAATGTCTTCGAAGATCTCTTCTCTAAGCTCGCTTGAAGTCAGCTCAAATACAGTGACTGCTTGAGCCAAATTTTTACAGAGCATATTTATGAGGGAAAACATAATTAAATTTAATTATCATTGGTTTTGAAAAAGCTTAGAAGATAGCAAAAAGTTTTGAAGATGATGTGCCCTCTAAAAAGAAAAACAGAAAAGATTCCGACATGCATCACAGAACTCAGGTAAACAATTTTATTAATATCTCTTTTAGGTCTTTTGTTCATATTTGTATTTGATTGAGCCTAATGTCGCTAATTTTTGCTGAGTTACTTTTAGTGCTGCCTATAGAAAGCATTATCTATTCGAACATAAATACAATTAATTTTTAGCTGTTAGAGAACATCCTATAACGCGTGTATAATCTATAATCTACTAATCATCAATTTTATAAATGATCCGTATCAAGTTAATTTGGGGAGTGAAAATTAAACATATAATTTCTAAGGTCATAGATTTTTTAAGAGTCTTTCGTAAAATACTTCCGCCCATTTTTTACCCCTTGTCCCGCTCCCCCCTTATCAGCAATAGTTCGCCTTTGGCCCAATCCTTTCCCAATTCGTGCATGCGTCTTTTATAGACGATCCCTTATAGACTTACCTTCCAAATATTGTTCTAGGCTATGGCGGCAATTTTAGACCGTCCTTAACAGGGATTAATAAAATACCGCCCTTTGATTTTCTTCAGGTACCAAATTTCAAAAAATTAAAAAAAAATAAGAAGGCAAAAAAATTTAAAAAAAAAACCAACGCTATTTGAGAACCGAAAGTGAAAAGATAATTATAAACCACTAAAATTCATTGTGAGCAGTCAATGGATTTGATAAGTCGATGGAACTCAGCCATCACAAGCAACTGAGGCAAATTCAAACGTGACTCCAGAAAAGTTACAAATAGCAATGTAAAAATACTAAGACTGATTTATCTGCTCGAGATAACATGGTCTTCTAACATGATCGAAACAATCATCGCAAAGCGATTGTAATTGGTCTGGTCGTGGTTGTTCGCCTTCTGACGCTATTGCTGAATTATGCTTAAAAAGTTGTTTTATTAAAATAGTTTGAATTATTATATTACTGGATTTTGATTCCATTCTCCTGTTTTGCTTCTTTTTCCTTTTAATAAAGATGGTTTGTGGTCGTAGAACCTTGAAATAGATCTGTTAGAGGTTTATTTCAACAGTTTTCAGAGATGAGAAAAAGGGTCAGGAGTACAAAAATCTTCCCCTGCCTAGATTTTAAATCCATCATAAAACAATCTTTACATGAACAATTGTTAGATAATGCAAATGAATTACAGTAGAAGTTTAAGAACAGGTATTCTGGCTGCAAAATGAAACATTTCATAACGTTATATTGGGAAAACGTTGGGAAAAATGTCAATTCCATTTCAATCATAAATCGTTCAGAACCAGAGTTCAATGGAGCCGCAGTGGAGTCTTATGGCTGATAATAAAAAGGCTTCAGATGTTAGAGATTTAAGGACGCTAGTGACAGTAATAAAGAAGATAAATTGATTGCAGCCCACCTCACCAACGTTTTGTATAAGTACAGGTTTATCTCTGGAAGGGGAGGCTGAAGTAATATTTCTTCGAAAATGCATCACTGAGCAGAAATGTTTGTAGATCTATTACTGTGGCTTCTAATGTAATGAATAAGTGCTTCATTAGAACACATTCAAGTCACCAGCCTCGTTAAGTAATTGGCCGACCAATACTTTTTTCATCATTTTATTCCAAAAAACTAAAAAAAGCAATTTACATAAAATTTTCGAGGCAACGTTAATTCGATTAAAAGTTAATTGCTTGAAATGAGTTGTTAGAATCAAATTGTTCCATTTGTCTTTCTACTGAGTCGAACTTTGGTCCTCTCTCTGATTAAGTTTCTCGCACCAAATAAAATATGATTTCTGCCATCAACTATGCAAAAGGAAATTATTTCATTACAAGAAGATTTTATAATTCGTTACAATTCTCTGTTTAGATTCTACCATCCATTTCTGGACAAATGTGAAACCGCTGAAAGTGTTTTGATGCAGTTGGGCGAATGTGGTCACTACCTCATACGTCCAAGCTCTTCTCCCGATATTTACACCCTGTCTGTTAGGTTAGCAAATAATGTTGTCGACTGCTTATGTAAATAATGCCAAGCAAGATTTGGTGCTACATGTTCGAAGCATAATATTAAAAGAAATCATTTAAATACAAGCAACTAATTGGATTGCCAACTAGTTAACAATAATTCAGAATAATTTACTTAATGGTCACGTCAAAATCGGACGATTTAAGAGCAATTATTGCACAGTAATTTAACTGTCAATTATTATAATGACGTTATTAATTATTTAATACTTAACTAACTTGATAATTATTATCGAGTACAATGATTCCTTAAACTGGTTTATTGTAGAACAAAGTCATCTGTCAAACACTTCTCGATTACCGTAAAAGATGAAGAAATAACTTTCGGCATGGCTAAGTTTAATAAGTTTGCCGATTTTATCAGGCATTTCGAGAATCGGCCGTTGCTGGGAAGCAGTTCAGGTGAATAATTGTTTTTATTAAAAAGTGTTGAAATGCATGTATTAAGTCTACCTGAAATCAATCGAAATGTTTGGCAGGGGAACCAGCTCTTCTGAAATACCCCTTCCAAGTCCCAAAACACAAAACATTCTACGAGCCTTTGCTGTTTCATGCGCAGATGTCGCACGACTCTTCAGTGGTGAGTACCCTTCCCATTTGGAATTTCCCAAAGAATAATTTGCGGGGAAATTACGAACAAGTGTCGCTGAGAGACAATTGATAGTTTGTGTTGTCGTAAGCGACCAATGAGTTCGTTTAACATCGATTTAAACCTGTGAAAGTCCGAGTTAATGAATATTAAAACTTAGCAAACGAACGAACAGTTCGCTTAGTTCGTATGTGGGTCCATCAATCCCATGCTTATAATTCTAAGCAAATCATGGGTGGCAATTACGTTTGAAATGACTTCTCGTTCAATTAGGCGTGAATCCTAACCGGGTAATTTATAAATCATGATAATAGCAACAATAATAATTAATATTATTATAATAATAATAATTACCTCTGCACATTCTGCTTCCATGTTCAAAAAGAATAACATACAGATGTCAGTTGCCGTAGAAGTCAGTTAAACTATCAAGAAATCATCAATGAATAACACTTTTTATTCGATTTAAGTTAATATTTATATTCGTTTGATATAAATTCAAACAGCATAATATATTTATAAATTTAAGGACTGCAGTAGTGAATATTATGAAAGTTATTTTCTCTAGAGGTTCAATTAAAAACGGCCTGAAAAGGGAATCGCGATGAAATAATTAAAAGCGAATCATTAAATATTCTCAAGCTTAAATTACTGTTTTAAGCTATATACTTGTACACGTATATGTTGTGCTTAAATGTGTTTATAAAAATGGGGAACCAAACAGGGAAGCAACTTGTTTTCTGATTTTTTATTTTGATTCAACGATTGCGTAATTGCCTAAGCCATACAAGCAGGTCAAGAAAGCTAAAATATTATAACATGCCATTTGAATAATACATGGAATAAGAATTGCATGCTTGTTTTTCAGGACGTCCCTTACAAGAAAAGCGGATATTTAATCAAGCAGGGAGGCTTTGTAAAGGTTTTAATTTTAATAATTACTTTAATTAATTTTATATTTAAATAGAATCTTCTGAAATTGATCCTGAGCTAAACTGAGACTTTGCCAGGTGTAGGTCACGAACACCATACGTTACTGCTGTCGCATTTGGGAACGTAATCTAAGAGAGCTGACTTAATTTAATTTAAATTTACTACATTTTTATTAACTGTTGATAATTTCAAGTAAATAACTATCAAATTTATCTCAAAGATCAAAAATAGTTAAATACTTAAAGCCACTACAAAACATAGTGGTTTATCGGTTTTTTTTACCTTGACTGATTGGAAAAAGATGTTCGCTTTTATTGACAGACGTGGAAAGAAAGATGGTGCGTCGTGGATGGTTACAGTCTCAAGTATTTCCAAAGACAGGGTGATTCAATTCCGAAAGGCATAATTGATCTCAGGGATTGCACCTTTTGTCGGAAAGAATTCCATTCTGGAGAAGTTCCTGGAAGAGAAAACGTATTTCTGTTAGCGTCTGACTTTTATCATAAATTAATTGTTGTGTATTTTTTAAATGTACATTTTAATTTCTATTTATGAATTCTTTCTGAGGTTTTTCAGCGTTCAGAAGAAAAATTGTAAACAATTAAATATTTAAAATTCTGAAACAAAACCTACAGATTGGGAACTCCCTGGAGAATATTTATTTTTGAAGCAGCCACCTTGTCCGATCTCGAAAGCTGGAACTCTACGTTACAAGATTGCTTGGTAATAATAAATTTTACTGAAATTAGTTTCAAATATTTAATATTTAGCAATAAATTATTTTTATTTTAGGAGACCATCAAAAAACTGAAATCTTGATCGATGAAATGAAGTCAAATTTACTTTTAAATTAAAACTGTTGACATTTCAAACGTTGTCATGTTCTGCGTTGCGTTTTTTGCGGCGTTTGTTCTTTCTAAAATTGCTGAGAGCTCTACGGAAATTAAGTTGAGATGTCCATATAAATCTATCCTTTATAACTTTACTTTCGTATCCACATCGTCAAACGATACTACCAGATGTAGGGCTGACAAAATCGCCATCTTCAAGATGTGTTATAAGAGGAACAAATGTTTTTATGTGCCAAAAGAGAAATGTTTCAACGAAAACCTCCTGATCGTCACTTGCAAGTTTAAAAGTCTTTTCGACGACGTGTCGAATGAATTCAGTCGGTTTACGCCGAGTAGGAGGAAGGTTCGACAAAAGTATTTCGATTACTTTGAACGGGCCGAAAGAGAAGCAACTACTTCTGAGCAACTAAATGCCTCTAACTTCGACAACGATTCGTCGCATTTTGAGAGGACATTCATTTATTTCGAGGCGGTTTGGGAGAAATACGTGTCTTATCTGAAAGAGTTCATACGACTGCGAGATGAAACCATTAAAGCATATGGCGAATACAAGTCTGCCATTAATACTTACATCTGCCTCAAGGAGAGGAGATCCAGGAATGAATTGGTGAAGGAATGGTTCGTGAATTGGTTGGAAGTGTACAAAGAATTTAAAGACGCTGAATCATTGATGGACGTCGGAATAGCCTTGAATATAATCAGGACAGATTTGGAACTTTTAAAATGTCCTCGTAGAAGAGAAACTGGTGACGCTGAGAAAGAAGTTGAAAAAGAATGCACATTCAGTGACAACAGCCCATCCTCAAATTATACCGAAGAAAGTGGGAAAATTGGAGAAAATTGATTCAATTCGAACTTTTGTTATGAGAATGGTGAAGTCGTCGAATGAGTTTAGACTCAAAATTTAGAAAGAGCCTTGGATCTTAACACTGTTAAGAAATTCTTGCCTCGAAATTCTCAGAAAATTTATTTAATGCGCGCCTCGTCTGTGATTTCCGTATTTATATCACATTACGTCCATTGACTTTAAAGTTTAAAAGTGATAATGTACAGCGAAGAAACAGGGCCTTTTATGTTTACGTTGTATAAGACAGCTAAAGTTCTGTTAAGTTGCTTGCCGATGTCAGGAATTGTTGTAGAGAGATTATAAGTTCCACTTTTCAACCATTCCTATTGAATTTTGATTTTTTTCCCCAAATATTTTATAAATACTTGATAAATACATTCACTTGCGAGTACTTTGGCACAAGAGGATCTGATGACCGAGAATTCGACCTTTTGTCGGAGCCGTTGAAGGAAATGTTTGTTAAATACAAAAATTCAGCGGTGCTGACGAACTTGGAACGAACCCAATCAGAAGACGAAGAATGAATATTAACGAGATATAATTTTTTTTAGAATTACTTAAACGTAAACACCTGTACTGCGGAGTGCAGTCGGTTTATATTTTTAGCTTTGTGTCAATAAGTGAATGCACGTTATTAATGTTTATTTTTATGTGTATCTGCTCATGTATTTGATTTGATTTTATTTTTACGTTTTTTCGCCACGTTTTTTGAGAATAAGCAAACAGACTGATCCTTTCAGAGCTTTAATTATGCAACTGTTGCTCATTAATATTCATTCATCACCTCATTGAAAGACTACTTTGATGGGTGAAGGTAGACAAATAAATAATAAGTAAGTAATTTCGGATGAATAAGGTTAAACCGATCCTTTGTGGGAGCCTGGGGATTGCATATCAGCATTTTTTTTCATGTTGTTACACAATAGGAGACCTCAAACGAAGTACATTTCGGAACAAAGGAAGTAACGAATGTAAATCAAACACGAATGTTATTATGGAGTTGCCGTAGATTAACCTCCGTTACCACTTAACTAGGTGAATAGGACTGTAAGTCAAAAATAATGGAAAAACAGACTAAAAGATTGGTTCGTTCGGTGTGCATCGGGAAGGTTATAATAAACAGTAGACTTAATAATACGCGTGTGCTTTGCACGGGCAATTGATTTAATAAGACTGATTTCGTTCAGGTTGGTGCAAATAATTCTCGTCGTTTAGAAACACATAAATAAGAAGCTAGTTACAAAGACGCCAGAGAATGAAACCTTCGTTTACCAAATGCGTTCAATTCTTTCTTCTCTTGTTTACCAACAATCCCGATGTTTTTAAATTTTAGCCGATAAACAACATTTTCCTGAAGCAATATGCAGTACTTCAACGAATATCCACCGACAGTACAATGAACTGTACACATTGTATGCTACAAATGCATTCAATAAGTATGAACAAAGTTCATAATTTCATTGGTATCAATAATCATTGCATACAGCGATATACATTACCCATCTACATGTAGAGATGGTGATAACGTGAGATAAGGATGACGATGATAATGAAGAGAAAGCCTAGAGGATTATATATAATTATATTAATAATTATTATCATATTTATTATTACTATTGAGGTCTTATCCGTCCGTTTTTTTCCCGCTCAAAAGATGGAACTCTTTAAATGATTTTGAAGGAATTACAAATCAGACGAATTCACATCGAAAGGTGTTGAATCTCAACGTTGATGAACATATTTTTAAAATCTGTTTCATGAACAAATAATTTCAAATGCAATTTATCAATTTATTTATGAACGATAACGTAGAGCCATTCTCGTTGAAGATCGGTTGATAAGCGTTTTAATTTCGGTTTAATAAGCTGTTTATTTCTCTACGCATCAAAATCAAAGATCGATCTTCATTTTTGATTATCGTTCGATTACGGTTTAAAATTTCTTCCCAGTGATCATGATTGCTCAAAGTTAAATCAATCGGTCAATCAGCTCATAAAATGGTTCCCAAGTTGTCACGATGTCATGTAAGCGATGATTACTTAATAACTTTCAAAGACACAATTTACCCCTAGCCATGAATGACCTACTCCTAGCTAGAATTTCAAATAAACTCTCGAAAGGCCACTTAAATATGCAATTATTGCAAATTAGTTCCATAGTTGTTCCACCTTTTTTGTGTCGAAATCACTCGAATGCCTTATTTTTTTCTCTCACTGCGTTCTCAAAGCATTGCAGGCTGACATGGAATAAAATTAAATAAAACGTCTATTTTCATTAGGATTAAGTGACCTATACAATGAATACATCCACGAATGTGCTTAGATATTCTAGGGAAGGATTTGGACCGATGGAGATGCAATAAATTTGCATGCCTTCCAAGATGCACGCACAGCATACAGTTGAGCGTAGACGAGCCAATGGAGCGATACACATCCTTAACTGAAATTATTCTCAGCGCCTAAGATACCCCCTTCATTCATTTAACTGGAGTTGGTTGAAACACATCGCTTATAAGGGAATATTTCTCCAGTCCGGCTTCAGTCATTGGTGAGACTTTTTTTTCCTCAATTTATTTATCAGCTTAACGTGAAAAATTATGAAAACGATTAAATTAAAATTTGGAAAATGTGGAAATGTCTACATTAAAAAAAAACGCGACACCATCCTCGCCGTCATCATCCTCCCCATGATCGTCATCAGGAGCGACAGACGATGAGTGGAAAACATTAATTAAATCATCCGATAATTTGGCGCCATTACGAACGTCACTTCGTGGCTTCCATCTTTTCCAATGCTGGAAGAAGAGAGCGGTGCTGGAAATCGTAGATTCGGCAAAATGGAGGCAGGGCATGGAAAGGAATAAAGTTTTGATCGAGTGCAGCTTAACTTGCCTTCCAAGTATTGATCCACGTCTTGGCGAGCCGAGGCGAAGCGGCTATATTTGGAACAGCTATGCTGCAAAATACCAACATGTCTAATATACCTACATCACCTATTCTATGACACACTTTATTCCTTCATCGATTCTTGCCTTCGTCCGTGATTGTCATCATTGACTTATGACTACATCCTAGTCACCATCGTCGTCGTCGTCGTCGTCATCGTCGTCGTCATCGTCGTCGTCATCTACGTAGGATAATTCGTGGATGTCATCGTAATGATCAACGTTCACAAACTGACCAATAGGTCGCTAGGACTGAGCAAGTTTTTTGTGCGATACGAGCACGTTGTGCAAGCATACGTTATAAGTACGTAACAGAAGCGTACCTTTTCACCATACAATACTAGCTTATAATTTAATTTAACATAATTTAAGCGCTTAATGCAGGCACATAATACTGTAATATCAATCTGAATCATAACTTCGTAACACCTGCTAACACCATCTTCGCCGTCATCATCATCATCATCATCACCAACATCAACTTCATCATCATCGTCATCATGCTCCTCACGGCCATCAACGTTACGGCTTTAAATCCATAGCATTTCGACCCTAATTAGTTAATTATACTGCCATAATTATTCCGAAAGGCTTGTTGTTCAACCTCGTCTTTCGAAAGTCCTCGGATCGGAGAATCGAACGTTGAAATATTTCCGAAAAAAACTTTCCCATCGTTCTCACGGACATGCAACATCGGAGGAAGTACTGCTGATCCTATTTCGAAATGTCCCGGTGGAGAAGCTCAGGGGCCTCCTCTTACGACCCACCCTTTCCACCGACCAATAAAAAGCCACCCGAGTCGGAGATCAGGGGTCTCTTCGAAGCCCTGGACAAGGATGGGAACGGGTACATCGACAGGAACGAACTGAGAAGTACGATGATGGAGGTCGGTCTCACTCTCAGCGAGGGAGACATCAACACGATGATGCAGGTTGCCAACGTACCCATCAAGGACCGAATCTTTTACGAAGGTTCGGATTTTTTCCATGCCGACCGATGGTTTTATTTTTCCACGTTGACGTTCATTTTTGAACGTTAACGCTATTAAATGAATTTTAATCAGTCATTTGTTTGCATCGGAATGCGAAAGGTGCTCTTTGTAATATGGAATTCTACTTGGACTGTATATATACATTATATACAATTATATGCAGTATAATTATATACAGCTTAAATTTATTTAACGTATTACATATTATATACAATATATATTAAGTATATTACTTTACATTTAAGTTATGCCTTAATCAGCGATATGCTCCTTACTGCTTCAATTCTGCTTTCCCAAAATGCACTAACGCATGAAAAGGTGAATGACATTCAGTGAATGGACATAATAGTACAGCATAGTACAACATATTCAATACGACTGAATTCTGCTATTCAATCATTATACTATTCAATAAATCTATTCAGCAAATAGGTTCGAATGATCAGGGATCGTCTGAGTGCACTTTCAAAAAGAAAGCATCCGAGAATTTTTTATTATTTTTCCAATGCTTTACATTTTAATGTTTCACATTTCTCAGGTCTCTTGAGTTGTTGATGGATGAATTTCTTTGACTTAAATCCACGGTTGTAAATTATGTTGGACGTTAAAAGTAAAAGGCCTGCCTGCAGATGATCAGTCGCTCTCGCGTTGATAAATAGGCGTTATTATTTCATAAATATGCCTTATTATTCCATAAATATGCGTTATTATTGCGTAAATAAGCGTTATTATTCCAAAGAGATATGCTTGAAGCAGATGATTGCACAACTGTTGGACTGGAAGTTGAGACAAGAAAATATTTTCAACCACACGCCATAGTGGAAGGCGAACATCGACGGATATTCTTTCAACCCGAGAATTATGAATCATCGTAACGAACCGTTCGTGTTTATAAGTGCAGGTCGTTAAGGCAGCGATGATGATGATGATCTTGGTGATGATGACGACGACGACGATAATAAGAATAACTAGCGACATTTGACCGAAGGCATGCAACTCACCAAGTAATGTTTACGTTTAGATTTTGTCAAGATGATGGCAGGAAGAATAGGACACTCCCAGAGAAGGGTTCGTTTTTATTCAATCGAATAACAAAATGTTGGACGTGCATGGAAATGAAATCAATAACCTGATGTTCAGGCCCTTTTTAAGAAAAGAGAGGCCCAGGGTCCATCCACGTACACCATTTGTGAAGGGGAGGAAGAAGACCGTGATATCCAAGGTGGGTGAGGTGTGCAGGGGCATGTCGTAGCCAGTACATTGTCACATTCATAGATGTTCATCTTTCTTCCATTTATTTCAGTGTTTATTCAGTCTGTATAAGCTTAGATGTTATTTCATTATTACAATCATCTTTATTCAGCCAGCAGATTGATTCATGTATGCAATATAGATTATATTTATATATATAAAAATCCAAAAATAAACATGTCCAAAATGCCAAGTCCAATGGCAGATACCTGTCAAAGTGAATCTAATAAATTGGATTGGTTCATATTTTTACGAAATAATTTTGTCAAATTATTTTCTCTCGTTGGTGAGGATAACAACTGGTTCGAGCAGAGGAAAGTAGTATTTCCTCAAGATTCTATGACCTACAATGCCTTGTTCCATTATCTGAGCCGAGTAAATTGCAATCAACAGACACCTTTTGGCATGAAACATTCAGTCTCAAGCATTACTTCCATTATATGTTCAAACTTTCTTTCGTTACGTCGAGCGTTATTCAATCTCCAACTGTTATTATTATTATTATTATCACTATTATTATTATTATTATTATTATTATTATTATTACTATTATTATTATTATTATTATTATTATTATTATTATTATTATTATTATCATCATCATCACTATTATTATTGTTATTATTATTATTATTATTATTCTTATTATTATCTCTCGTAAATATCGTCAACAGTAGTACATTTGCAAAACATCGTACTCTGCAAAAATCATCTGCAAGTACTTTTTAATTATAATTACAATGGAAGTATTTTGTGCTTTCACCATTCCACGCATGAATATAATTAGTTTCGTTATGCGTTTGTAAGTTTTGTCTGCAATTGTCGTTGTTTTTATCGCTGTTGTTGTCGTCGTCGTTGTTGTTATTGTTGTTGCTGCTGCTGTTATCCTGTTGTTGTTGTTGTTGTGTTGTTGTTATGATGTTGTGTTGCATTTATTCGCGAGCGAACTTTCACTTTTCCGGAGCATTCCAGTTTTCCAATTTGAAACATCGTTTCCATTGATCAACACCTGGCTCCCCACATCATCGCCTCAACACAACATCACATCATCACATTATCATCAAAATCATCATCATCATCATCATCCTGCACACATGTCTTCCCGAGATTAGTAGAGAAAGGCATAGAATGTTCACCACTGAGCGGTTGTGATTTTAAAATTTCAGCTTTTGAGTTTAAGGTTAAGTCGACTTGTATAATAACTGAGTAATACTAACCAAACAATAATAACAATAATAACTGGGTAATACCAATTGAATGTTAATAACTGAATAATAATTACCGAATGACGGATAATTCGTGATTGGTTGGACGGTAAAATGATGAGAGAAAAAGCAGACAAACGATGACTCAGCCTAAAACGAAGCTGAGCATTTGTAAACAGTTGCAAAGGCTCATTGGACGTTGAGATAAGCAAGAAGTTCAGCGGATTCGTGCGTAAACCTCAAATCAGTTTTTGCCAAAAGAGAAACAGTCAAAACAAAATATTCCACGAGTCTGAAGAGGCTTCAATGATGCTTCTAGTTATAATTTAGAAATAATAAATGAATGAAATGAATTATGAAAGTAATGGCATTCGTTGAACAGCAATGAGGATTGCCTTCTCGATGTTCGACCACGACGGTGACGGCCTTATCAGCGTCCAGGAGGTTCTCGAGACGATGACCTCTCTGGGCATCATGGTGACCTTGAAGGAGGTCAAGCAAATAGTCAAGAAAGTCGATTTGGACGGTGAGAGGATTCGCACGCGATCGTAACCTCCACTGGCGATTGGTCGATGCAACGTGACCTTTTGCAGGTGATGGTTCCATCAACTTCGAAGAATTCAGCTTGGCGATCAGGAAGCACCAAAACAAAGGCGCTGCCGACGAAGTGCTGCCGTTGAACTTATCGACAGCCAACCTGGAGACGAAGATTCCTCTAAGAACTCAGGAACTTGCAGAGGCTTTCAAGGTTTTCGACAAAGATAAGGACGGCTATCTCAACGCTGAAGACCTCAAGTTCTTATCTCTCTTTTATTAGCCATTATTTTCAAGTCAATTGATTCCTTTAGTTTTATCCGTTAAACTAATTTATTACTTCCTGTAAACTAACTCTTAAATGATGGTAAACGTGGATGTAAGTCTTCAATTAAAAATGATTTCTATTCTTGGACTTTTCAGGAACACAATGCAACAACTCGGTTTGACTTTAACAGAAAGTGACTTGCGTGCCATGATGAAATCGGCCAAGATAGGCCCTGGGGGAAGAATATCTTTTGCAGGCAAATAAAACTTCTTTCAACGATTTTGAATTTAATGGCATATTTACATTTAAAATAATCGTTTATTTATTAATTTCATTTTCAGACTTTTGTCGCATTTATTCCAACCAAAATAGTATGGAACTTGTACCTCACGTGAGACTCCATCTTGTAACTCGTTGGGCGTTTCGAAAATCAAACGCTTGTAGATTGTAGAAGTTATCACATTTATTTCATTTTACTTTTTCTTGCAGAAGAAGCCGAACGAAACCAAAAAGACTTTTACAAATAAACTGACGAAACAACAGGAAATAGGTATTTCTGTTTAACGACTATTCAGTTTAGATCTATTCAGTTTACTCGATTTAATTATATTACTATAACTTATTGGAGTTGCAAACTAATTGTAAACAGTAAATTTGTCTATTTGGATTCCCTCGGCTGTTTTTCTACGTACGAAGCTTATTCCTTTAAAGCCCAGCGATAGACCATGGAGCAACGAAAGGATGGCCATTGATTTAATAATGCCATGAACTTTTCCAGCAGAAATCCGAGCTGTGTTTTATTTGTTCGACATGGATAAGGACGGATTCATCACCAAGGACGAGGTGGAGGAAGTTCTCCTCTCGATGGGGGTCCATCCTTCTCAGGAATGCATCAGTCAGGTCTTCCAGCAGGTGGATCTGGACGGTTGGTCACCTTTTGTTGAAGTATGATGGATGCTCGTGCGTTCGGACGCTGCTTCCTTCGGCCAATCTGCTACCACCTAGCAATTCTTTTCGCGAAAAGTTTTTTAAAGAGATCGAAAATTGCAAAAAACGAGATCTTATTCACGCCGAAGATATTGATTTGAAATATTTTTTGAAACGTTCATCAATATTTACATTCTAAACACTCCATTTACCTGCCATTCGATGATGCGAACGTGAGGAAACAAATTGCGTGTTTCCCCTTAGGAAAAGACAAAGTACCGTGAGACGAATGAACGTTAGACTGTAAACTATCAAACTTTTAAACTAAACTATTAATCTTTAAACCATTAGTTTTTAAACTATTAAACGCTGTCAAACCATTAATTTTGAAACCCTACTTCTATCTTCAAAACTTCATTCCCTGGTAAAAAAAAACAAAAAACTCTCAACCAGGAGCAAAAATGGTCGTCTTCGGATGAGTTCATTTGCCACGAGAGTGCATAAAATGTTTTCTCCGATATTCGGCAACGTTTCCATAAATGAGTGTCGAAATATCGCAATAAATAAGTTTTAATGTTGGACTCCTCTTGCAAACGTTTGACCATTCGCTTCTGATTCTCAATGACAAATGTCTGTTCCTTTAATGTTTTCTTTTTTTATTTAATAAATAAACAGCAATAAATTCGCCTCTTCGTAAATTAAAACCAACTTTTAATGATAACGCATTAATAAATGTCGAATCTCGTTGGGCGTATCCCAATCGTAGTCATTCGCGTCTTAAAACAGGCAACGGAAAGATAGACTTTGATGAATTTCTGCTCCTCGTGAGAAAGTACGAACGACCGCTGCCCGAGGAGGTGGAGGCTCGGGAAATGTTCAGGGCCATGGATAGGGATGGCAACGGATTCATCGACACCGTAGAACTCAAGGCTTCTTTCGGAGCCCTGGGAGTTCCGCTCTCGGATGATGACGTGAAAGTCATGATGGAGGAAGCAAACATCAAGTCCAACAAAATCTTTTTCAAAGGTTGCTTTTTCTGATTATTTTTTAAGAACTACTCGACCAGAACTTAATCCAGTATCTTCGATGATCGCAGATTTCTTGAGAATTATGTCCGGCAAGTTTGGGGCTTCCTTCAGTCAGGTGAATGAAATTCTTTATCAATTCTTTACAAATTCTTAATTACTAGTTAGACCTGCATAATCGATCGTCTGTAATATTAGTTCCCGTCTGGATGCGTTGTTGTTCTTGCTGTCAGGGACTCTTTAATATAGAAAACCGATCGTTTCCAACTTTTCGTGGATCTATCGATTTCAAATTTTGTTGTTGTTGTCGTCGTCGTTGTTGTTGTTTAATAATTGTCAGTACCGATGCACCCCTCACGGGATCGCACAATAATGGACAAATATGGAAAACCATTCACAGCAAAAAAGCAAAGCCATAAAATATCATCCTATCCACAAATCAATTCCAAAAATGCAAAAATGTCGTCAACGAGAAATTTAAAGTTGCAAGTGTTGATCATTATTCAAAATTTGTTAATAATGGCGTCAGATCTTATTGAAATGCTCGGGGAAAGAAGAATTCATAAAAAGAGCCATTGCTGTCGATGCTATAAATAAATAAATACAAATACTTTCCAGAATACCTCTTTTGATTCCGAGTGCAGTTTAGACTTGAATTTTCACAACTTTTCTTCTCGAGATAAAACGAAATCGAAAAGTGAGTTTAGAGACGCGAAAAATGATAAATTGATTAACTTATCAACCAATCATTCGACATCAACAGTTTATTATTCAGAATAAAAATGCGTAAATTTATTTAAATTCCTTCAAATCAATGTGTTGACATGGAGACTTGATGGGTTAAATCTTCTTTTTTATTTATAATTCGTTTTTTATGAAATATTCGAGTCATGAATAAACTTCTAAATAAATAATAAATCACTATCGGAATAAACAATCGTAAATTATGCTATTAACGACCGCTCATCCAGCACTAACCAGACAACACGCTCATGAGAGATTGATGGATAATTTGGAAGAAAGTGAGAAAGAAGAACTAATGGCCACACAAGAATCCACAACACACTTTGAGGGAAATAAGGAGAGCACTTCTCATGTTGAAACCTCTGTCGAAAGAAGATCCAAGATGTTGACTGCTTCTGCCAACGGTGCCTTAATTTCTATTTGTTTGAAAATATGAATCAAATGCGGTGTTACGTAATGAAAGTAATGCAAGTAACAAATGGTATTCCACATAAATAAATATGTTAAATAAGAATTGCTGACAGAAAAATCCCTTATGGCCAGTCCTTCTCTCTCCGGTTTTGAGATTGTCTATGATTTGCTTCCGCTTGGTCAGTTCAATGAAGAAATAAAGAACAAATAAAACCTAATTGATTGATTTATTTATTAACAACGATAATAATCTCCAAATCCTGGCTATTAAGCCACCAGCCTCGAAGTGCAGGAGTTCTTCAAGGAGTCTCTCAACCCGGAGTTGACTCCTGCCTCCCTCGATGCGCCCACAGCTTCTCATCAACAAAACATTCCACGCAACGACCAGCAACAACAACAGCAACAACAACAAACAATAACAACAACAACAACTGTACCGAGTGTTTCAACGACGACTACCAAAGCGACTTCAGACAGAACCGACTCATCCAAGAAAAGTCAACAGCGTCCCGTTTTGGCCAAAGGAAGCCCTCCGAGTACTTGGGTGGCATTCAAAGTGGGTGGAGCTTAATTTCACATTTCAATTCATTCGGGTTGAAAGAAAATGGTGTTTGAAGTGGTTGAAGCGAAATGTTGATTGAAATTGTTGAAATGATTGAAGCCATGTTTCCCCGAAATTGAAAATTGAGGGTTTCATGGAGAACCCAAACAGCTCCGTCCGATGGTCGTCAGTTGTGGAATGAAAATTGTCATAGGTGGATGAACGCTGAGCGGATGAATTTTGGGGAGTGATTCGGTTCAATCTATCTTTGGATTGAGATCTATATTTGAGTTCCGATCTATAATTGGATACGGACCTATATTTAGATACGTACCCGCGCGCAATGTAAAGCCGGACATTTGCAGGTGTTTGACAGAAACGCAGACGGTTACATTTCCAAGAGCGAACTTTACAGAACCATGGTTGAACTCGGGATCAATCTCTCCAAAGAGGATCTCGAGTCTATGATGATCAAAGCTGACATCAACAAAGATGGACGCATCGATTATGCAGGTGACGTCAGTGTCCGGCGAATAATTTATGCTAATTATTTGCATATGTTACTTTTTAATTCAAGAATTTTCGAAGCTCATGATGGGATCGTTCGAAGTTTACGCCAAGCAGGTATTTTTAATGAAATTATTTTAAAATTATTTTTTATTAAAAATTCTTTTAATTCCAAAGAAATTCCATTTCGAAATTAAAAACAAATGCTGTTTAATTATTTGTCTACAAGAAATAAACACTTTTTACTCAGGAATATACAATCGTTAAGTAATTATTTTCTTTGCGATTTGTGCATATTTAATGAGTTACAATGCGACCTGCTTCCTGATTGGTCGCAGAACGATGGGATGACCTCTTTCTGTGACGTCATAGCAAAGGTTGCGCAACCAGTCCTCGCTTGAATTGTAAAGCAGGAAACTGATTTTAATGGAATAAATTGTATAAACAAACAATTAACAACAAAATGATTAAAACAAATGATTATTTTTATTTTAATAACAAATTATTATTATTTAAAAAGATAATAAGATAAATATTTTATTCATTAGAACTTCAAATAACATCGATCGTTAAATATTCAAGGAATTATGTGTGAATATTTTATGACATTGCTATTTCGGGAGCAATTGTGCTTTCTTCGTTGGTGACGAATTTCGACGATGATGATGATGATGACGACGACGATGATGACGACGACGACGATGATGATGATTAAGAGGAGGAGGAGAAATCCAGCGACTGATGGTTTCGAGCAAGGCCACCGGAGAGCAATGGATTTGAAACTAACGATGCACTCCTTAATCATGAAAGGGATGATTACGATGATGATAATGATGATAAAAACAAAAACAACAATAATAAAAATATTTCGGAATTAAGTTTTAATTTCACACCACATTTGGAGAATCCGAGGAATATTTGGAATAAGTTCTGATCGGTTGCTCGATCTAACGATCGCTTTGCCGAGATATAAATGAATCAATATTAATAATAATATTAAAATAATAATAATAATAATCATGTTGATTACGACATCGACGACGTCGACGAAGACGACGACGACGACGATGAGTATTATCCGCATTCATTATCGCTTTACTTCCCTCTTAAGTAAATCGATGGGCGAAGGCTGTGTCTGCGATCGATGCAGGGTGGTGATGATGACCATGGCGATCGCGATGACGACGACGACGATGATGATCTAATACATTCTCTATTCACCTGTTGTAGGCAGCTCAACTCTCCGAAAAGAGGTCTTCAGTCATGGCATCGTCTTCGTCATCATCATACGTTCCTCAAACACTTCATACGACCATCAAAACTCAGCATCCTCCTCCTCCTCCTCATCATCATCATCATCTTCAGCAGCAGCAACAGCTACATCATTCCTCGAGTTCTTTCCACAGTAAGACACTCACTCCCCTCTCTATATCACGTGCACGTTGTTGTCGTGATGATGATGATGATGGTGGCGGTGGCTAAGATAATGATGAAGATGACGATGATAACAGTGAGTTAATGATCTTCTAGGCAATGGCACGGCTGTTACGGTTGGCAAGACTTCGACATCGCTGTGCCCTATCAGCACCTCTATCATTACCACCAGCACTACTACCAACAACAGCAACAACAACAACAACAACAGCCTCACACGAAAGCCTCGAGAAGAGACTAGTCCGACTGAAAACCCTTCACAGTCTCGAACCATTCGGACTCAAAACCACATCGACCGGCACAACATCATCTCTCCCCAACCTCACCAACAACAACTACAACCGCAACAACAACAACAACAACAACAGCAGCGGAGCAACAAGGAGCCGGTGGCACGCAGTAAGTCTACAGAAGACGAGATGAGAGCCGCTTTCCGGTTCTTCGACGTGGACGGAAACGGTTTGATTGACGCAGACGAACTGAAGCAAACCATGCAGGAACTCGATGAAGTCCTCAGCGACAAGGACGTTGAAGCCATGATCGTCGCTGTTGATAAGAACGGCGATGGAAAAGTGGACTACGAAGGTATGCTCAGCCGGTTGATGATGATGATTATCTGATGATGATTTTTCATAATTATTCGTTAAAAATTTTATATTATTGTTGTTTATTCGTTCATTGCAAATAAATATTAGTAATTACTAATGGTTTTTAATTGGAATTCGTGTGGTTTTTATGGAAATATGTCATCATTTTTTATTAATTGTTTCTTAATTAGTCCAAATCTTCTTTCTTTCATCCGTAGGTTTTTCTTCTCTCGTTTAACAAAGGCAGCATTAAATGTGATGCAATGCAACCAATTTTTCAAAGCATTTAACTTGAATATCATCAAATTAAGTGAATAAATTAAAAATTGGAAGAAATAATCGAAAAATCGCCAAAGAAAAGAAAATCATCAAACATTTGTTTGTGCTTTTTCCAATTGCTGGGATGCTGCTGAAGACACGTGACAAAAGCACTCAATAAACATGGCTGACGTATAGGAAACATATAAGAATCAAGAAACGACAAAAATTATTGTTTGGAAAGTACACTAAGTTTCAAAAACATCGCCGATTTGTATTTTAGTGGACAGTGGCCTTCCCCTATAAAATAGGAAACCAAATGATCCTTAATAAAATAAATAAACCACGCAATATCAAGTTCATAATAATGAATCAAAAATGTATATATAATACCATATATATATATATATTATATATATATATATAATATATTATAGGAGCTATATATACTATAAAACACCAGGTAGTGATTCAGGAAACACAATTTGAGGCACTTTTGTCATATGTTGAGGCAATAAAATGGTTGTAAAACTCAAATTGAGATCAAGAATTCTTTATCGAAATGGTTAAAATCTGTTAAAGAATGAACGTTACTTTGAAATGTATGAGATGTCTTAATTATAGCCATTGGAGTGCAGAGAGTTATGATGATCAAACACAAGGAATTAAGATGGCACTAAAAGATGCACCTCTTGCACACTAGCGGAAATATATTTAGTTGCATTTAGTGCATATTTAGTTTGTATATATATATATATTTATTTATATACGAATTTATATTAATTGCTTAATATATATATATATATATATACAGTAAAATCTTTAAAAAAATTGGATTTTTTAATAAACTGTGATTTCCTAATATATTTTTCGTGAAAATGTGTTTGTTTTCACTTCGTTATGATGATTTTTCTGGATTTTTCCTTATAGTTTTACATAGACACCTGGGAAAAGGGACAACCTCACCCATAGGGACACTTTTTCGTGCAAAGTCCCTGCAGACAGATTTTATTATATATATATAGTAATATAGTTATATATATATATATATTTATAAGTATGCAGCACAAAAGCGGTTGAAAAGGGTCGAATGGAATAGGTGCGTTAAAAGTTACTCAGTAATTAGCTGCGAGATGAGTGAAATTTATTGCTTATTACACCTTGGTGGGCTCAATTCGAGTATAATTATTAAAATATTACGAAGTGTTGCCTCAACTCTTCATAAGCAATCTTCTTCTGATGATCACATTTTGGACAATAAGTCGATATTATCATTCCTAGCTGTTATTTCTTGCACGTGGTTATGGTGGCCTATTGCCTCTTGAATTTCAATATTCTATTTGCAAATAGTTCCTCCTTAAAGTTGGTTATCGTAACCATGGCATTAATTTATTAATTTACTTATTTTAATGTAATTAATGTTTACATTACGTTATCATAACCTCTCAACAGAATTCCTGCAACTGTTACGTTTCACTCGTGCTGAAAGTCAGATGAGCAGATGATGAGTTCAAAGAACTGGAAAAGAAAGCACGTGACCTGTTTAGAAGTCATCTTGGAGGGATTTTTCCATCTCGCTCACCTTGGGCTCAATCGTGCAGCTGGATGGATAGATGGATGGATGGATGTGTGGTAGGATGGATGGATGGATGGTAGGAAGAATGAAGGTCTCTGTTGACTGTGAATATCTAGTCTACAGGAGAGTTTTGTAAAATGTAATTTTATTGTGCTAGCAACCATCGAGTAGTTGGGACGCGTTTGCTCAATTCTTCGAATAATTTCATAATTCTGCGAATTTCATAAACTCCAGGCTCAAGAAATCTATTTGACTAAGCAATAGGAGTAAGTTTTTGAATCTCCTCATGAACTGAGCACCGCCAGGAACTATGCTGGCGTTTAGACATCGCTAGTTTTTTTTATTATTATCTATAGCAAGCATCACTTTCTATAGTTTTTGCTTGAAGTTATTCGACATATCTCATTCTGCGTTCATCACTTTCATTTTAACAATTTCTTCTGACAAGCTTCAGTTTATTGTCTCAAGTTTGTGTCTTGATTTCATAAACTTTCTGCACTCCACTGAATCAATGTAGGCTTGAAAAGTACTTGAAACGTGTTAAATTCCTGAATTTCACTTCGTCGCAATTTCCAGTTCATAGTCACTTCGAGATTTTTTGGTTAGATGTGCACTACAGAAGCTGTTTTTGACTTTGTTTGAAGGCACTTTGTAGATTTCGTTTACTTAAGATTTCCAGAAGAAAGACCAAAACGACGTCGATTCTGTAGTTTATATCGTTATGTTTTATTTCTTCTCTAAAAGTAACAAATTCTAACAAAAGTTATTGACGATAGAAGCATCTTAGGGCACCTAAGCTGAGCTTCGGACTTCAGAAGGGCATGCATCATCAGTCCTTGTAGAATGCAATGGTTTTTGGACGTTGCAGGTCCCACTTGTTAGCACGAATTCCATGATATTTTGAATGTTCCTCGCCACGTCGACCTTAGATCGAGTTTTGTGCAGAAAGGACAAAATTTGAACAAAACCTGAGAGGCGATCATCCAAATCCTCCATAACCGGAATTTCTTGGTGGCAGTGGAAACGTGATCTAGCGGCCTCAAATTCGGCTAGTTTGAGATTTCTGCGCATGCTCAAGGAGCCCAAAAACTTCAGCCGATTAATGTATGCTTTGGTAAATTTGACAACCCGTTTGAAGTAATCGCGGTAAAGGTGCCACTTATTCTGCAAAATCCATTTTTTCCACGCCTTGTTCTTGCGCCGCTTTCCATATTTATTGGCTCTCCAACCGATCAAGATTACTCTTTTTAATCTCAAAGATCTCTCGTGGAAGCGTTTCATAGGAAAACTCGTGGATCGAGAACAGTTAAACTCAACGTGCCATTTGACACCCACGCACTCGCTCAAGCCTCTCCAATAAGCTATAGGCAGATGGTCAATAACCTGGCACTTGTGATTCGAGATGCAATTTCTTTTCAACTCCCTCTCGATTGATGCCCCCACCCTGCAATGTTTTGAAATCGTCTCGTCGATCTTCGACAGTGGCTTAACAATGAGTTTTGAAATTCTTCCGTGATTCCCACACGAGAATTCGGATGGATTGACAGTCGCTAAAACGAGTGAAGGAGCAGCAATCAGAAAGAAACAATCTTTAGCGTTCATTTGCGATCGATTTTCCCTCGTAAACAATTGCCACGCGTTAAATTATGTTGCGGCCAAGTTTTCTAGATTTTTGCCAGGAAATTTTAGAGGGACGTGTTTCACGACACATTCCAAGATGTTAAGTATTATTAATTATCACTACATATTTGAATCTCGTGTCTGGAGCTACATCGTAAAACCAACTCTTGAATAAATTTGTACATTTCTAAAAAAAAAATTATGGCAGATGTTCGAAATGAAAAATTTGCTAACAAATGCGGACAATCTAAAAAAAAAATATAAAACGTGGAGCCAATAAAATATTTCGTGACCGAAGGCGTTAGTCATTCTCTCCCCAACCTCATACACACACACACACGCGCACACATGCACACGCACACAAACGTTCGGACTCAGATTCCAAAAGAATTGGAAATGTTTAAAAACTCTGACTTAATCAGAATATTTGTACACAATGCAACCTCGAATACAGTTCGTAAAATCGTTCTTGCAAACGTTTTTCTTGCACTGAGAGTCCAATCCAGTAAGTCATTAGATTTGAACATAGTCATTAAGAATTACTTGACAGAATTAATTAATTTGAAGAAGAGATTTCAATGGCATGTCATGAACACTGAAAGATTTAATCCTTGAATCTAATAGGTTTTAAGTTATTTTCATGAATTTATATAAATCAAAGGTCATCATCGAATGTCATCTTAGTGTATGCCTGATGACGACATAATGTCATCTTAGTGTCTGGCATCTAATTGGCATCGTGTTTTGATTGCGACATTACATAAAACATTCCTCTTGCAGCAAAATTACAACAGAAGTTATTTCTTTCGAGCAGACGCCCTCTCCACAGATTTGTTTTCCTCTCCTTCCTTCCTTCTTTGCCTCAGTCTCGTCAACGGGGGCGAGAAGACGTAACTCGGCTTTTGCGACGAATCACTTTCTGGAACGACTGAAGAAATTGAAAATAAGAAGTAATCACTTGCAGTGTAACATCGCTCAAGTCATGTGATTTGATAGAAGCAGAATTTCTTTGCAGAACAATGCTCTCAGTCAAAAACAAAATAATAATAACAATAATAAGTAATAATAATAACAATAATAAAGATAAGTAAAAATTCTATGTAAACATTGCACCCAAAGGGTTAAAGTATGCATGTATGCACTAACCTCTTCGAGGGCTCTCACAGGTTATCGGATCCGAGAACTGCAACACGGGCAATGATTGGTCGGTCGGCGTCTCAAGTTTATCGTCGGAATCCTTCGACTTGCCAGGTTTCGATGCCTTCTTAAATTGAAAAAGACGTTGAAAGTGAATATTCATCTCATTTTATATTTATAAAAAAATTAATTTATTCAAAAATACAAAAGATACTCGATCGAACGTCCGAGTCATTTTAACCAACCTTGGCAGCTTCCTGTTCCCTTTGAATCCTCTTCATTCTGATTGCCCTTTGAGCAGGAGTCAGTGGTCCTTCATCTTCCAAAGACCTCAACAACCTGGTTTCCACCTTCACGACTTCTCCTTGTTGTTTGTTTTCCTCCTTCACCTCTCCAACGTTCGACGAGATGGTGTCGTCCTTCCTCCTCCTGGACGGCGACTTCCTCTTCTCCTGGACTTCCGCGACCTCCTCGCAGACGGAGTTCTTTGCCCTTCTTCGCGGCGTTTTCGAGACGACGGGAACTTCGTTCGTTTCGTCTTTCGCGGGAGTTTTGCACGCATTCTCGTCCAAGCGCTTTCTTTTGCCGGGAGTTTTCGGCTCTTCGGGTTCTTCTTCCTCTTCGGACCGAGGTCTCTTGGACCTGGTGCTCATCCTCGTGGGTGCTGCGTCGACTTTATTTTTTGCCTGAAGTTTGACTGGGGTTTTCCTGCCGTTTTCGGACGACGGAGGGCAGACGACGGGTTCGGAGACGTTTTCCTTTGAATCGCAATTTCTCGTTTCTCGCAAAGAATTCGCCACGAAACTGTCCGAGTTTACATTCGCATCCTCGAACTTGATTCGCTTCGTCGGTCGTTCGTTCGTCTCCTGCTGAGTTGGGATTCCGTTGGAGAGGGAAGTCAAGCGTGACGACCTCCTGGTCGGGGTTTCTGGAGCTAGAAAAGAAAATAAAATCGATTGAATTATTAATAAAATATTGATATTTAATAAATTAATTAAATAATAAATATGAATTGAATGTAGTTTGATGTAGTACCCAATGATCTTTTGGATCTTCTCAAAGGAGGTCTTTTCAGTGCTTCTTCAACTGAACAATAAAGGAAATTAAGCAAATAAACTCAATAAATCGTGATTCAATGCTTGATTTTACCTTCAGACTCTTGAATGCCATCAACTTCTGAAATTTCATTCGTGCAAACTGACACCTGATCAAAGTTTTGATCTGCATTTTGCTCATCCCTGGCAGTAATAAATAAATAAATAAATCAATCAATATTTAATAAATAAATAAATAAATAAATAATAAACAAAATTATTTCTCGAAATAACTGCAAATCTTGTAGCTATGTCCAAATTACCTGCTTGATATTGTAATTTCAAGAGATTCTCTTTCGAATGTTTTTGATGTTTTAAACTCAGGTTCTGCTATTTGTTCTTCTCTAAGGACGTTGCTTTCAGCTACAGAATCTGCAGAAAATATCATTTAATATTTTAAATATTATTTATATATTATATCATATATATTCAATTCATATATTATATTATTAAATTAATTAATTAAATAATAGTTTAAATTATTAAATTAATTAATTAAATAAATAATATTTAATATTTTAATGTTCAATAAATTCTCCAGTTCAAGCCATTCTTCTCAACACCAAACCCTTACATGTGACTGAAGCATCTTCTTCATTTGGCACTTCCTCTGCTTCTTTAACTATTTAATTAAATTAAAATAATTTGTAATAATAATATTAATTAAATTAAAATAATAATGTTGTAAAAGATATAAAAGTAGCAAAGCAAAAAAGCTAATTACTCATGCTACTCAATGGCGTTTCCATGTTGTCGTCGACAGATTCTTCCTGCAGAGTTGCTTCTGAAAAGTGAAACAACACAAATCAAGTTTTTATTTCTTTGAAAATCTCCTTAAAAATCAAAAGACTTTAGGATCCTAAAATCTCACCAGACGCGTCGTCTTCTTCCTCGTCGTTTTCTTCTTCGATGTTTACATCTGCAACAAAAAAAGTTTCCGATGAGAACTTCACGAAAAGCAAAGAAAATTAATTGCGACTCACGTATTTCATTCCGTGCTTGAAGTTGTTGTGAAACGTTCCCGATGAGGTGCAGCACGTTTTGCTCTGGTTCTGCGAACCTAAGTTGTTTCGAGGAGACTGCAGAATCACCTGGAAAACGTGGAATGACGTGGAATTAATAATTTCCAGGTGCATCGAATGAATTGCTTCGTGAAACTCACCGCTGTGGGAGGAAGTGCTTCTTGGCTTCGAGAGAATTGAAGGATGATTTGCTGGAATCCCTTTTGGGGAATGAAGTTTGTTTGGCACCGGAACTTCCAAGAACTTCAAATCCTCGGCTTCAAAATGTCTGAGAATGAAAAAACATCGTGGAAATAGTTTATGTTAATCAATGTCGTTTATGTTAATCAGTGTAGTTTATGTTAATCAATGTCGTTTATGTTAATCATAGTCATTTATGTTAATCAATGTTGTATATGTTAATCATAGTCATTTATGTTAATCAATGTTGTTTATTGCAAGGTCAACTGGCAAATACCTTGGCTGCAGGTAAGTTTCATCCACGACCTCTTCTAAATCTGTTTTTGGAACGGTGCCAAGATATCTTGACCTATGAAGAAAGTATAACATGATATATTCTCATTATTTGGATAATCACTATCACTAATTTAAATTATTATTATTACTATTATTATTATTATAAATTTTAAATAACACAATGCTAACTTGGAAAGTGAAAATCTTGACTGATTGCTACTCTTGGATTTCTCCTTTTGTAAACTCCTGGCAGACGCCTCAAGGCTTTCTTTGAAATATGCTTCTGTTGACATATAATAAAGTTGATGTAAAACAAGTGATTCAATTGCTTTCAAGTCTTTTTATATTTGGCATATAAAATCAATAAAATCAATAAAAAAATAAAGCTAATAACCCCTCTCTTCCACGGCCATCTGGAGTTGACGGTGTCTGAACCTTTGGTATATTTTAGTTGTCTTGACCTTCAAAAAACATTTAAAACTCAATTATTAATTAATTTAAAACTTATTTATTAACTAATTAATATTAAAGCAGTGATGCATTTAACAAGAAATTTAAAACAAACGGAATAAACCTTTAAATTTGAATCATTAAACAGTTCAATGTTGATAGGAGCACGTGTTGCTGTACTGAAGGTTTCAAAATACGTCTGACATCTTTCATTGGACAACATCGGGGTCTTGAGCACCTCTTTCAGGAATTCACCTTAAAAACAAGAACTTCAATTTTAAAACTTATTTAAATTTAAAAAATAATAATTTATTTATTAACAATATGTTAATTTAAATTTATCAAAATGTGTTACAAAACCAGACAAAAAGAACTCACCCTTGCCATATTTAGCCATGACCTTGGCAAAACAATCGGTGAAATTTGGTGCATGGTGCTTCAGAGACTGGTAGGCCTCACCAATTTTACTGAAACATGAAATTGGATTTTAAAAAATGAAAAAGGACATTTCATTCCAATAGCACCACTTCATAACCCCGATGTTGTTCATAACATTGAACACCAACCCATTTACTGCAAGTGATTCCAGAAAAACAGAGCAACACTCTTCGTTTTCAAAGGGCAACAAAAACTTTCTCGATGCTTGCAAAGCAAATTCCAGTTCTTTGCCATCTAAGAATCCCTTCACCATGTTTGGGTAGAAATTTGGGTGGATGGAACCATCTTTTGAGAGGTGATGGAGGATCTTGTAAGACTCCTGTTCAACACAAATTTTAATAAATTTATGGATGATTATAATTAATATTAATTTTGATTTATTAATTAAGAAATTAATTTTGGTGAATTCAAACCTTGAATTGTTGGTGATCAAGATACCATGATGCCCTAACAAGCTGTGCAAATGACTGGGAAATCTTCAATTGAGATGCAAACGTGGACAGCATGTTAGTTCTCTGCAATAATTAGAAATTAATTAATTATTAATGTATTAAACACAAACATGTAAACACAATGAGTCAATTAAATTAAAATAGGCCTAATTGTACTCACTGTTGCCTCAGAGGCTCCTTGGAGCAGATCCTCAAGGAAGTACAAGGAGATGAAATGCTTCGATCGGATGTTTGCACCGGGCAGGAGATAAATTCCTAATAATGTCTGAAAAATGCAAAAAAGAAGAAAAATGAACAATAGTCGTTGAAATCAAAAGGTAAGAATAAATTTACCAACTTCGAGATTGGACGGAGGGTACTCGGGGGAGTTTGAAAACATTTTGAAGTGATTTTTGATCGACTGCCCTTCTCCGGAAACTATGAAATCAATTGCAAGTTTCCTGCGAGTAAATTCATGAGATTATAAAATGAGTTACAAAATGCAGCAGAATAATTTTATGTAAATGTGACATTATACATTATTAACTACAGAACTTAAGTTTTAATAAGACATTAATTTTAAAATAATATTGAAAACCTTCCACAAATTTGAAGCCTCCTTGACCTGTAATCATCCACTATCTGATGGGATAAACTTCCACCATTCAAAGCACCTTAATTGAAATACAACCATTTAAATATATAAATAAAAAAATATTAATGTTTCCAAAATAAGTAATATTAATAAAAAATATTAATGTTTCCAAAATAAGTAATATTAATAAAAAATATTAATGTTTCCAAATTCAACAACAAACCATGACAGAAGCACATTGGATCGGCATTGAGGAACCAGATGGAAGCACACATGAACTTCTCAATGTGCATTGCAAGAGACAGGCAGGTAAACAAATGAGGCTTGGCTGTATTAAAAATGTGTCAGATTAATAAAATCAATTAAAAGAGAAATAAAATTCCTAATAAATTTATATTTAAGATAAAAACAAATATCAGATTTAACATTATCCAAAATGAGCCAAAATCAAAATAAATAAAACATGAGAACATGATTAATTAAACCACGGAACATCAAAAATCTGTGGTTGTAAACACCACACAAATGAGGTTAGGGATGCATTATTGCATCCAAAAGATGATATAGATGCATGCAAAAGATGGTATAAATGCATTGACAAATGCTTCACAAATACATACCTTCATCTGAAAGGGCATCTGGTGACTCTGCAACTTCAGAAAGTACAACCACCAGTTGATGAACGATCGACTTGCATTTGTTAAAACTGCGCAGGCTCTGACTGTCAATTTGAGCCGGTCCCTGCTCGAGAAGAGGAACGACTGCAAAATGAAATAATTTGAGTTAATAATTAATTATATTACTTGTTGTATTAAATATGAATTATGCATATTACAAGCATATTAGAGCATAAATATGAATGTGGATTACAAATTCTATTTTCTTTTGATTAAAAACAAAATTAATATAATAATAAATGTTAAGCTTGACTTGTTCTGATTGAAAAAACATAGCCAAAGCAATACCAACTCAGCTTATTGAATCTTTTCTTTGCCGAGAGTAGTTTGTGTTTTGACCACTCAACAACGTGTTCCAACGTCAGGAAGGATTCAACACCTGGAAAGCAATGTAAACAAACAAGTCATCAAAATATTAATCCATCAATTTATATATCATATACTTCTTGCTGTGTAAATACTACATATATACTTGCTATATATATGTTATATATATACCTGCTATGTATATGTTACATATATACACAGCAAGTATACTTGCTTAAACAATACATAAGTTTATGTCATCAAATATGTATAGAAACCGTACCTGAGAATCGAGCGCACGCCAATTGGCGCACCACCGACACCAAGACTCCAATGGCACCATGGTCTGTGATTGTGGACAGGAGAGAGAAGTGCTCGCTGGTCTGAAAGTAATACGTCTAGTGATTCTCAATTATGCAAATGTGGTTTGATAAATTTGTTTAACTTCTTTTATTTATTTATTAATTAATTTATTTATTTATTCCAACCTCAGCGATACCCATTGGACTCGTATCGATGTTGCACAACTCTCTGAGCCTGTAACACATTTCATAATAGCTGGTTTTATCAAACAGCACGTGTTGACATTGTCCGATTTCACGAGATATCTGAAAACAAATCAAATTAAATTATGGCTTGAGTCAAGATTATTCAAAAAATGTAGTTCATAGCATAATTAGATGTATCATATCATTCTTGTGAGTCTTAGGAACAACTATGGCTTCAAGGCATACCTGTGTGGCCATATTCAAAATTTTCTCAAAGACAAGACCAGAGGAAGTGATAGCCATCAGTTCTGCATTAAAAATTATCACATTATAAAGGTATTAATTTAATAAGAAATATTTGAACACGTTATAAATTATTTATAAACAAAATATCAAGTACATGCTAACCAAAGTCTATTGTTGGAAGGACTCCGGTTATGTGGTAGTTCTCGGATGAAATGGCTGCTTCCACTTTGACATGCTGTAAATAAGGATTGTCAATGACAACTTGTGATGTTTAATAATTGGTATACACTTGTAGTAATTGATAAGTTTCTATTAACAACTGATTTTATTCCTTATTTTAGAATTCAAAAATAAACATTAAAAAAAAATAACATAAAACAGCACTTACCAGAACATTTTTATGTTTCTCAAGCTCATCCAACTCGTGCACCATCAACATGTCTGCCATTGAAATGTAATGATCCAAGCTGAAGAGGCATTATTTTATTATTTCATATCATATTTAATATTATATTATTCTGCACAACATTTTAAAGTAATTTTAAAATTATTGATCGGGGAAAAGCAGTCCCAAAGAAATATGTAAACTCACTCGATAGAGGAAGGCATCTGACAATGATACCACTGGTTGAGGTCAAAGGTTAAGAGGTACAACCGAGGAATGCCATCCTCCCTTGTTTCCTGCCATACAGCCACCATCAGATCTTCCAAGTGGCAGTACTCTGTCATAATTATGCATCAAAATATAATAAAATAAACATACAGCAGCGATACTCCATCAAAATTATGCAAGGACATATTATAAACGAAATGCATGTTGCATGAAATAAAACAATTTGCATGCAAAGTAAAACATACCATCCTCTGATGTCTCCATATTGTCGTGCAATCCGCTAGATAGGGAAGCACAAGAAAGCAGTTTGCTTGGAGCCATGAAACGGGAATCCAAATTGGAGCACAAAGGGTGAGAAAAACGGAGAAAGGCACTCAAGAATCTCTTTGAATTAAAAATTAATTAATTAATTAATAATAGTAATAAGTCAGTTACAAGGAAGTAGTTGTGATTGTCCTCACATTGTAGGTGTAGCCATCTGTTGAATCGTATGATCTGTCCTGGAACATCATTTGAAGAAGAAAAGCTTGTCCCACAGACCTTGATGACAAATGATTTATCAATTTCAGTGATAATTATTAAATTGTTATAATAAATATTATTACAATAATTAAAATAACTATCCTTTGCAGCTTAGAAACAGAAAAAGATATTAAAAACAATCACTCACTTCGGGCTCCCTTGAGTCGGCATGTAGAAGACCCACAAATAGCAAACATTCTTCGGATCATTTTCGGGCTCTTGGAAAACGAAGTTGCTTATCATGATGCCCCTCCTTGGCTCACCAACAAAGTTACTGAAACTGTTTGAACAAAAGTTTAAGACATCTGATGCGCAAGTTAAAGCAGGTCAAAAGACCGCTTACATGAGCTCAAAGGTTTTGAGGTCCCAGAGTTCCATGATGCCGCTGCTCAACCCGACAGCCAGCAAGCCGGTCTTCTTCAGGAATTTTATTGAACTGATATAAAGATCTGTTTGAAAACAAATGAATCAATGTACTTTATTTAAGATTAATGTAACTATAATAAAAATAAGATTGAGAAAAAGATGTGTCTTAAATTATTTGCAATAATATATAAATAACTGAAGTTAATAAAAGTCAAAATACCAGATGTCTTTGATTTTTCTCCTTGTGAAGCATCTAACAAAACACAATTAAACACCTTAAAAAGAATATCCCACACAAAACCTTTAATTGTTCAAAAATGTAACAACAACCTCCAAGCCACACCACGGTATGTTGTTCGTTCTGAAGGAGACGAGAAGCCTTGTCATCCTTGATAATCGATCCTGGATGTTTTTCTGATGTTTGAGAATGTTGACTTAGTTTCAAATCTGAAATTAAGAATATTTAATATTTTATAAATAATGTTTCATTTACAGATAAATATACTTTAAATACATAGGGAGAAAGTCAAAGATACTCCACCATAAACCCTGACAGTGAAAATATCGAGATATTCTTAAGAATTTGAATACAAACCTAGTAAATAGACGTGCCCATTGTACGTTCCCATGGCAACGATTCCATCAAAGTTGTCAAGTCTTTTGCTGAGATCCGATTGTTTACTTGACCTGGTGCTGATGTGTTCGAGGGATGTGACCTTTAATTAATAATAATTAATAAAAATTAATTTAAAAAAACATTCAATCACAATGCAAATGTGATTACATCTTTTCATAATCACAACAAACATCAACATATTGACCGAACATCCACAAAAAACTGTTTAAACTCATGATTTTACTGCATTTAAAATTTAGAACATGGTTATTGGCTTTTGTTGGAAAAAGATTTTTTTTTGTGATTTTAAAGTGAAAGGTTAACAAAATATTTTAAAAAAAGAAATGCATGAACAAAGAAGATTGAACCTTCTCTTAAGATTTACATTTTCATCAGAATTATCACACTTTTGATAATTAGTGATGTTATAAATACTGAAATATTTCTTAATAAAATCAAACCTCATAAGGCACGGTGATAACTTTTGTAACTTGAGAGGTCCTGGCATTGAAGATGCAAACAAGCGATCCAGGAGTGTAAGGGTCATCAGTGACTGTGCCAACGACAAGGAATGGTGACTCCGGACATTCGCATACGGCCGTTATTATGGTGTTGTACTTTTTCTTTGTGTCCATTCCAAATATCCACGATGAAATACGACTTCCATTATTTGTATTGAAGACTTCCAATTGGTTGCCGTTGGTGATCCATCCAAATGAACCACCTAAAATGTAATAAAAAAAACTGGTTCATGGTTGTTCAAAAGCTTTCATGATTTTGTAAAATAAATCAAATCATCAATTTCTATTGAATAATAACAATCACTACCTGAGGAAAAACATGCTATGTGCTCTGCATGGAAACTTGTCTTTGTTGCTAAAGCAGTGGTTGTAGCATGAGAAAATGCTATTTTGTCCATCCTAAACGTAAATTTGTACATACTTTTATGAGTTTAATCTATTTGTGATGTTCTTTTAAGGTATGTGGTTCAACAAATATATTGTAGTGAAATCAACCAACTATTAGCAAGATTATGATCCTAATTACAAAAATATTTAGGTTCACTATTGATAGATGGCATTAAATATCACTCCAATCGAACCTTTCTTGCAACGTATGTAAATGCAAGCAAAAATCTGAATTCGGTAGATTAAATTACTTTAACAGTATAGTTTTCTGTAACGCTCGGCAATTTTAAATCGTAATGCACGCTTTGCTTCGCGGCGGCCAAATTTCAAGACTACACGCCTTAAGTAAACATCAATAAAAGCACCTAAATTTATTTGAAATTGATTTTTGCTTTTTAAATAACAACATATATAATATTTAAAAATGATTTTAAATAAATTAAAATATTAATGTTTAAGACATTATTTCTTAAAATTGGCAAATGAAAGTTGGAATATTTGAATGCAATGTATTTAGGTTAAATACAGCGCGTCTTTAAATAATTGATAGTTAATTTTTTATTTATAATATTATTATTAATGAATAAACTTAAAAGTTCAATAACTGTGACTTTGACAAGGTTGATCCGGGATTGCAAAGGGTTTCTTTAGCGACGTGCGTGGAATTGAGTTCCTACAGATGTACAAAGAATTTAGTACAAGTGTTATCAGTTAAGTTTTCATTTTCAAGAACAGAAACGAAGGAAACTAGTAACGATTTGAAATCTACTTGAGGCTCTTCAGATGTGCCTGATATCTCAAAAAATAATAGCATTGTCAGGCTATGGTAGCCAGACGAATAGAACCAGACATCTGAATGGCATAAATTGCTAGTGTTAATATATACTTTAAACTTCAAAACCAAATAGTAAATAGTAAGTCATTTCTTGCTTTCCATGGAAGGGGCGGTGGGTCGCGTATCCCAACATCATGCCCTAAGTCATGTGAATTTTAAGGATGCTGTCATGGTAGTGAATTCTTGTTACTTTTCCGCTCTCACATATCACAATCCCCCCTACTCAGTGCTATTTAATGATGTATTCATTGAAGGGTCATGGTACATCCTCCCATATTTACCAATTTAAAGAGTTTGGGGGTTGACTTCTCTCGTGACTTAAGGTCTTATTATCCCAGCGGTTACTCTGACATTTATAGTTTACACTCACACTCAGGTTGCATGTTGATCCAGCAAGTTCTTTGAATATGCCTCTTTTATGCATGATAGCCAAACTCACAATTTAATTTGGATGCAACGGCAGTATGAAATTTCACCTGGGATTTTCTTGCCTGAGCCAAATACTAACCACACTTAATTCAACATAATTTTTGAAAATTAATATTTATGCACCATTACATAAAACACTGACAGAATGAAATACCAAGAAATTAATTAATTTTAATAAGATTCCGAATCCCCAAACGAAGAGGGTATAACTGTGTCACAAATGTCAGCATTGACATGTAGTACAAGATCCTTTTTGCCAATGGTTTTCCTTGCTGGAACATCGGCGGCTTTTCCACATTTGCGGAACCTCTTAAAATTTTTTACATTTCCAATTTGGTTGATTCCAGACAACTGATCCAGAGGCTTCCTTTTGTTAATCAAATTCCTTTCTTCAACCACAATGCAACCTTCTGCATTAAACTCTTGCTTGAATTCCATAACTTGTAGGTCTGTTTTCATGCAACTTGTAGCTAGAAAACCTTCAGGAACATATGATTGTTTTGAAGTCTTTATGCAAGGCATTTCCATTGCCATGATAACTTTCTTTTTCTCATCTGTTCTGCTTGAATCTCTATAGCTATCAGGGAAATGTGATTGTTTTGTATTCATTGTGCAAGGCAATTCCATTGGAGTGATAACCTTCTTGTCCTCATCTTTTGTTCTCGAATCTCTCATATTATAAGGGACATGTGATTGTTTTGAATTCTTTATGCAAGGCATTTCCATTGCCATGAAAACTTTCTTTTTCTCATCTGTACTGCTTGAATCTCTGATATTATCAGGGAGATGTGATTGTTTTGTATTCATTATGCAAGGCAATTCCATTGCTGTGATAACCTTCTTTTTCTCATCTACTCTGCAGGAGTCTCTGATACTTAAGTCAAATGAGGTATTGCCATCATCAGACTTGGAAGTCTTTACATTTTCTGAATTAAATGTGACTCCTGCCTCAGACTCAAAGTAATTTGTCAGAATTGACTTAATTTCATTTCTGCCACGAATAGCATTGGTGTCCTCTTGAGTGCTTTCTGACTGCGTGAAAAGATCAGCACAAGAAACATCTGTCTTTTTTGTATCCATCTTAGAACAGTTTGTATCTAATACAGTATTTGTAGGCTTAGCAACTTGCGAGGATTTGTGTTGAGATTCACCAAGGCCTTGGCTGATCCCAAAATTCTGTGAATTATTTATAGGAAATGCAGCAGCATTACAATAAGTCTCAGTGTTGCAGTACAGCACAGCAAATCCAACTTCTGATTCAGGTATCATCCTTAGTCTGGATCTGAAAATTTATAAACTTTCAGTCCTGGTGATGTCCATCACAAGTCAGAAATGATTGTTACCTTTTGAGAAGTAAAGAAATTGTCCGAAAATAGTGAGAATTTGCATCTGGAAGAACAACACAGTTGCTGGGGTTTAGAATAAGAGATTCAAGATCTTTTTCCATTCCATCAGAATTGGTGATGTTATCAGCAAAACGACTATTTCCACCTCCAAGCTCCACAATTGTATGGAGCCTGTCAAATTGGTCTTTGACAAGGAAAATGAATAACTTCCCCACAAAAAGTGTTGACCTCCCAGGATGAGGAGTGAATGAAACATCGCCAGGATTGACTTGCGACTCAGCCATTGTTGGCAAATAATCTTCCGTTGGAGGTAGCTTGCTGCATTTACCTGTTTCAATGCAATCCAGTAAATCCTTCAAGTAAGACACATTGACCACAAGAGCTTGAGAGATCAAGGCACAAGCCACCTTTATGGTGACTGAGAGATTGGTCATGATCACATGACTGCAGCCCTCACACCACTCGTTCGACATGTTTCCTCCTAGCCTGTACACCTGAAATTAGTTTTCTAAATTCATTCACAAATTTTGTTCATTTTAAGGCTAAACTTCAAAATCTAGACTTCCAAAATTCAAAATTGAGCATTCAGTTTATAATTATAACCAAATCTTTATAGTTGACAATTTTTTAATATTTATCTTAATAGTTTTCACTGTAATGATTATGATATTGAAATCTTAATCAGCTCATTTAGGTGAAATGAGTGCTTTTCTTGTGAAATATAGTCTTCAAAATGAAATAATTAAAACTGTACATTTTCATGTAAAAATAAATCACACTATCACCATCTTCCTTATTTCCTTTTTTTGGTGGCTTGACAGACAAGATGTGATAACAAGAAGAGGGCTGCAAACAACCCTAAAACGATTTGTGCTTCCAGTTCCAAAAACAAGTACGTCTCCTGCTTTTAGAGCTCTTTCTGAATTATTTATTTTCTCCTCGCCCAATCTAGTGCCTAATTTCGACATATCCACAACTAAGAGGGTTGACTTTTTCGCTTTATCGCAAACATTTCTCTCAGAATGCAAGACCTTTAAAAGTGCGTGCTTCCTACTAATTGATATATCATTTACTATTGTAATGTTGCAATCTTTACGACCAACAAAATATTCACGGTCTGTCACGAAATGATGTAATTCTCCGCTCAATTCATTCTGTAGAGCCCACATATTTACTGATCGCTGGCGCAACAAGATCGTTTAATGGCAAATTAATGAAAAGATAAGTTCGAAAAACAAATCTTAAAGGTTTATGTTTACAAGGAATGCGCCAAAACAAAAATAATAAAGATAATTAAAAAAGGTAAAATTATAAGATTTGAATAAACGAAAAAATGTTTGCATTACTAAATTTTTGGTCATAGGATCATAAAAGATGTATAAAGGTTTTGTAATGAGAAACATCTGGGCATTGAGTGAGATCTCCCTGTTCATTTGTTTGAGCATGGTCAAATCTGAGTGCATGAACTCAGGTAAAACGATTTCCAGCGGATTATACTGGTTGAACCAAATCGATGATCATCTTTGAAGAAATCGAAGCTACCGGTGGAGCACATCATGACCTCAGTTTTGATGGCTTTCAATTGAAAGTGGACCCAGATAGCAAAGATTGATTGGGCCAGCGCCGGTATTTTGATGGCAATCCGGATCGGCCGAGCGCACGGTAGTGGCCGCACGGCCGGTCGTCGGCCCGACTGAGGTGGTCCAATTCCGGCAGCCGGATGTAAACCGCCTGAAATGGCGAGCTGGTCCAATTCCGGCAAGCCGGACACTAAATCGGTCTCCGCCCCCTTCTCAGTTTTGATTGATTTCACAAAAAAAAACTAGTTTCTAATTTTATTGAAAAAGTAACAAAAAAGGAAAAATGTATTAGAAGAAATATGAGGTAAAATTATTGCACATAATAAACAAATACATATAATGTTTAGGAAAATGCTTTACTTAACAATCTTTTAGTGCGGCCCCCATTCCTGTCTGGGGCATTTCTCAGCCAAAGACGCACTTCCTTCTCCACTTCAGAGTCTGTCACCTTTACAGATCCATTGACAGAGTGAATGCTCCGAACTGCATCTAGTTGCAATATGTTAAAGCAATTAAAACTTGCAAATGAGATTGGGGAGATCAGAATATTTACCAAGTATAGCTTGGAACATGTTTGTTCCACTTAACCCAATCTTCTCCAATTTGTTTGTCCATACGATCCTTAAGGATAATTCATGGGTCAGCAGTCCCCTCAATATTCTGTGAACAGAATCTTTAATGGTGATCCCACCAACTAATGAGAATTTTGCAACCTGTAGTTTAAAATATTACTTTTAGTAGACATAATAGGAAAAAAATTCAATCAAAACCTACAAATAAGCCATAACAATTTTCATCTGGAAGTTTTGCCTCCAATTTCTTAAAATCATCCTCTGACTGCAAAGGAATTTCTTCATCTGGGAGTTTCACACTCGTTGTGGTATTGGTTAAGACACCCGATGAACTTTTCCTTGACTCCTTTAATTCTGCATTTTGTCTGAGGAGTGCATCCATCTTCAAATTCATAGTTTCTACTGTCAGTGAAATTAGATTACTATTTAATCAAATTTAAAAGTGAAAAAAAAATCAAGGAATATTACATAGTTCTACCAAAGCACCAAAATTTTGAGTGTGAATGGGCATTGCAGTTGTTGTTTGGATGAAACTGGATGCCATCTCCCTAGAGTCTGGTACGTCGAGCATAGTGCCCTTCTGACTTTCACGAAATGATTCTGAAATGTGTGAATCAATGTTGCAAATACAAATTATGTGAAATACATACAATATCTAAATTCACCAGTTTCATCCAAAGCCACACTGCAATCCTCACTGCAAGAAATACCTTGCATTGATGGCTTTTCTGGATATATCCCTTAAAAAAATTACTAGCTATCAAGACCATTGCTTCTAAATTAAAACAAAAATCAACCATTTCTTGAAGCTAAGGCAGGTGGAAGTTTGGGGGTCGGTAAGGTATAATTTCTTTGGTGGCTGCAATGATTCATTTATATATTCATGGTAACTGACACATAAAATTTGCAATAGATTTAGTTATCAGAATAAGGCAAAATACTTTGTCTCTGCTTCTTCATCTGTTGAAAGATCTGCTGCAAACTTTCTCTTATGAATCTTCCTATAAATTCAAAATTTCAGTTTGAAATGTTTCACATAATAATTTGGTTTATATCCATGAAACAACCTTCTTTTAATCTTTTCCTTGTCGCTATCGCCACTAACAACATCAGACAAATCAGTGTATTGTTGTGCTAATTTTCTTTTAGCATTAGCATAATTTATATCGTCTGTATATAAGGATAGATCAACATGCAAAATATAACTAGTAGAAAGTTAAAACAAATTAGCATGTCTAACCGGTTTCACAGATGTACCTAACTTTTTCATATCTTGTCCAATTGCTTTCTGGATCATGGCAATACTTGACTGCTTTCAAAATCCCAGCTGATGACAGATGTGTCGGCCAATACACAACATCCTCAACTTTGTCGTCGAACCACGAAGTTGGAATAACTTCCACCTCTTCACCAGTGTTTGAAGTAAAAACGACGACTCTATACATGACAACTGATCAAAAAAGTTATAATTCAAAAGTAATAAGAGTTATATACACAAGGCTCAAAATTGTCAGATATATTCAAGTTGTATGAATCAATGGTATCAATAAATACTCATTGCATTCATATTCAAGCTTGACGAATTTGAATTTAATTTCCTTCATTTCTGCAATGTGGACTTCTTCATCTAATGTTTTCACTGCAAATATATCAAGTTTAGATGATGGCAGAGGATAAGTAAAAAAATCTTTAACTACTTTAAAGTATTTGTATTGCACATATTAAATTGTGATTATAGACCACAAACTCTTTTCCATACAGAGGAATAGATTCCTTAACAAACAGAGTTAAAAGTTCATTTGCATATTCACAGAAGTGACACATTATGTGTATTCCAACAAACAGGAGTAAGAAATGCTTATATAGTTTGTCAGATAGAATATCTTTTAGGACACATGGGCCTGTATACAAAAGGAACTGCCTGAATTCTGTGGCCTGTCTAAATTTAAAAATGTCATTCGATTATTCACAAGTGTGCCTTCTTCCTTACAGCGTTCGCATCATAAAAGCTCTCGCAGGTGCGTCACATATAAAGCAATCTATTACTAATTTAAAGTGAAAATCATCAACTGTTATTCCAGAATCAGTCAATAACACAAGCTCATCAACAAAATCTTGGAGATATTCTGTTATACTAACTGGTTTACCATATCCACAATATAACCCTACAGCAAAATCTGGGATGGTAAACCTTTTATCATGCATAAAATTGGCCACAATTCTTGTGATGAACTTTTAAACAAAGTAAGACCATCCACATTGAACTGCAAGTATACATCTGAACCTATAACTGCCTTATCTACATTTGTCAACAAAGATATTAAATAGTTTTCAATACCAAAATGATAATATTCTCCTTTCAAATTTGATAGCTGTTTAATATTATAGTTGCTTGGAGTTTTTTAAAAGAGTACGACCACTAGACCAGTAGAGTTGAATGATACGGTTTTAAAATGGTTAATAACTTAGACAGTGATGACAATTTTATGTTATCTTCTAATGCCCAATGCGATAGCTTATCCGCAAGTGATGGTTCATCGCATGATACTTCTTCAGAACTACTCGAAGAACTAAAATAATCATTTGCAATATCATCGCCTTCCGAATATGCTGCGCTAGACTCATCAACTTCGTTTTGGCATCTAAACGTTGTGGTTGAATTGGCATCAGAAGGCGAAAGGAACCTTTTCTTAATTTCGTCATTAATTTCTTCCAACAGTAAATCGTGCTGTCTTTTGACACGTCTTCTGACCGCCCTCGCCGATCTACCCCAAGAATATCTACTACGCTTCATGTTTAAAGCGAGAAACCAAATGTGACAAAATAAGATTACCTTTTTGTCTCGGTCACAAACTCAAAACAGAGGGAGGACCATAAACAATTTTTGAAAAGAAGCGGGAATAAAAATAACAGGGATCGATGGTTGCTTGTATGATATAGATTAAGTTATCCTCATATTTTTTTATTTCAATTTAAATTGTTTATTTAATAATTGTTTGATAATTTAATTTAAATGTTCTTCAGTGCCACTCATTTCTTCAGCAGTTCTCTGTTGCAATGACAATTCAATCTTCCAGTTAGCCATCGAATCAGCAACGATGATGATTGTACCAACGATGATAAATACACTAATTAAAATTCAACAATAGAAACAGTTCCAGGCTCTTTCCTAATTAGGTTGGAGCGAGGGAAACTGTCCCTAATTTTGAAATAAAATCAACTTATTGTCGGGGCTTTCAGGGAGCTAGATAGCCGACGTGCAAGTTAAAACTTACAGTTAATATGCTTGAGACACTGACGTCTTCTCCTGATCCATCTTGACCCATTGGCTCTTCATATTCATGGACGCAGTTTGTCTCTTCAGCGTCTTTTGACACGTCTTCTGACCGCCCTCGCCGATCTACCGGACCATAAACAATTTTTGAAAAGAAGCGGGAATAAAAATAACAGGGATCGATGGTTGCTTGTATGATATAGATTAAGTTATCCCCCGACGCTGTCTGGGCGATAGAGAACGAACGAAATTCGAACGTGATGTAAACTGTCAATTTACTCCTATTATGTTATTTTGTACTTTTACTTTGTATTTCATGTAAGACCATGACGATGAATTTTCTGGAAGTGTTTGAAATTATGTAAATTGTCCTCTACCGAGCAGATGATGACTGTAACACACAACTCCGGTCTCCTATGAATTAAAATTATTTATGATGTGATTTTTGAAATTATTTAAAGCCTGCAATATTAATGCGCCATTATTTATTTTCCGATCGGTTTAGACTGACGAACGACCGTTTAAATGGAATTTAAAAGCCCAATCAATGATCATTGGCCTCTGAAGGTAACTCAGGAGCTGTTCCCAGTTTTATATAAACGATAAATTACTCGAGGTTCCTTAATTTTGTCGAGCTCCCATAATATTATATAAAGCGACATTAAAAACCAACATGCAAATAAGACTCTGAAAATTGTTTAAATGCTTAACACATTTTGAGTGATGTGTAAACAGCAAAAAGCGCTCACTTATTTTTAAAGACGGGAACGACGAAAATTCACATCTATTCATTTTATATACGTAGACTTGATTGGCCAACCTTTAACTGGGTTAAAAGGCGTGTAAATTTACTTGATATAAGAGCTTATCGCATCCTATGTTGCCTTATTTGTTTCTTGCTTTTTCATTGTTCCCTTTTTTGAACTCTTGTCATGATTCCAAACCTCGGGTGAAGTTTTTATGTTGAGAATCTCATATTGAATGATTAACTTAGAGAAGGTTAAATTTGGATGAGTATATAATTTCGGAAATATATTAAAAATAACGAAGATAATAGTGATCACTAGGTTTGCAAAATTGTTATGGCCGTCTAACCAGTATAGGTTAGGCAAGTACTTGCATTATTTCGTTAACAGTGTGTTTAAACTAATTTAATTAATTGGTCGAATTCACGATTAAATATTTCTTGGATCTGATGAAATGGAGTGCATCACTAAGACATTTTTAGAAATTTAATTGGCTTCCAATATAAACAAAATTGATGTTACTTTACATCAGCTGTATTTAATTGCAGTAAATTGGCAGGCAAAACGATTTTCATAACTGGTGCAAGCAGAGGAATAGGAAAAGCAATTGCTGAGAAATGTGCCAAGGATGGAGCCAACATTGTCATTGCTGCCAAAACTGTTAATCCTCATCCGAAACTTCCAGGAACTATTTACACAGCTGCTGAAGACAGTTTGTTGAGCCAATTATTTTAATGCTATTTCCATAGGAACTTTCAGTATTTCTTCCTTTAAGATGCATATCTGACATAATTCTCTTACCCATTTCATTTTAAAAGTGTATTTTTGGCATTACAAATTCCATTTATTTATAAGTGGTTGAATTATTTGAAAATATCATTTTCATTTTTGCAAAGCACATTGAACTTACAGTTGAAAAACTTGGAGGGAAGTGTCTGCCTTTTGAACTAGATGTACGCAATGAAGACCAAGTTCGTGATGCTGTAAATGCAGCTGTTGAGACATTTGGAAATATAGACATCCTTGTAAACAATGCCAGTGCAATAAGCCTGACCAACACTGCTGCCACAGAGATGAAAAAGTTTGATTTGATGTTTGGAGTTAATGTCAGAGGAAGTTACCTGTGGTTGGCACTAAATGTAGATTCATACAATTATGCAAATTCAATTTTTAATAATTTTATAAACTTTGCCTTTGATTCAGCTCAAAATATTGCATTCCCCATATGGGGAATACCTCAAAAATACTAAATATCAGTCCACCCTTGAATATGTCATCTCACTGGTTCAAAGATCATTGTGGTGAAAATGATAGTCTTTTCCTCTTAATGTCTTCACAAATTATATTTATTCTCTATTCCATATCAGCTTATACCATGGCAAAATATGGCATGTCAATGTGTGTCCTTGGAATGGCAGAAGAATTGAAACCACTTTCCATATCTGTGAATGCTCTTTGGCCCAAGACAGGTTGCATTTTTTTACCGCAATTTTTTTATTAAGCATATTGCTGAGACATGAACTTCTAAAACCCAGCAATTTACACTGCTGCCATGGAAATGCTTGGAGGAAAGGATACCAAGAACCAATGTCGGAAACCAGAAATCGTATCAGACGCAGCCTACGTAATCCTGACAGATGACAACCTTACAAACACCGGAAACTTCTACATTGATGAAGACGTTCTGATTAAAGCAGGGCTCGAGACTATGGATAACTACAATTATGTTGAAAGTACAGGGAGCACCCCAGTGTTTTGTTTTCATAACTTATTCTTTAACTTTTGTTAAGCTTAGAAAGTTTTTTAATTAATTTTTTTTACTTTTCCAACAATCTCTCTAGACCCGACCTTGTTGGCAGATCTCTTCATTGATGGGCCAACCAAACACATAAACGAGGTGCAAAATGCATCATCTTCCTCCAATGAGAGCTTAAAAGACATTTTGGAGGCCATCCGGCTAAGTGTAAACAAAAATCTAGTTCAAGAAATGAAGGCTGTCTACCTATTTGACCTTAAAGGTAAGTGATACCAATACACATGAGGCCAATTGAACATTTGGTAGCTGTTCTCTAAATGTCATTAAAAAAAATCAAACTTAACATTTTCTTCATCTATGACTTATTTGAATTGTTAGGTCAAGGTTCAATATTGCTAGATTTGAAAAATGGATCTGGGAAGCTGGTAGAAATGCCAACTTTTGAGCCGATAAAGGCTGATGTTACGTTGACTCTTAGTGCAGAGGACTTCTCAAAGATGTTCAGGAAAGAAATGCGTCCCACGGCAGCTTACATGACTGGAAGACTCAAGATCCAAGGAGATCTTGCCAAAGCAATGAGGCTCGAAAATTTCCTCAAAACCCTAAAACTTTGATGAAATTCTAATTCATCCAACGTTTGCCATTCAAACTCCATACACATCTTATTTAGCCTTTGAAATTATGTCCCATTGAATTTTATTCTCATCAAAAATTTTTGAAGACAGAGATTTGATCATTACATTTATTTTCTGGCAGGGTTCCACGTTGATACGACACTAACTCTTATAGAAAAAGCAATAAGCAGATTATTTGCCAGCCATCTGAATCAAGAATTCACTTAAGAAATGAGTTTTCCTTTCTGTCTCCTTTTAACATCCCAATTATAAACTCTGGCCATGTCTGATACAATTCATTAAGGAAAAGTGGAAAAGCCAGGCATTCAATCAAAAGTATATAGCAATGGGATGAAAATATAATACTAAACTTACTTTCTTCCACTAAAAAAGGATACTGACTTCAATGGTTGTCGTCTGGTCCCTTATAAAACACAAATCATCATCAACAAGATTCAAGGCCTTTATTGCTGCTTCCTTATTTTTTGAAAGAAGATCTTTGGCTTCGTCCAAGCTGTACTCAAGCATTACATTGGCCTGAAAGAATTATTCATTTATACTTCTTCAGGAAAAACTTGGTTGCACAAAAATATACTCACTCCTAACCATAGGCACACTTTGTCAGTTGATGGAATCTTGGCTTTTGCAAAGAGGGAGTTATTCAATTGATAATGTGTTTCCATAGGGTCTTCTGAATTCTGATTTTACATAATATATAAAAAGATTTTAAAACCCTGATTAAGGAATCATTCTGATAAATCTACTACTTTTTAAATCTGCTCCAATTTTCTAACAATAGTGTTTCAATACAACATCACAAATGTGATGGGACATATAGTATACATTGTATTTATACAATGGGCCATTTTATGATGGTGTAAACTGGGTCATGAGATGACTCTTAAAGAATATCTTTGCCAGACTTCAAATGAAGGCAAGCCTAACTATTAACTATTTTTAGCCTTACATATTTTTATCAATGAAATGCAGACACGTGCCTTAATGCTTTCCAGGTAATTAATGAGATTTAAGGATGATTTCAGTTCAGGTATTTGGGACTTTAGCCTGTAAAAAACAATGTAACAGTAAAGCAAAGCCTCTTAAACTATAGATAACACATCACCTGTTTTTCTTAGTGCTGAGATTATATTCCATGTATTTGTATTTGTTATGCTGTTCCTCCAAAAGCTTTAGAACGGAATCTGCAGTCGTTCCTTCGCTGCCAGACATAAATGCTTCCACATCCTCCTGTAATTCAAATAAGGTCTCCAGTTAAATTAATGTCTGAAATTGTTGAGTATTGTGCCATTAGATGGTTCTAAAGTGGCGTCGGCACTACAATAAATTGGAGGCTAGGATCAAATAATTTTAAAAATAGGGATTACTAATTAAATAAAAAAACAGATGAATTGTGGAACCAGTCAGAAAATAGCTACATTCAGTAAAGCCGAGTTTACACGCTTTAACAATAAATAAAATTTCAGTTTGCGCGATCATCAAATCGCATAACTTATCATACGCACAAGAAAAACTGCTTTAGGAATCCCAGAATTGTTTTTCTCAGTACTGATCAAGATATCGCCAGCCATTCCTCCGTGCCTTCCGTTAGCTTCTTAGAGTGATAATTAAGTTATTTTCAGCTTGGCAACTTACTGAATCTATGTCAAACAATTTTCTGCGATGGAACAAATAACAAGTTTTTTTAAAATATATCTATCTTGGCTTGCAAATGCTTTGATAAATATTCTAGTACAAATATTCAGGATATCTTCTTCAAAAGAATGATGTTAGATAAATTCAAGGATATCTAAGAAATTCAAAATAATATTTAATAATTTTTCTGATAAAAAAATTACTGGTTAATATCAATTTTGGCAAAATTATCTACTTGAAAGAATGTACTCTCATCAGTCTGTTCAAATGGAATCTTGCAAGTATTGCAAACGATCCCGGGCCTGGTTAGGTTGAAACGCCTACAGGGATAGGCTGCAACACCATTAAAGTCGGTTTACTTATTTCACTTTTAACTACTTATATTAGATTTTTATATAATAAGCATAGTTTTGGTGATGCGTTAAGTTTTTGTTAATCCTTAATTCGGATTAATAAAAAATTACTTGTTCGAGAAACGATAACCGTTGATAGTTTATCGAAAAACAATGTAGCAGTTGTTACATTAAAACATGTGGCTTTGGGCAAGCTTGTGTCTGCGTGTAGTCGCTTGTGTATTCATATAGAAAATTAATAGATTCAGACAAAACATAACCAAAGACTCAGTCTTCACTAGATCATTAATGAGAAGATTTAGGTTCAGTAGCACAACCGGTAGGCAAAAACTCTTGCATCTTTTACATTGAATTATTGAATATCGCGACGGTCCATCGCATTTATCACCAGCAGCTATTATACATTTAACAACAAACTTTGATTTATCACCAGAATACATTTTTCCATTTGATTCAATTTCATTAGACACGGACATCACTCCATGAGCTTTGATAGCCACTTTAACCTTCTGAAAACATCGGGCTAGGGCTGAATAGCGTATCTTCTAAATTTGTCAGCCTCAAACTAGCTCCATTATCAATAAATAATTTTCCAGGCTCTACAACATTGTTGCTTGGCCCATCATAACTCTTTTAGTATTTTTTGTTGCAGTTTCTCGAGCAAGGGTTACAATAATTAATACTTTAATAATTAATAATTTGAGTAATTTTCAAATAAAAATATTTTATTTGACAAGTTATATGAAGTTACATTTTACCGCTGGAACTCACTGGACCACCGTTCTGTCATCATTTATCCAGATTTTGTGTCTGTTTTAAATTAATTAAAGGACTGGTTCACTTTTAACAATTTTAACCATAATATGCAACAAATCGCCTTTTACTTAAATTGTAATGGGATTAAAATAATAATGTAAAATATTGTTTCCTAAAACTATGGTTTTCTACTTCTTTTTTTAAAGAAAATTATTATATATTAATATTATAAATAAGCACTGTTCACATGACCAATTTGATGACGGAAAGCTCAAGATTGAATAGAAAACTTTTGCAAGCAACAGACTACAAATTGGTTCTTCATGAAAAATTCATTTGATCACTAAAATTTGAAGAACTGATGTTCAAATCATCCTTGCAAAACAAATTACTTTGTATGTATAGACATAAAACAATTCAAGTGAGACAGGTTTAATTAACATTAAAAGATTACGTAGATGCTTAGTTTCCTCTAGTCAATGGCACTTTCTTGCATAATTTACAAACTCTTTCATGAAACCTTTCTTGAACCTAAAACACTGAAGATGATCTCAAAGAGTGGTTGAAGTGACTATTTCATTATCAGCCTGTTAACACTTGTGTTAGAGGCCCCTTTTCCGCTCATTATTTTAAAATTTGTCAGTTTGCAACATCCTATTTTTACCTACACCTATTCTTCGAAGATGTGGGTAGACAAATTTATAATTATTTAAATATTTTTTACTCATTATTGCAGACAATATTTCTCAAATATTGGGATATCGATGCTTTATTGAAGTTGTCCAACTTTCACCATTCTTTGTTAGCTTTTTGAAATAAACCTGAATTAGATGTTGCAGCACTTTACCTGTGGTTCTAGAATTGGGAAGGCAATGATATCTGATCGAGCAAAACAAAGTCAAATAAAGATGAAGATTTTATTTCATTTCAACTTAAAGACTTTTCTGCATCCACAATTTTACCAAATTTTTAGTCATATGCTCCGGGAATCAGTCATTGAAGGTTAATTAAATGTTTGAACGTCTTTGTTTGTTCAATTATCAGCAATTTAACCGCATTTAGCACTCCAAACCTGGTTACCGTTGGAGTTGAGGGAGAAGGAGAGATCGCATTTGGCACTATTGGAGCAGACCTAAAATGAATTTGCTTGCATTATGCTGATCACTTTATTTAAATACTTTATACATTATTACTTACACATAATAATTATATATAGTTACTTTATTTTAAATAAAACAAGTTTATATAATTGAATGGCAAGAATCGTAACCTCGCAAGGATCGTAGCATTTGCATGTCAAACAGCCTTCATCATTCACTTTGTATTTCATAGATTCACCACATGGCCTGCACATTGGTTCCGGACATCCATAATCCCCTTCTACGTTATTTGCATTGAATGATATAAAATATTGTTAAAACATTGCCGATAAAAATAAGCAAAATCTCCGCTTCGATGTTTTATCACTAAAAAATAGGCCATGTCAAATTAGGCCTCAATAAAGAAAAATAGTTAATAAAGAAAGCGACAACATCAAACTGATGACTTTAGAGGGTTATTTGATTATTGGATTGGTTTTATCACAACATCTGAAAATCATTCACAGGATTAATCTCTATCGAATAATTAACACAAATTAATACAAAAGTATCAAGTGAAAATTTCTGTCAAGTTGAATTAATTTCATGCCCAAGTGGTATCAAGGTATTTGACATAGAAAGTTATTGAAAATCTTAGCATTGAGACTATAATTACTGCATGGAGACGTAATTAATTATTGAGATTAAATTAAAATAATCGGTTATTAAAATTGGGATTCCATCAGGAAAGGATGGTTGAAAATTTAAAACAAAAAAAAGGCAGTGCCAGCATTAATTTTCCATCTGCTTGCTTACCATCATACTGAGCCGAGACAATGATGACCACGACTGCCAATACGATTGAGACAAGTAGAATTTTCATATCTGCGATGAACTGGGTTTTTGAAATATTAAATATATTATTATGTGAATGGGCGTCCTATATTATTGGATGAAAATTTGTGCACTAACTTAGGATTCTTTATTATTTAAGAACTTTCAAATTGATGAAAGTATAATTACAAAGGTGATTTGAATATAATTCCATTCCAAGCTAAATTAAAGCTAGAAATAATCTGAGGATAAATTTGCGATACTTTAGCAATTCATCATAAAAATTCTTCAATTAATTTACGGTTTTAGCTATAAAATACCACGTCAAAATCGAAATTCATATAAAAAAAAAGTAGACAATAATTCTCCGGCAAATTCTTACCGAGTATCCGAGTGAGCTTCGAATCAATCCTTAAGACGATCTGCCAGCTTTATATCAACACCTCCAACTCTATACAGGAAACAGATGTTCAACGATCGAGGGAAAATAATTATTATTATCATTATTTTAATCGCTTTCCTGACTCCACTCCGACTTTTCGCATTTAATAAAGAATTAAAAAAGACAAGAATTGATTTTAATTGTTTTATTCCAGTCATTCGGTCACGTTTCTCTGGAAACCGTTTCTCTGCTTGATTACGAAAGACTTAAAATAGCATATTTATAGTTATAATTGATCTAATGGCTCATAAATGTTACGGAGTTCTTTGTTACTGTTCATTCAAACATTAATTCATACAACCATAACGAACCATAGCTCTTTCCTCGTCTTAATCACCAAACTTTGCCTCTGCAACCATGAAAGAGAGATCAATTGAAATCATTGTTTTTATGGAAGCAAAAAAGATGGCAAAGAAAGTGTAATGGACATTTTCCTTCCCAGGTTTATCGAATGATCTTTGTATTACCACGTGAAACACGCTGATTACCGATCAATGAAGGCCTTCAATAAAAGTAACATCTTGTCTTAACAATTAGTCCAGTAACAAATCGAAGTTTTTATTTATTACATAATTATTTTACATTAAAATTAATGAAATATTTTAGAATGAACCAAGATATTTCAAATGTAAATTACGGAACTTTTCAAGCATTTACGTCCAATAAAAATTAAGATTGCCGCTATTATAACTTGATCTCTCTAAGGAATGTTTTCTCTTAATTTTCCCCAAACTCATATGTGAAATAACAACAGTCATAAAGCTAAAACTGGAAACAAAATGGTCAAAAAATGTTACAGCAGGCTATCATAAAATCTTAGATACATTAGCCATTAACCCAAATCTCACCACTCGAACAAAAACCCGTAAAGCAACACACTCGTTTGACACGTAGCACTAAATTAGTGGCTCTAATAGAAGAATTATTCCCGACAATGTACTTAATAAATCTTTACTTAACAGGTCCCTTTAGTTAGAAAACCCTAAAACCCTAAAACGAATTTGTTGCTCGAAGTTGCAGCAGCGAAAGTCGGGGAAGTAAAACTTGTAACTTTTCAGTTGCCATCCAGTTGTCCTGTAACGAAGTTAATAAAATGTTTTTTTCCCTTCTTCTTCCCTTTAGTTACAACAGCTCGTCACCAGATGTCATTGATTAGTTTCAACCTACTCTCGAAACATCATCACTACTAGGTTATAGGTGTGTGGGTGAAAGGACCAGAGAATCGCGGGATAGCGGACAATTGCAGTAGTACCTCCGAAATGAATGCTTTTCTTTATTTTCATATTTAAAAAAATTTCAAGTTTTCGAGAGGGAAACGGGAGATATTTCAATTAAATTCACTTAGTACGATTTGCTTCAAAGGCCCAATTCATTATATTTCCATTATCCTTCGCCTATTTAGAAAATTGTTGCAAGAAATATGAATCAAGAATTTATAACAAGCACATTCACCGCTGGGGAGTTGAATTAGCGCAGTATACCAGTCCTCAACTATTTCAGGTAGAACTAGCAACGAACGCAATGTTACCATCATTTCGATAATATTATTTTCCCATCGAATTTATCGTCATTTATGCTGCTAGTCGAATTTACGAAAGTATTGTTCAATCCAAAATATTTAATTCTTTAACAGTTTTGTGAAAACTGCAATTTACTTGAGTAAGAGTAGCATTTGTTATAAAAGTAGTTTGTGGGTTTCACCAATAAAGACAGCGAAGTGTGAATTTGCACAATGCATTCCTTAGACACCTCTTTGATTCGTCGATAGGTTAGGGCTTCTGGGTGATGACCTCTTGGTGGATGATATGTTTGCCATGATATTATCAGCCACTGGTCCAAGAGAGACTAGTTTGAGGACATAAAGCGATCAATGACCTGACGTGCTGAAGAAGCTTTTTAACCCTAGAATCGTCTCACCCATTTTGCAGGATCTTAGTAACTTCAACAACGTTTGCCCGCAATGTTGCAACAGGGCCTCCTTCATTTTGGAATATGTTGCAGACCTAATACAGGAGATTCTTAACTTGTGCAAAATGGAGCGGCATATTCTGCATCACGTAAGCATGCCAATAATTTTCGACGCTGGTGGTTGAGGAAGATGGCTTCCATGTTGGCGAACTAGAGTCTGGCAGAGATAACTACGGCATTCAGGCTAAAGATTGCATTTTCGATGAAAATTCTGAATTTCTCCATTTAATATATTATTTTGCGACGTTCAAGATGATTTAACACTTATTCAAGAATGAGCAGCAACTTAGTGATTCAATGTTTATTCCGAAAACCTTCCAATACCAGTCACATCAGTGGTCTAAGTTAGACCGCCAAAGGTCAACTGCCACCAAGATTAAAGTAGTCTCGAAGTTCTGCTTGGACATACTCCACTATAAGCAAATTCTGATTCGCTGTGTTGGATATGATTATAGGCCGATGGAAATTGAATTTTAAACCAATGGTTAAATAGTACACTTTTTAAACTGTAAATATTTGTAGAATAATTTTGATGCCCACAACTTTATGCATACATATTTCAATAATTGCGCAAGGGGACCACTATTTAGATCAGAGCAGACTTTGTTTCCATTCGGGGACATAATGTTAAAAATGTCCTCTCTGCATCTGCGTGGTTTTGAAAGTTGTTTACTTTACATTCCACGGTGAATTTATGTTTGGATGATTCCAGGAAATCCACTTGATTATTTTTTGCATCCGTAGGAAGCGACAATCATACGCAATGGGAATGAAAAACACTGTTGATGTCCTAAGATGATATTTTGAACTGATTGGATGGAATGAAATATTTAAAGATTCAATTGTATTGGATGGGGCCACTTGCCGTAAATATTTTTGGAGGAGATTAACATAGATTTTACAAGAGTTTGATACATTTTTGACTATTTTTTATGAATTCACAACGTTTTACTCTGTAATTAGAAGCGATAATAAACAAAAATTAGTCAAATATATCATAGTCATTAAGTACCTGCAAAATTTAGCTTGGGTTTTGCTTTGCTCCAAACTGGTCTATAGAGCTCAGATATGTTCAGCTACATCAAGGGGAATGCAGGCTGAATTTGCATTGGATGATATATGGACAAATTTGGAAGAGAGGGCAGGTGATGACACATTGAAGATACCAATCCAAAATCTACCAAGTACTGTGGATGAAACTCTCACTTTCCAAGATCTATCACTTTCCAATGAAAATCAGGAACTTTTTTCATCAAAAGAGCTTCCAGTGACATGTGTTGAAGAAATTTCTAGATCAGATAGAAATTCAGGTGCTTTAACTGAACTAGCTACAGGCAGCTTGGCAACCTGTACATCAATTCTAGAGGTGGGTAAAGATGAATCTTCCAAACTCCGCGGTCCGACCTCAGTTTCGTCGGCATCAAAATTAAGGTTATGTTTTACTAACGAGAAACACCAAAAGATCTCAAGCGATACCAGGAAATGTTTCCGATTGCCGAACGGTTCGGACGAAGTGACGGAACTCGTTTGCAGGGACCGCCACAAGCCTTCCTCGATTTCAAAATTTGCCGCACAGGAGTCAAAGTGTTTCGCGCTGAAATCGTCCAGTTGCGATTCAAGCAAATTGCCGTCGCAGAAACTGACGGTCACTCGAGAAGAGACGTCGGACTTTTGTAAAGTCTACAGCCAAGAACTCAGATTAGGGGTTTCCAAGGACGGTTCTAAATCTCCGAAATCTTCGGCGCCGCGCAAGTCTGTCATCGAGTTGAAGAGCAAATCTCTGGACCCTCCACCATCGTCGGAGGCGGATGTCCTCCAAGGTTGGTCGCTCGGCAATGCTTTTAACGTTGCAGCAAAATTTTCTCGAGCGATGATGCAAAGGAATGATAATAACGTGAAACAGATGACACGTTCCGTGCGTTTCCAGTTCTGCGCCCTGCTCCGTCGTCGCTCCATCCCTCCTCCATAAAACGAAGGGAAAGCGAAACTGCGGTTTTCTCGACCGCCGAAAATGCCTGGTTGAGAAGAATATCCGACAGTCACCAGGCCAGAAAAGCAGCAAAATGCGACTCCTTGTGTATGTTCTGCTTTTGCATCGAGCTACGTTCTTTTCCTTCTTGTTGGTCCATAAAATATTAGTTGGGCCATGATTATTGGTGAAACTCCGTGGTCCAACCAACAAATATTAAGTGCATTTTGCTTCTTGCTTTATTTGTTGATTTATTAATTATTAGCCTTTATCCTTTCAGTTGAAGACTCATCAAACATGTGAGTTTAATCTCTCCTTTGTCGAGCATCTTTTTTTATTAAATGTTGTGGTTTATTTGATATACTAACGAATTTTATTAATTACATAGAATTGAATGTTGATGTTGGCACAGGAGCATTATGTGGTCAATATGTTTAGAATATGTTACATTTTTTCTCTCAAGCCCAACTCCACCAACGCTGAAGAATTTGAACATACAGAAATTGAGAGCTTTCTTTGGAGAGACTGTGGGTACAACTTATACATTTACATAAAATCTTGCAATCTCATTTCAAAGATGTTTGGTTATTTACATTGTTTATTTGCCAATAAAATTGATTTTTTAAGACGCCAAGAATCATGGAAGCAAAATCTTTAACGAGACATCAGTCAACTTGTGTTGCCAGGGATGACTTAAACCTTGATTCATTGGTATAAATGTCTTGGAATTTCCTTTAGATAAGTTTAGATATTCTCCTCGTATCATATATAGATGGATAATTATCATATGCACAAGGTAATAAAATTTCACCCATTTCTGGATACTAGATAATTCTAAACGGTTATTTGCCAATCTATTTTGGATTCAGTTATGGTACATGTGGTTGGAGATGTTTATAGGTTCAAAGGAACCATGAGATTGTATTGTGTTTAATATAAATACAAAACATTACATTAGACTTCAAGTGATGAGTCATGCATAATTTGGTTTATTTTGATATAAGATGTCATTATTTTTTACATAAGTGATATTGCACATCTAAAGGAATAATAGAAATGAAGCACTATTAAATTTTTTTTTATAAATGGAAAGCTACATTTATTCTGAATGGCTGATCAGACACTAGATATCTGCCAAATGCCTAGTTACAAATGGATTTAATCGTTAGTGCTAACTCGTGAATAATTAATTTTTCAGAAGTCCGATCAGACCGACGCGAGGGGACACGTGCCGTGCAGATGCGCCAGCACCAGCGGAACGTTTGAGCAGACAGGATGGGCATTCGAGAAGATGACCAAATCCAAGAAATCCATTAAACCACTGACCAGGGCCCACCAGGAACTGCCCTCTAGATTGACCAAAAAGAGTCTCAAGGAGAGAGGTTCTATTAAGTTTTTAATGAAGTTTTAATTCCACACTCTTTATGACTGGCATTTCATATCTTTGTGGCTGCATCTGTAATTTTTGTGAGTTTTTAAATATTTATTTTAATATAACATTGTCATCTCCAATTTAGCAGGAACATTTGGGCAATGTCTTTTGGACATTGTTGGAGATTTTTGTGTCTGAGCTTGAATTTTTGCTTTTAGCTTTCCTATATTCCTTAACTCAAATTAATCCATCTATAATATGTTATTTGTGCTCTCATGAATAAATTATGAATGAATGATGTGTCATTAAAGAAAGCTACTTTATAGATTTAAAAGATTTGCAGGTCATAACTGGAGTGTGATCTATTCTGACTACAGCATAATTGCTTGCAGATCCAAGTTTTTCGCCAAAACATTACCAAAAGGAGCATAAAACGTGGAAGGGCAAAATGGTGCAAACGCTGAGAAGGTACGGATCCGGTGCCACTCCTTCGGATTCCACTTCGTCGGAGGAATACGCAGGTGCCCTCGGAGTACCTCTGGAGCATTGCGTGTCATCGTTTGCCAATGAAGTAATTGCAAATATAATTTATTATGCATGTTGTTCAATGAAGTAATTGCAGATGTAATTCATATATATTGTACATGTCATTGTTTTCATCACCATTTCATGGTTCATTACTTAGAGATTTCTCAAATAATAATAGCGTATTTTAATTCGATAAGTTCCTCAATTAAGACAAATATTTTGTAAAAATGGCAATTACTATCATAAATTTATGGGAATGATTGCTTTTTTAACTCGATTGTAAATATAATTTGTATCTTAAATATAAAAATTAGAACAATTATCATGTAATATTAATTCATGGCAGAATAACTATAAAAACACTTTTGAAAAGTTTCTTAAACAACGTATTTCGTGCGATTGCAGTTTGTGCCTTTGATTGTGGAGACATGCACACGAATTGTTGAAGAAAAAGGACTGGAAAGTGTTGGGGTTTACAGGGTCCCAGGAAATTCAGTGGCTGCAAATGCTCTCATTGAAGAACTCAATAAGGTCAGTATCATCATATTTTATTTACAGTAAAACCTGCCTATAAGGACATCTATACTTTGCACAAAAAAGATGTCCCCATCGAGAAGTTGTCCTTTTTGTCAGGTGTTTATGTTAAACTACAGGAAATAAAAAAAAAACTCCCAAAAAAATCATTATAAAGAAGTCAAAACAAACACATTTCATTAAAAATTTATTAGGAAGTCACAGAAATTGCAGTTTATTAAAAAAAGTCAAGATTGAAGCTTTTTTGGCCTTCTCTAATTCTTTCAATCTTGCCTTCACATCTCATCCTGAATTCTACATAAATCCATTGAAATGTCATCAAAGGAAAGACTTGAATTGGCATGTAGCAGCAACTGATTGTTCATGTTCCACATTCCTTCTTGATGTTAAATAGCTGTTAGGATGGTCTGGATGGTCAAGTTCAATGGAGATTTCTTCAACATCAGAATTATTAGCATCTTCAGCATCTTTGCATGCTGTTTGACATCCTTCATCCAATGAAATGAACAGAGACTTTATTCTCTCTGTAATACCTCATCCTCAAAGCCTATCTTTCCAGTCTGCAACAGCTTCTAATAATCTCACTGCTTTCTCCATTCGAAATACAAAATGTAATTTACAAAATGCATATTATTATAGTTGATGTTATTGTTGTTGTTGCATATTACATCTTCTTCCTGAAACGTTGAAGGATCCCGAGGGACTTTGTCTTGAAAACGAGAAATGGCAGGACGTTAACCTGGTCAGCAGTCTCCTGAAACTTTTCTTTAGGAAACTTCCGGACTCCCTCATAACCGACGGTACCGCATTTGTTCCGGTTTTTAAGAATATTTTTTTGATTTGTTTATCATTCGACATATTTATTCATAACCGATGACATTGAAGAGCTTTACGAAGCCGTAATAGCAGCCAACAGAATAGAAAATCCAGAAAGGAGGATGCTCAAGATAAAGAAATTGATCCACGAACTTCCCGAACACAATTTTGAAACTCTCAGATTCTTGGCCCAACATCTCAATCGGGTCGCGAGCAGAGAAGAAATAAACAAGGTCTCGTTGCCATTTTGCGCTTTCCTCTGCAGCCCTTTTTCGAATCTTTCAACAAAATGTTAACAATTTTAACAAAATGTTAATAATTTTAACAAAATATTAACAAATTTAAGAAAATAGTAGTATTAGTTAGTAATATTAACAGCTTGGAAATGCTCACCACTGCACAATTTTAAGACGAAATTCATTTCAAGCATTCAAACTATAATTTCATTTTATCTTTTTCAATTCAGTTCTTATTATAATTCTGTTTATTTTCAATCTATTAATAAGCAAAAATGCATAGAAATAATCTATTCATAATCAGAGAAGGTGATAATGATAACTTTGCATACGATATTTAACATCCTAAGTAATATATAAAAAAAAACAAATAGGGAGATAAACTTCTTTAAAGCAATGAGCATGCAGACTCCACATTTCAGGAGTTAAATTAAATTTTCAAATTATTCCAATATTATTCTTGCTTCTCCATTTGATAAGCACCAGTTAATGTAATCAATTTGCTTTTATGCTACCAGATGGACCCCCACAATCTGGCCATCGTTTTTGGTCCGACTCTGGTCCGACCTCAGGAGGATAGCATGGTCGTCATGGTGAAGGACATGACGGACCAGTGCAAGGTCATCGAGAGCATCATCACGCACGTCAGTTCCTCTGATTTCGTTTCGTTTTGTTGCCGAGGGAAGCTTTAATGTTCGCTCGACAGAATTTGGATGGCATTTTGAGAAGTGGATTGAATTATTTAAATTATTAATTAATTAATTAAAAAGATATCTTCTCCTCCTAGAATTTGTGACAGACTGCAATTTGATGCTTGATGCCTCTTCGTCCCGATCGATAAGAGTTTTTCCAATCGTTAAATATGTTGCGGATTTCTTTTCAGTGCGACTGGTATTTTAGCTCCTGGGACGAAGATGTTTACGTCCCTGTCGACGGAGAGGAGGAGGAGTCAACTCCAATCTCCGGAATGAACACCGAACTTCTTGCCAAAGCAGAAAGACTTGGTGAGTTTGTTGATTTTTAACGTCGAACTTAAGATCTTCTGAACTGAATTATGAATTAGAAAACAATGTGCCATACCAGTGGTAGGCACCCGTCAAATGAAATTTCAAATATTCGGAGTCAAAGTTCAAGTCTCCAAAAAGGAATATCCATTTGTTGTTGTTATCATGTACAATTGTTGTGAACATAATTTTAAATTTATAATTTTAAATTCATAACTTTAAATTCATAACTTTAAATGCTCACGGCTCAAAATCGTTAGCTCAAAATATTTGCTGTATGTTGTCATTTGTTGCACTGTTAACAAACATTAACAAGTATTATTTTATATTAGAACGAAATTATATAAAATTCTTTAAATCATTGCAGATAAAAGGAGCAGTCTATCCTTCTAAGGTAATTGCAACACTGACAAAACGTTGATAAGTGTTATTATTATTTTATTTATTTATTTTTATGAAGTATTTTAAATCTTGATTTCATGTTCCAATGTTTTTTTTATGTTCTTTTTACAGGAATTGCTACAAAGTCAAGTGGGATCATCATTTTTGGTTGGCTGTTGACCTTTTTTGTGACCCCACCTTTGAGAAGTCATAATATTAATTCCAGCAATTCCTCAATAATAATAAACAAATATTTATAATATTAAATAAATAAAAATAATTTGTCCTCTTTGAACCCTGCTGTTTAATGTCAGAATGTTCAATTTTCTAGCAAAACGAGTCACGTAGAATATGTTTTTGTCATACGTTTCTGCATAATTTACATATTTACAATGGAATCAAGTTTGTGCATAATTTACATATTTACAATGGAATTGTCTTTAGTTGGGCATTTTTGATATTTGTGCCAAATTATATTCACTGTTGTTTAATGATATTTTGTTAATGACTGGCTACCTCAACAGGTTTTAATTAGAGATTTATTATTTGTTTAACAACTTGATTAACTAACAATCTTTGAAAAGTCTTTGAAAAGATGATGTCTTCAACATCTTAATTAACAATCGTCTCATTGAAAAGTTCTTGTCAAAACAGCCAGCAATTCCTCAATAATGAATACATTTACTTGTGACCAAGATGCTGTTGTTTTGTCTTCAGACCATCAGAAATAGGTCTTTTTAAAATGACTACCGAGCGGATCCCGACCTACGTTGTTGTTGTTATTGTCGTTGTTGTCGTCATTCTCGGCCGCCATTTTGAATGTTCTATGACGTCTCGTTCGAGTGTCGTCGCATTTTGTTTTGCCACCCGAAATAATTTTTTGTGCACTCGTGATGTTGTGCTGCACTGGGTTTCAGTTTAAAACCAGTTATTTATAAACTGGGTGTTCAAATCTTAGTGTGGTTCTCAGAGATGGCTTCTTTGACTTTCCATTGTTGTCGTAGTCGTCATCTTCATAGTCATCATCCTCGTAGTTAGTGATCTCAACTTGAATCATATTGTTTGTATTTTACAATTTTGTGATAGTGAAATCTTTTTTCCTTAAATTCTTCCTTATATTTTTAAACATTTCATCTTTCTCGATATTTATTTGTTGCTGAATAAATAGCCGTGGAGTTACCCGATTGGTCGATCCGTTTCAAAAACTTAACTGGAAATAATAGTTTAACTACTGATTTCCATTCTGAAACCAGTTGACTGGAGTCAGGCTTGAGTGCCATACAAAGCCATACTTTTCTTTAATTACACCAATTATGTAACATAATTTACTTAATTTGGATTTAACGAATTTTAATTTATCCATTTCAAGTCGAGTTCAACTTTGGATACACTTCCTTGGGATTCTTAAATTATTTCAGTCAACAATTTACAAAAGTAAAGAGATGGAAAGGCGCAGATGATTGTGGAGGGGGGATAGTTGGATTGTGGATTGTTTTAAATCATCGTTTCTGTGAAAAATGTGGCGAAGATGGAAAGGTGAACCGAGGTAGGATCGAAGACAATGCTTGTTTTTATGCTTTGGACGATGCGAAGCCATCCTTCCCAATGAGAAAGAATGATATATGGCTGTAATAAATCCTTTACAGGTCTCTGGTGCCCGAAATATTTTATTATAAATCTTGACCTTATTCTTTCTTGGCACGGGTAATAAAGTAATAAAGACATCGAAACGGACGACTCTGACGAGGCGGTTGTAATTAATCAGTAGTATTCATTAAGTCAATTTATTATATGTATATTATATATATATACATATATATGTGTAATTATAATTACATTTATTATATCTATTATATATTCAAATCAAAATTAATTAATTGGTATGGCTGACAATTATTAATTCGGTTCGGAAACACTTGCAAGTTATAAGGTTAAGGCCTAACCAAGACTCAACTAACGTAATCTTACAAAACGGAAAGGAATTTAAAAGAGACAATTTTTTATTTGTTTTGGAGGGAATTCAACTCATTGTTGGACTCAATAAGTCCTTTGATGACATTAAAACATTCCTTGAAATTTATCTCTTAAGACTCAACTCTGGCCTTATCCAGACATTACAAGCGTTTACGTATTTCAAATAATGCAATTCCTTCTCACTTTTGTGATACTTTACGAGATATTCGTTCCTTTGCAACACGAGCAGGTATGAATTTAAAAGAAATCTGACGTTCCTTTGATCAGTTTTAACAGAACGAAAGTTCATGCCAACAATATTAATTTATAAAATTCAAAAATATGGACTCTCCAATAGTAGCAAATATGTTATGGGCTGATTTCCAAGTTATAACAATAACCTAGCTAGTTCGACTTTTTCCGAAAATCATTTTTTTAAAATAACATCTACGTTCTACCATTAATTGGGAGATTCCTGTGTACAAATTCTTATGCAAATACCTGACTCAATTTCAATTGGATTTATAAATAAATTTCAGAAAGATCAATTTATTTTTTAAAAATGGAAAATAAGCTTCATACATTTGGAATAAAACAAAGGTGCTTGACAACTCTCCAATCATTTTAATCCAATGCAATCTCTGTTTAAAAAATATTTTCAATTATAGAGAGAGAGCAAAACCCGACTTAGGACTGTCAACATTGTGAGGAGCGAAGTAATTCCTGCTCAAGCAGAGTTAAAGTTCAAAATTTCCTTTTTAACAGGCTTTATTTGGCAACTTTGTCTCCAAAAAAAAAAAAATAAAGCGATTTTTGCGTGTCAATGTTTCTGAAAGTGGAAGCATGTGATGTTTATTACTGTGTTAACTCTGTTAATGATAAATAACTCGGATTCACCATGTTTAATAATAAAAATATCACAAATAATAATACTAAATTCGTGCTAGAGGATTCGGAATTACCGAATAATTGTTATTTCAATTACGTCAAAATTACATCAATAGAATTCTACGAAGCGTCTGAAAATCATGTTAAATTGTGACAATTCACTCTAGCAATACATGCTTTATTCTGCCTCACGTCCTTCGAAAGGATGTCATTTTAGTGTAAGAGTAATAGTAATGAATATTATCATGTTTTTAATAAAGTCGGTGGATAAATTTCAATAAATGCAAATAAAGACTTAATCGTTCGCTTTTAAACTTCAACAATCGTTATTAATTTTTATTTAATTTTTTTTATTAAAATAGGGTCGTAAACTTTCCTTCGCAAAAATCTTTAGGCAAATTTGAAATGAGAATGTACAAAACCTTCTGCAGCTACTCTCTTAGATGCTTTTTTTGCACCGCCACGAGAAACACATACGCCGAGATACCTAAAGAAATCAACGTCGAATGAAAGCATTTGTCGTCGTAACATCTCTGTCGTCTCCTTCTATCGTGCAAGCGATAATCTCGACTAGAAATCCTGCTATCGCTCTTCTCAATGAACTCCCAAAGTCGTGAAATTGTTTCGTCCTCGTGTATGTATATGAGTAAGAAACGTCCTCCAGGTGCATCAACATGAACCTCGCAGACACGTGGGCCGTAGGGACGTGGTACAGCTTCGAGATGTCCGTGAGGTGACAATCCTAAAGAAACCAATGAGGATGCGAAATCATTTTTGCCATAACTGACGTTTCTTTTTCCATCATATAAACTGTAATCTCGGCTGTTAATCTTGCAAGAATCACCGACATTATCGCTGCTATCGATGGCATCCCAAAGTCTTGAAATCGTCTCGGTATGGTCCATGGATACGGACAAATGACGTCCACCCGGTAGTCGAATTTCAACTGAGCACATAAATGGGCCGTGGCGTTTCTGTTTTCTCGCGGGCATTTTAGTTTTGATTGATTCTTTTGATTCCAGTTCCGCCAGGTAACGTTTATTCCAATCGTTCAAGGACGATGTCGTTTCCTTCTCGTTTGCTTTCATTTCAAGAAGGTACTTAATAGCAGTCAAGCTGTTTAGGCATTCGAATGAAGTCGACGACCTCTGACAATCACAGTCTGACGATTGCAGTTTGTCGATTTGACGATTCTCAAATTCGGTCATTTTATTATATTGTAATCTTCAATCGTTTTACGGTTAGAACGGTGCTGCGTCTGTTTGTACAGATTCGAAGAAACAAACGTTCGACTTTGGTATTAGAAGATTCTGAATCGAATGGTCGGCGTCTCGATATATTATTTAATTAAATTTAACCGATTACATTAAAAGAATTTTAAGAATAAATTGTGACATTTCACTCTGGCAACATTCAGCTTTATTCTGCCTCACGTTCTTCGAAAGGATGTCATTTTAGTGTAAGAGTAATAGTAATGAATATTATCATGTTTTTAATAAAGTCGGTGGATAAATTTCAATAAATGCAAATAAAGACTTAATCGTTCGCTTTTAAACTTCAACAATCGTTATTAATTTTTATTTAATTTTTTTTATTAAAATAGGGTCGTAAACTTTCCTTCGCAAAAATCTTTAGGCAAATTTGAAATGAGAATGTACAAAACCTTCTGCAGCTACTCTCTTAGATGCTTTTTTTGCACCGCCACGAGAAACACATACGCCGAGATACCTAAAGAAATCAACGTCGAATGAAAGCATTTGTCGTCGTAACATCTCTGTCGTCTCCTTCTATCGTGCAAGCGATAATCTCGACTAGAAATCCTGCTATCGCTCTTCTCAATGAACTCCCAAAGTCGTGAAATTGTTTCGTCCTCGTGTATGTATATGAGTAAGAAACGTCCTCCAGGTGCATCAACATGAACCTCGCAGACACGTGGGCCGTAGGGACGTGGTACAGCTTCGAGATGTCCGTGAGGTGACAATCCTAAAGAAACCAATGAGGATGCGAAATCATTTTTGCCATAACTGACGTTTCTTTTTCCATCATATAAACTGTAATCTCGGCTGTTAATCTTGCAAGAATCACCGACATTATCGCTGCTATCGATGGCATCCCAAAGTCTTGAAATCGTCTCGGTATGGTCCATGGATACGGACAAATGACGTCCACCCGGTAGTCGAATTTCAACTGAGCACATAAATGGGCCGTGGCGTTTCTGTTTTCTCGCGGGCATTTTAGTTTTGATTGATTCTTTTGATTCCAGTTCCGCCAGGTAACGTTTATTCCAATCGTTCAAGGACGATGTCGTTTCCTTCTCGTTTGCTTTCATTTCAAGAAGGTACTTAATAGCAGTCAAGCTGTTTAGGCATTCGAATGAAGTCGACGACCTCTGACAATCACAGTCTGACGATTGCAGTTTGTCGATTTGACGATTCTCAAATTCGGTCATTTTATTATATTGTAATCTTCAATCGTTTTACGGTTAGAACGGTGCTGCGTCTGTTTGTACAGATTCGAAGAAACAAACGTTCGACTTTGGTATTAGAAGATTCTGAATCGAATGGTCGGCGTCTCGATATATTATTTAATTAAATTTAACCGATTACATTAAAAGAATTTTAAGAATAAATTGTGACATTTCACTCTGGCAACATTCAGCTTTATTCTGCCTCACGTTCTTCGAAAGGATGTCATTTTAGTGTAAGAGTAATAGTAATGAATATTATCATGTTTTTAATAAAGTCGGTGGATAAATTTCAATAAATGCAAATAAAGACTTAATCGTTCGCTTTTAAACTTCAACAATCGTTATTAATTTTTATTTAATTTTTTTTATTAAAATAGGGTCGTAAACTTTCCTTCGCAAAAATCTTTAGGCAAATTTGAAATGAGAATGTACAAAACCTTCTGCAGCTACTCTCTTAGATGCTTTTTTTGCACCGCCACGAGAAACACATACGCCGAGATACCTAAAGAAATCAACGTCGAATGAAAGCATTTGTCGTCGTAACATCTCTGTCGTCTCCTTCTATCGTGCAAGCGATAATCTCGACTAGAAATCCTGCTATCGCTCTTCTCAATGAACTCCCAAAGTCGTGAAATTGTTTCGTCCTCGTGTATGTATATGAGTAAGAAACGTCCTCCAGGTGCATCAACATGAACCTCGCAGACACGTGGGCCGTAGGGACGTGGTACAGCTTCGAGATGTCCGTGAGGTGACAATCCTAAAGAAACCAATGAGGATGCGAAAT